>JAQNCA010000024.1:25914743-25926008 GCA_029783725.1 Acanthurus tractus | reverse complement strand
TATATATATATATATATGTATAGATATATATATATATATATATATATGTATATACATATACATATGTATATGTATATATATATGTATATACATATACATAAAGAAGACATTGTAGTTCACTTTGTGTTTTGAAAACACACTCAAGTATCTATATCTATGAAAATATCACAAAGCAAAGCAAATAGGGCTTGTAGGACACAGTGTTCATCATATTATGATACCATGTTCTTTGCTGGGAGTAGCTTTTTTAATAGATTGTCTTTGAAAATAGAGAGACAAAGAAACACCATTAAAACAGCCATAGTTTTGAGGATTTTTAATATTTACTGTAGAAACACTGTACATAAATTACTTTCTCTGAGACTAATTGTGATGTATTGATAAGTGAAAATTTCCAGCCTCAAAATAAAAAATATACACTGTCAACTTGCCTAATTACCTTTGAAAAAGGTTGATAGCATATGTTAACTCTGTGTTTTCTTTTTTCCTTTAAAATGATTCAAACAGGCTTCCCACCTTCTCACCTTTGTAAACACATACATACACAAAAGCTCCTTTAAAAGAGTACAGAGACCCACAATCAATGAGAAACATCTGCATCAATATTTGTTTACTTAGTTACTCATTAAAGTCAGTGATGGCAATGCACTGTCTCTTTAAAGAGAAACAAGCAAAAGTGGGGCGAGAAGCAACAATTAGTCACTACCCACCCCCCCACCCCCACCCCCCAACCAAAAAAAAAAAGCCATGACAACATGTTTCTATTGCAAGCAATACTACCTTTTACTGATAAAAGCACAAGGTCTATACATTATGAGGTTGAGTCATATTTTGCGGAGGTGAATGACTCCTGGGCTAACAGGGAACCAATGTTAGACAGAACTGGTGAGCCCATTAGGACCACTAAGAGTACATCCACACAGAATCATAAACAGTTGCATTGCTTCCTTAAATGCTGTTGAGGAAGCAAGTTGATTGTAGTGTGAAACTGTTCGATAGACCTTTAAAGCACAGGAGATTAGGAGTGTTTTTAGAACTGACCTAACAGATAATATATATTATTAAAAAAGAAACATAACACAACTTAAAGTTTCTGGTTTGTGTAGTCTATTTCATGGTCCATTCCAGCGGTGATGTAGTAATAGTAGTAATATTGATATAAGTAATGGAATGTAACACTTTGGGAAATTTTTATTTCCCCTTTTCTCTGAAGCAAATGTATACATAAAAAAAACAGAGCAAAAGAAAATCAGTCTTATTTTGTTCTACATACAAACTGTAGTCCTTTGATTATGCTTGTCTCTCTCAGAGTCCACAACAGTCCAATTTATTATCTCCTTGGTGGAAAGAATAGATCGTATAGACATGGCTCATAAGGATCTATGAACAAGAACTACAGATCCCATCTGGACCCATACAGGCATGATACTCGAAACATCTGTCGAGGGATCTAGACATTTGTCCACAAACTGCTCTGACAGTTTTCAACTAACTAAATACTTGCAGGTTCATCTGCTTGAAGTGACTGTTGAAATGCTTCATTGGCTATTTGAAAAGCTTCCCATATTACACTTTTGCAACTAGATAGCACACAATTATAGCACTTAGGTTAGTCCTGTCTACCATAGAGTGGAATACTGGCATGCGTGCAAACTGTTTATAGGACAGATATTGGGGTGAAATAAGGAAAGAAAAAATAAAAGAAAGAAAGAAAGAAAGAAAAGGCATTGTTTAAAAGGTAAGCCCTCTTGAAAGGGTACTTAAGACTTTTAAACAACCACAACTGTGGGTTTATAATGTTGAGGTCAATTGCATTGAAGTGAGGGGCATGTTGTATCTGTAAATTTATCCTTTCTCAGAATAAAACAATATTCCAAACATTTTTAGTAACTAGTTTTGAGTCTTGAGTGTTAATTCTGTGACATCCATTTTTTGTTAAAACAACATTTTTTTGAGTCTTTGACAGTCACTAGGGATAGAAAATTAATTTTTTGTTGATGTCTGTTACCTCCTCCCTATTTCACTCTGGCGTAGGAACTGTATGTTGTTAGCGCTGTCGGCCAGCTCAGGGTACTGCTCTATGGACAAGACGTAGTAGCCATCATAACCCAAAACTTTCCCACTGCTCAAGAGCTGTCTTTTCTCCCCCTCAGTCCAAAGCCGAACCCCTTCCTCCCCATCTCTTACCCGCCTCTGCTCGCGGGCCCAGGCATTCAACAATGCCCTCTGCCTTGCATGCTCTAGGATTCGTGCTTTTTCCTCATCTAAGGTTGTCCCATATCGCACATGAAGTGCAAGAGCCCCATATTGAAGCTCTACGTCAGCAAAGCGCCGTGTTCGCCCATTCATCACTGTTGTAGATTGGGAAACTGTGACATTCACACCATTTTCCAGTGATTTCCTGCCTGAGGTGAGCCGCAGTGCACTGAGGTCATTCTCAGGTAAACTTGTCTTGATAAAATAGTGTGTGTCTCGTCCCTCAACTGTATAATGCAGATCCTCAAGGTAAAAGGCATTGTTTAAGACTGCAGCCACTTTGATGCAGTCCTCATTGGCGATGTTGAGAGTGTTGGTCATTACTCGGCCTTGGATCACAGCTAGCATCACCCCCTTACCAATGAGAGACTTGACAGTGGCAAACCATAGCCATTGTCTCGTGTAGTCTGAGTGGCGACGGTTGAGTTGAATTTCTTGCATTCGCTCAAAGGACAGGAAAGCCTGAGACTGACGGGTCACCTCTTGCTGTACTCCTGAGATAGACTGTGGACAAGAAGACAATGGAAAGAGGATATATATATTTGTGTGTGTGTGCAATTAATGTAGAAATAGAGAAGGTGTGAGTACAGTTTGCTTCAGAGGGGTCTCTGTTCGGTTAGATTTCTAAAAGGAGAAAGTGTGGAAACTCCCTTAGAGAGTAAGAGCCCTATCTTACACTTATCTTACAAATTGCTCTAGCTGCATGCTTCTGATCTGTTAAAAACAATCTGACAACGTGGATCCTATCCTATCCTGTCCTGTCCATTGAGATTAATTTGGTATTGTTATTACAATAATTCTTAATTCTTTATTAACGTGAGAGGGGAAAACCCTCAATTAAATGAAAGGTGTGTATGTGTCATGGCCAAATGCAAGATACATAGACTTTATCTACTTTACTAAATATGTTCAGAGGAGACTTAAATATCTTAGAGAGCTTGGTGGCAAAAACAGAAAAGAACAGTGTGAGTGATTGTAAAGGCGTGTGTGAGCAAGTTGGCCAGCTGCACTGTATCTTGCAGTACAGACTGTTTTACATCTGTGCTTGGCGTTTCGACCAGGTGTTGGCTGGTCTAAGCGCAAGGCGCTGTTGACTCCAGTGTGCCGGGGTCAAGACACCAAATGTGCTAGGCCGCACCTTCATTCTGCCTTCAAACTCAGACCTCCTGCCCCAAGGTACACAGACTCGGTACAAGTGGATTTGCTATCATGCACTAGTGACAAAACGTAACTCCTAACTTTCACTTTGTGATTGCCATTCAGATTTGTGAGAATGTCTTTTCCACATGATTTTTTAAAATTATTTATCTTTATTGCATGATATGTTATTTTCTTTACTAAAGTTAATTGTATCATCCGTGTGTTTTGCTTTTTTCTTACTGTTACAGCTGTCTTTCACACCACTGATTGTGGTGTGGAGAGAAAAACAAGAGCACTGCACAAAGCAGTAATGCCACAATACAGTCATCTGCTAACACAAAAATGGATGGTTGTTCTTATATGTGATTCAGTTCATCATTTCTGAGGACACTTGGGATACATACTGGCAGGTCATCCCATAGCTGACTTTTTTTCATCTCAAGTGACGGCTGCATTAGGTCAATCTTGGGAATAGGGTATCCTGGGATTGCATTGTGGAGATGGAAGCCAAACGTGACCAACCAGATATTGATACCTGGAAAAGAAAAGGGCAACAGATTTGATAGTCAGATAAAGAAAATAAAAGAAGTTGAAGAATACATTCTATCCAGAGTGATGAAACTGCATCCACTGCATTTAACACAGTGTAATTTAATAAAGGACTAGTTTTAACATATATCTGACCTTTAAAAAGTGAATAATTCACAAAGAAATTACAGAATCAACGTTTTTTTAAACGTCCATTTACAAAGAAGTTAATCTACCTTAATGCTTTTAATACTATGGGTGTTACTTTGTTACCTGTGACATATTCTTTGACCTGATGAATCTTACTGATGGGGTTGTTTCCTCGAAACATGTAGAGATTGAAAGGTTGGGGGTCTTTACCAACATGTGTCCAAGTACTTATGTCAGGAGTTGTCCACCTTAATTACAAACACACTCTGATCAGGTTTGACACTGACAAAGCTAGAAAGACATCCTTTTAAAAATAATCACCTAAAAATTTGTAAATGAGAAGAATACTGCTTACCTGCCAGCAGGGATGTCATAGTCTCTGTCTCCAAAATGCAATAGCCGTGTCAGAGGATCATATAGTCCTCCATGGAAACCAATTACCAGCACAAAGTCTGGGTTGGAATCAAAGTAAACCTCACCATATGCAGTGTACTGAACCTACACACACAAAGATTTATGATCTGACATGGAGGCACAAAGCAATTTCATTGGTAGAAAGTAAATAGATAAACAATACACCGTTAAGCAATTTCCTCCTTCGCCTAATAAAATAAAAAATATATACACATTACCTGTTTGAGCAATAGTCCATTGTTGCTGAAAACAGCAAGTGGGGTCCCAGTGTTATCACATGCAATATAAAACTCCTCTCCACTGCTGATTTCCATCGCAAATACATGGCCCTGTGCAATGACGAACATTCCAAATATACATATTGATAATAACAATAACAACAACAACAACAATAATAATATATCCCTTCTATTCTACAACTCTTTACAAGTTACTGGACAACATTCCCTGTAGTCACTGGAGGGGCACCTGCTCAACATAGACTCATAGAATCCCAAATCAAATTTAAAAACGTACAAGACTTTTTTGAATTGAAGAGTTATTTCACAACAGAATTGCACTGCTTTTGAGACTGCTCAACCAAAACAAATAAGACAAAAAAGAAGCTGGGTGATTCACAAGCATCTGCAAAGGGTAAAATTAACCTGCTCTGTCAGTTAGTCTCATTGTGAAAAATTCTACTTAACAATAGCCAATAGATGCAGGCAGCTAGAATGATTCTGACTGAATGATGACCGCAGTGCATCTATTAGTGGTGTATTACCCTGATATTCCAGTGATCATGTTGGTAGCAATTATCTGTAAGGCAGTCTGTAAACTATGGCACAATTTACATTATTATTATAACTATAATTACTTTCAGAGCATCCAAAAGTAGCATTGCCTTAAATGGTAACAGTCCTTTGCAAGTTACAAATGCAAACCAAGGCAGATTGTTGAAACTTAAATCTTAACAATTTGATGTAAAAAAAAAGGGGGGGGGTTAAACTGTTTGTAAGCAATCAGACCAACCATATCCAGAAGGCAATTTTTTAGTGTGGCTACCTGCAGATCGTAGTAAAAGGATGTGATCTCAGAGCTGGAATGATTATAGACATGGGTTATCCTTGTGGGGTAGTTCAGATCAGCATAGAAGTACTGCAAATGTTGGCCCAAACTGTTTCTGGATGCCACGCGCCGACCTAAACCATCATAACGATACTGTATGGTCCAACTGGCTGCTTTACTGTAGACACGGACTAGAAGACCTAAATCAAAGGAAAAATACAGTAAAAACAAGGACTCTAAGTGTGCAAGACTGTGGTTTTGGTTCTTAAACTACTATGTGCAGTATTTCACAATAGCAGACCTTGGTGCCCTCAGTGGTAATATAAAGTAATTGAATCTATGATCCTTTCTTTCTTCTTTTCTTTTCTTTGCTTTTTTCACAGAAAAGGGGTTATTCAAAGAGTTATTCAATCAATGGTTAATCACATAATAACTTTACAAATATTGGTTGTGTTAAGTTTTTGTGTTGTCACAGAGGTCAAACTAGGGTAAGTCTCTTACACCAGCATTTTGAACAGCAGATTTTTGCAGCAAAGTTCATTTATTTAACTGGAATCACCATGATAAAAGGAGGGAACTAAATCCATTCAAGTCTTTTTTGTGATACATTGGTATCTTTGTTTTTTTTGTCAAACAGAAACAACTAAAACTTGTTGTCTGTTTATTTTGACTAGACCAGAAATGTTGATTATAAAACAATGAAAAGACAAACTAAGGTGGTTTTGGTGAGTTCTAATTGTATTTGTCAATTTAAACAAAGTAATTTCTGTGATGATAAAATCACTTTTTCTGAAAAGTGATCTAGTGGCTTTGCATTGTAACCTCTGTTTCTGGTTAAACTAATAAAAAAGTTCTATCTAACATTCTTTTATGTATATTGTCGGACTTTTAAGGTAACCGAAGCCTGTCATTGGCAAAAACAGTAACTTTTGTGGTGATTGTTTGACTGTGTGCAATTACCCAAAAAGGATGCCTGCAGTCCAGTACTGCAATTACTAATGAAATCAACTGATAGCTCTTCTGAATTTCCACTTTTTATTGAAGTATCACATGGTTTCCAGATTCCCAAATTAGTTCTTTCCAGATCCCCAAATTTGTTCTTTAAGATATTTTATTCTCTCTCATTAAATTTTAAATGTATTTATAGAGTGTGGTTCTGACATGCTCTATATGTAAAGTGTCTTGAGACAACTTTGTTGTGATTTGACGCTATATGAATAAAATTGAATTATTGACATACATCATGCTGTATTCCTCATCCAAGCATTACTTATTGGTGCATTTCTTACATGGAGTTTTTCATTCTAGTTAAAAACATTGTTTTTTTTTCTTGCAGCATAGTAAAACAAATAAATGTGTTTTTTGTGGTTTTCAAGTTTAGATCTCATCCATATAAGTAAAACTGTTCATATTTCAGTGCAACAAAAATATTAAGGAAAAAATATTATTTTTCACCTTTGGAGTTGTATTCAAATATCTCAGCCCCTCTCTGTCTCAGGAAACCATCTTCATCTAGCTTGTACTGAACATCTCCAAGTCGAGTGATTCTGTCCCTCAAATCATAGCGCAGAGGGGTTAGCCGACCACTGTTCCCAGGGTTAAGCAAATGCAGGTTACCATTCAGGTCATAATTATACCTGAAAGGCAAGAAAATGATACTTTCAGCTTTTAGCATAATCAAATAATAGTGCTTTTTCAGTTTGCTGTTACAATCCTACCTCCACATCATCTTTTCATTGAGGAAGACTGTTTGAAGTTGTCCATCAACATCATACTCATAACCATACTTGGTTGTGTTGGCAAATGGTCCGATCTTAATCTCACGCTTGGTGACTCTTCCCATGTTGTCATACTGAATGGTGATCCAGTACATCAGAGACCTGAAGATCTCATACTGGATCTCTTTGATGCGGCCGTGCTGGTCGAAGTGTTTGGTGTAGGTCATCACTGCTGTAGAGATGATCTGTAACAGTCGGAAGATATGTTTAGATAATCAACAGGTAACTTGTTCCTCTATATAACAGATCAGACTTCAGAAGAGATAGGTGAGAGCCTATTCATGACTGACCAGACAAGACAGGGCATTAAAATTAAGCAACTGCTGCTCAGTAAGGTAGTTTATGATTCAGTTTTATTTATGTTTCTTGTGCATTACATAACTCAGAAGTCACATGGCTTTACGTAGTTCATTCATAATTCTCTTTTGGATCATTTAATATTTAAAATGTAAAATTTGTGTATTTGATTTATTATGGCATATTTTGTTTGAAGAGTAAAAGAAGTAAAGCTGTTTTACCTGATTGATATCATAATAGATGACTCCAAACTTCCCAAACTGCTCCACCTTCCCAGATATGTCATCAAACTGATAGAGATCAATTGGCAGTGGTGTCTCATTGATTACAGCCTGCATGCTGGTGACTCTGAAGCTGTTGTCATAGGTGTAGTCAAATCGTGCATTCACCATCCCGTCTTCACTGAAACGGAATATTTGTCGGTCAACCAGTGGGCCGATCTGGCGATACCGAATAGAGCAGATAAAGCCTTCGCTCTGCAGGTTGACAGTCTTAAGCACGCCTGCAGTCTCATCATAGGTGAAACTAACCCGTGATGAGTCATAGAGGATTTCTGCCAGCTTGTTCTGATGAGACAAATAAAACAGCACTGCATGTTTATTCATCCATGCTCAGCTAAAATAAAAGTTTACTTCATGCATGTCATCAAAAAAAGAATCTGTCAAAGTTCCAGGTTATTCTCTGCTATGTATATCATATCACACCACTATTTGAGGGTGCTTCTGACTCTGTCCATGGATCCACATGGGCTGAATGAATTTATAACTCTTAATGAAGAATTGCTTTAAATAATTAAGATAATTGTATCAAACATAAAACAATATACCTGTCTGCGATATTTGTACAATATTCGTCGGCCAGTGCCTAGATGGGCTAGTCTGAGGAGCTGAAGGGAAAGAGAAAAGATAGTTGGGATCAGCAACTTATTTTAAAGATTATAAAAAAGGTGATCAGATATATTTTTTGCACAAAATATTAATCATGGCTCTCCACTATGTACAAGACATAAAATAATAGAGAAAAACAAAAAAAACTATGTCTGCTAAAAATGTAATGGTTAACATTTCAAGTAAATTCAATTTTTTTATTAAAAAAGTAGTAAAATGGTACTTATGTGGTAACTTCATTTTGTAAAGAAAATGTTAAAAAAAGGGAAGAACAAAAAGTCTATCCTAGCCTACCAGTCTTTCTTATATAAGTTACAGTCTTATCTCACAAACACATGCACACGCCATGAAACCTGTCCATCTTCAGAGAAGTCAGCAATCACAGATGCATTGCTCTCTGGGGGAGTGTAAATGTTCCTATAGTATCCAATGGATCTGATGGTCTGCATGGTGTGTCGAGCTACACTGGGCATAGTGACTGCTGACAGACGGTCTCCTGAGTCATAGTCAAAAATGTATTGGTGCTGGCTGTGCAGCAGCAAGACCATGGACTGTTAAAGAGAAGACAGAAAAAAGGACAATAACTAAAAGCAACAGTCGTGAAGCATCAAAGCTTAAAAAAAAGGCAGCACTTGAGTCACTTGATATGTACAAAATGTAATGAAACATCCCTTACAAAACAACAAGAACAATAAAACAATAATAATATTAATACTCATAATCATAATAATAATAAATATTGTGTCAAAGAGTTTGTGCACAATGCACAGTGTCCCCGTCGAGGAAATATTATTCTTTATGCATCATTTGCTATACATTTATTTTACGAAGTGCTAGACCTCACCCTATCCTTTACTGTTATTGACTCAGCTTTTCGGGTATGCTCTTTCATACCCAGTCATGATACCATCATATAGTTTGTGAATAAGTAACTGACCAATTTACCTGTGAAGTGTTTTAACGGGTGTTTTTTGTGCCTTCACTACCTTTTCCACTCTTTTGTGAAAAAGAAAAATTGATAACACTATCAAATATTGACATCTAGTCAGGAGCACGGAGGGGCTTCTATCATATCACGAAAGCACTGCTATGAGCAATTGACAGCCATATATTTTCTATCATTTGGGCATGCAGCACAATAGACTTTGATTCAGAGGGTTAGGGTTAGCCTTCCTCTATCCTTAGTAATAACCTAAGCCATAACAAACAAACAAAAATAAAGTACAATATATTTGGGTTTTACTTAGAGTATTTAGAGTATTCCTTTCTGTAATCTGGCATTTTTCATCACTAACCATGATCCTTTTATCATATTTATCACTTTGGCATAGATTTCAGTTATATGTTTTTGCTTATTGTCAGTGTTTTGAGACCATGCTTTATGGTGACTCTACACTTAAATAAATTTGACTAATTTCCTTTTTTCTTAGTTTGCTTTCATACCACTTTGCTTTTCATCATGTGTCTCCTCTTCTTCACAAGTAATTATTGCCTTTATTTCAAAGACCTTGTCTTATGTTTTTTAATAAGAAATACAGTTAGTGAACCATTTTAGGTCGATTGTTTTCAAGTCAATGCTTTTCAGTTGGATACTGTTATGCAAGCCTAGGCTTGTAATAAATCCTTGGCCAGCAGGCCCCTGAGTTGCAACAGACTTAAAAAATTGACCTTACCATCCCCGAATGAGTGTAATCTTCCTAGTGGCATAGTGTTTGGGGATTATTATGATTATTGACATAACAACAGTTATGTCACTCTCTTTGTGAGCAAATCTCTACAGTAGTAGAAGTAGCCATTTGGGCCGTAGCAGTAGTGGTAGTTGTCCCTCCAGTTAGCCAGTCTATGCTTTGATGTTGTTTTTCCATTTAAAAAGCAGAATATTTTCAGTCCATGTTAGTGGGTGAAACTCTTATTATTAGTTTATTTGTTCTCACAGAAACTAAACCTGTAACATTCACCTGTTTTCTTTTCTATGCCTTTTTTTTGTTTCTTGTGTTTTCTGAAGGTTACTTGTTAAGAAATTCAACACAAACACAACCTCAACTATCCCAATTCCTGAGCCTGAGCATGAGCCTAATGGTGTGTTCAGATTGCATACAAAGTGAATTTTCACCCTGTGTTACTTTGAATGCATGATCATTCATGTATTCATGTTACCAACATGAGCAAAGCAAGTACAAAAATCATGCCTAACCCACTAACATCCAATTGAGAGAAGGAAAGGCTTGCCATTTCTTTCTGTCCTTGACAATCGCCAAAATAACCACCATTGCTGCATCGTACCAGCTGTTGAATTCCTGAGAGGTCAGAAAAACAAACATAATTGTGTCTGGGTTTTTAACATCATCCAGAGGTGCACAGAATTTGGTGAACTTCACCAAATTGCTTGCTTAAAAAAACTTATATAAATGTATACATGTATAAATGATGGCCACTTTCAGCACAATTTGAGGCTGACTAGTTCCAGTCTGACAACATCATAAGCTCTATTTTCGTAGACCAGGCGCAGGCGCGGCACAGGGCAGGTGTGCCGTGCCTACGCCGCGCCAATGGGGTGTGGCCAGCGCATTTTGCAATTTACATGAACGGCGCAGTCAAGCACACTGCGGCGCACCCACGCCTCCATCCCTCCCACCGGTGCAAATGGCAAGGAGGGAGGAGAGAAGGCCTGAGCGGGTTTAACACAGCCGAATGTAATCTTCACCAATCAAATGAATGCCTCTCATTGCCTTTAAATGCGCTGGCGTGCGAGGCGTAGTGCCAATTTC
>JAQNCA010000024.1:25896563-25912125 GCA_029783725.1 Acanthurus tractus | reverse complement strand
ATATATACTCTGTATCGTATGTGTGGCTGTTTGTGGTTTGCTGAGAGATGTGAACTAGTTAGTTTAATCACTATCACAGCTGCCGTCAGGTTGAGTTTCCATTACGTGACAAACGTCTTTGATCTGACATCAGATGTAACCGGACAATTAATATAGATACAAATGTATATGCTGGTTCAGACGGTAACATTAAACCACTAGGTTGTTGTGATTGTTTATTGCATTGAAATGTGCCTGACACTCTGGAAACCTGCCTGTCAGGTTCTGGTGACATGTGCGCACTGCGTGCCTGTCTGCCAAATTACCACTACGCCTGGTGTGCTACGCTTGCGCCGAGAATAGACCAGGTCGGAGCTGGCGAGCTTTCAGCGCACCTTCAGTGCAGTATTTTGGCACGAAATTGTCAGTGCACCAAGCTGAATCTGTGGACAACTCCCCCTGGTGCGCCGCCACGTCCATCTCGGCGCACCCTGGTCTACTAAATTGCCAAATCAGCTGTGCATGGTGGTGCGCCCGACGAAATTACCACTGCGTGGGGTTTGCCAGGCTTTGCCGCCCTGCGCAGCCTTGTGCTGCGCCACGAAAATAGAGCCACATGTCTCAAATCAGATGCAGGATTTCCTACAATTATCTTGTCTTCCATGTCTGATCCACATCAAGTTATGATGAGTTAATTGACATCAAGACAATGCCAAAGCTCATATATTATAGGCAACAGACTCAGGAATTTTGTGTCTTCACTCAATTTGTGTAACATCATTCCCTGATTTGGGATTGATGTTGTATGTAATTACAAAGCATTAGCACCTCTACATTTAATACAATTTATATAAATTTTGTATATAGATTGTATCTGATGTTAATATGTACTTCTTGAGCAAAATAGTTGTCAGTGTAACATTAGCTCAGTCACTGCTGGCTGCTGTAACAGACCACTGCATGCTGCATGTTTAGTATAACCAAGTCTGTTGTCTCACACTTACAGCACACAATGGAGCATACAAACTATTTGTGATATAGAAATTACACACTTTCAAATGACATACGCTACAGATAATATCTTGAGCCTGACTACTGTTATGTACTGTTTCAAATCCACTCTCTCTAGTCTCGGGCCAGCAAACACATAACTAAGTGCCTCTTCCTACATGCTGCAACAGATATGAAAACATGACATAATTCACAAGTGTAATTGTAATCTTTTCTTGAGAGAAGTCTCATTTAGGTTTGGAATCTGCCTTTCAGGACCCAATTTCTCTGACCAGGTGAGTTCCATAGGCTTTTTCTGGGAACTTATTGTCGATTCAGTTGGCCAGTCAACTCTTTAATGTTTTTGTCAGTTTAAATGGTTGAATATGACAGTTTTGGCAGAAGATAAGACAAAATTCTTTTAATAAGTCTCTCTTGTCTCCAAGAGTAGCTTGCAGTGTGGTATCCTACATTTTCAGTGAGTCTTCTTCCACTCAAACGTGAAAGCCTTTCTTTGTTATTATTCTCACTTACATGTTATTATCCATGTAATCTCAGTAGGACACTGTTCCATTAGCCTTGCTAAAAACGTATTTCTCCAATAAGAATACTGCTTGTACGGTAATTAGTGGTGTGTATACAGGTTTGTGTATATTGCTTTTCTTGTGTCATCTTGTACCTTATCCAGGTAAGTGTAGCTCCATGTCTTTCCATCTGCGAAGACTCTGGAAATGATTCTTCCCTGACTGTCATACTCCCACCTCTCTGTTGTTGGGCCCCTTTGAAGGCCTGTCACCTGTCCCGTACTGAGCACACACAGATACACACAAATATAAGACTCTGCAAAAGGCTGACATCTGGTCCATATCAAGATGTGTCATATTGAAGTTATGTGTCACAAGATAAACGTAACTAACATTGCTGTTCAACTTTCTTCAGCATCTGATGTAAGAAGTGGTTTATAAAACTACTGCACAACATTGTTTGCATACTCTTTCTGTTCCCAGGCTCATCCAGTCAACAATATTTACACTCTTTGCCCCCTCAAGGTGGACAAAATATTCCAAATAAGTGTTAAATATATAGCACTCCAGTAAAACACTACCATTCACTACAATCGTAATACTAATAGTGACGCAAAACTATAACACTTCTGAGGGCCTTAACAGAGACCAAAATATGTATACGCTTTGTAAAAGTAGAGTTAATGAAAGCTGTTATTTTGGATAACATATTGTATAAATTCACAGATAAAACCTGAGTAGGCTATTTCAATTATAAATTTGTAAAGCATCACCCTGTCAAACAAGGTTAACTAAAAAGGCTATGCACCACACTGGTGTGTTTGTTTGTATAGAAATAGAATATAAGTTAGTACATATGTAAGAAAACTTAAGCGCCTTTGAAACCAGAAGTTGGAGGTCCTTTACCAAGGTTCTGTACAGTGCAAACATTGGAGAAAAATAAAGTTAATAAAAAGGTAACAGTAACATAGAACCAAACAAAAGAAAAAAAACTCACTTAACTGTAACTCCAAAAGTTTATTAAAACTGAGTTCAACTGACACTGTGTTCTGTAAAGCTAGGGAAAAATTATTCTAGAGAGTGAGAGCCACAACTCCTAAGGTTGGGTCAATTTGACTCTAATCCTAGATTTATACAACCAAAAGGCCTTTGTAAGAAGACCTTAGTGGTCTCACCTAGTCTGGCAAAAGGACACAAGAGATCAGAAAATATACAGCGAGTCTAACCCCTGTAGTGCTTTACAGGTGATAAAAATATTTCTCAATCTATTTTGTGTTCTAACCAATAAAGGGTAACCAACAAAGATTTATGGACACAGTTTGTGACACTTACATCATCTATTAGTTAAAACACTGGAGCTGGCATTTTAGATTAAAAGAAACTGTTGCACAAAGCACAATCTAGGAAGTTGTCAATAGAAACAGTTTGGAAAACAGCAGGCACTTTCAAAGAAACACCTGGCAAGTATTTGGTGGAACCATCTGCCAGTCATCTTCACTCACTGGCTTACTTAAACCAACCAGATCAACAAATTTAATATAGGGAAGGGGTCTTGAAGAAGGAAGGCTACAAAACTCACATCATACTTTACCCTGTGGACAGCACTTGACTGTGGCCAATTTCATCCATTTCCTATCCCCCCCAATCAAGTGCTGTCCACAGAGCATGCCATGGCATGGTTACGATGGCCTTCCTTCTTCAAGACCCCTTTACACTCTATACAAATCTCCATTTACCACCTCAAATGCTAGACCAATGCTTAATGCCATCTTTCAAACATGGTAGAGCTAGCGTGAGGGTCTGGGTGACCATCAGATTACCTAGAAAAATTGACAGTGAGAATGCCTAAGGTTTGCCAGGCTGTAATTGCTGCAAAATGTGGTTATTTTGATGAAGGCAATGTTGGAAGCACAAAGTCATAATTTCCATTATAATCATTATTTCTTACTTTGACAAAGTCAAAGTGACCCCAAACTTTTGACCGATAGAGTATGTATGTAGGTATGTTAATCTCAACTCCTCTCTAATTTGTTTTCAGACCTGCCATCCATCTGCTTATTATCTTAGCGGTCTTCAACACTGGCTATTCGGACACTCTTTGGCAAGTTTTATAACAAGCTCTGAAAACTGCCTAAATGTTGAGAACATCAATTTACTCTCTGTATTTTTTTATATTTTGTGTAATTGTGTTTTGGGATTATTACCTGCACTCCTGCCAGCCTGACCCACTTTCCTTCAGCCACAATCACCACAAATCAAGCCCAAGTCTTGCCTGCCTGCCACTCTTTTTACTCCTTGTTCCCCAAGGTCAGCCTCCACTTACCCCTACCCTACACCATCATCAGCTGGAGCCCAAATCACCCTTTTTCCTCTTCTCCTTTTCCTTTTGTTAACAAGCCTTTGAGTCTGTGTTCTGTATTTTCTGTTCCCTAGTAAACATAACAAAATCTAGATAAAGCTCCTGCTATTAGCTGCAGATTTATGAACAGAGTCACATTTCTTTGGTCTTAAGTTTATGATGATGGAAATCAGGGAGTAACATGCTGAATTACCATTTTGACTGAGAGATGGACTGGTTTTAGAGTAGAGTTTTGGAGTAAGTGTGTGATGTTAAAATAATCATGCATTTATAGAAGACAGGACTGCTTAAAATTAGCCAACAGCATATGGCTGTTACCCTGTTCTGATAAATCATGCCTCTCTTACACTCTATAAAAAAAAAAGACAAACACAATGGGAGATCTGAATAGAAACTAAGGCCAGTTGTGCAAGCTGAGGATATAGCTAAAATGATCAGCTCTATGACAGTGTGGGAAAAAGGCCAGAAATAAAAACATACTTTTCATTTATCTTTAAGACATTTAATGATGATTAATGATAGTAGCTACAGGACTTTGTCTTAAATAAAGTTAAATGGGACTGCAGCACTAGGGAACCAGTTAATAATGGTGTAAATTAAGAAAAGGGCTCTGGTTGCAGAATCTCTAAAGATTAATGTCGTGGTAGGAAAGACAAAACAGGTAAGTCATGTGTGTTTGGCTGCCTAGACAGGTTGGTTAAGTCTCAACAATTTCCTTCTGTCTATCTGCATTGAGTACTAGGCTAGAGGGTCTGGGCAGGCCGACAAGAAGGCTCAGCCTAGGGAAACCTCTACAAATCTGATAACAGCCTCCTGCAGTATTCCACAGCCTTAATTTTAGACACTTCTCAGAAGTGCACAATTCTCTGGTACAACAAAACCCTTTGCCCCTTCTGTGAGAAAAAAAAAATCCAAAGGAAAAACCTTGCATTTTATGGAAGCCAAGAGTGGTCATGGTCTCTACTATGTTCTTTTCATTCTGTTATCTGGCGATCAGAAATAATCATCGAATTATCAAGGAATAACTGGTGGTTGTGACTATAAGATAAATCAATGTGTTTTCATGGGATAACAAGGCTCATTATCTCGTTATAAAAGGATAAATCACACTTAATGTGTTTTCTCGTGATAAGAAATTAATTTATAACGACAGTTGGAAAGAAAATATTGTTAGAAAGGAAGTCATAAGTTGTGGTTGTCAGATCTGCCCCCTACACCAGATGACAGACTTTTGGAGACAGAGCCTCTCGTATCTCTGCTTCTGCCCTCTGGAACTCTCCTTGAAGATGTCCACAAAGCTACATCTTAAAAAACATATAAAATATACAATATAATATATGACATAAAAAAAATCTTCGAACATCATCTATTCACTAAGGCCGTCCACCTGAGCTAACTCTGTCAACTTGAGGTGACTCAGTCTCTCAAGCAATTTCTGACTTTTCCTTCAGTTAGACTGACTACTGCTTTTTTTTTCTGCCTCCACTTCTGTGTTAAGTGTCCTTGGACCTCTAAATAATTAAAGTTTTTTTTTAACTTTTCATTTTCTTCTTAGTAGCGGTAATGGTGCAGCAGCTGGTGCAACTCCTGCAACAGGCTCATGAGTACCCTACAGTCGGTGTTACATCCTGGTCAGCCTGCTCATTGTTTTCCTTCTCTAAATTCATATTCTGTTTTATGCTGCAGTATTTCTCATCATAAACCGAGAGTTCATAGACTGACCCTTTTTATGCGAAACATTGTCGAACTTTCCTGCAGTGCCCTATGCGTAATATGTTAATATCCAGATAATGAACAGCTTACCTGGAGTATGTCAAGTTCACTGACAGTAGCTTGCTACTCGGAACCCAGAGTGTCGGATGGCCTTGGGTGTCATAGATAATCTTTAGAAGGAACTTCCTGTGATCATCATAGATCTTCTCTGTTCGCAGAGTACGATCATAATCAACAGAAAGCAAGTTCCTGCCATTCACCTGAAAAGTGGACACACAAATATCCATTCAGTTAAGAAACTTTTGAAATTCTATTAATCTAAATCAAGCTCTAAAAGTAAATCCTTACCAGCAAAAACTGACTGTATACACGGAACCAGGTTTAATCCCTGCTAGCTACAAAACATGAAAGCCTAAAGACTGTTAAAGGGAGAGTTTGGGGGATTGTATGAAGTATTTATCAATTTTAAAAAAAAAGCTCATCTGAAGTTTAATATCAACAAAAGCTGCCTGTCTGGAGGAAATTGAAAGTGGTGAAAATTTTGTGAAATTTTTTTGGTGGCCTTTCTTTTGTGGCAAAAATGTGTTTTGATGAAGACTCAATTCACAACAGTTCACTTTTCCCAACATGAAAGGAGTTGCTCCTCAAGGGAGCATGGATTTCTTCGATTCATCAAAGGTTTTCCATCAGATTTTGTTTTGTTTTTTTGTATACAAGCAGAAATTAGTGCTGGTCAAGAGGTTGCCAAAAACGAAGGGAATAGTCCAGCATTTTGATGACAGTGTTCAAAGACAGGCCCACAAATTAACTTACTTGATTTGTAATGGTAGTAATAATAATAATAATACATTTTATTTGGCAGCGCCTTTCACAGCACTCAAGGACACTTTATAGAAGAATAAAAACACAATAAAAATAAATAAAAACAACAGACAGTTAAAAAAGAAAACAACGAAATTACAAAGAATATGCAGATTGAAACAGATGAGTTTTGAGTCTTGATTTGAATTGGGGAAACAATACAATATTGCGGATGTCAGGTCGGAGAGAGTTCCAGAGTTGAGGAACAGAGCGGCTGAAAGCTCTGCGAGATTGTGGATGGCTTTGAATGTATAGAGGACGATTTTGAACATGATACGGAATTTGACTGGGAGCCAGTGGAGCTGCTGGAGGACGGGGGTGATGTAGTGAAAGGAGGGGGTTCGGGTGATGATACAGGCTGCAGAGTTTTGGACCAGTTGGAGCTTATGAAGGGATTTGTGGTGGACACCAAAGAGGAGTGAATTACTTAATGATACGGGAGGTGACGAGGCTGTTGTAAATGAAAGATATACTTGATTGTCTTCAAATTACACAATTATCTTATTTACTTGCACAAAAAATATTCAAAAAATTACTGATGATTAAACATTTGCTACCTAGTTAAACAAAATATGCAAACTATTTATGTACTATTGATGTCTCTATGGGTTTCGCAAATGTGTGTGTGTGTGTGTGTGGGGTGGCTCAAAAGTCTTTGTTTTCAATGAACGTGTTGCCATGGTGTGGCAACCATTTTGGGTGTTTTACCTTTTAACTTAAATGTACATTGTCCTTGTATGAACTAATTTAAAGTGCTTAAGAGTCTTGAACACATCTATGTAGCACATGTATGTCTAGTCATATTTATAGTGGGACATAAAATGACATGGCCATGTGTCATACTTAAATGTACTCCTCCCACAAATTTAGCTCAATGACCTTTGAGATGAAAAGTTGTTGACTGCTTTTGTTTTTGATTTATGGTGTGCCTATTGCATGACGGCTGTTATGAGCATTTTGCCATTAATTAGAGAATAGTTGTAATATATAAGTAGTTATAGTTTTAATTTATTCTCCTTGCATTCTCCTAAGCCTTTCACCCCAAATCTTGGGTCAGTAACAGGCTTAGTTGGGACCAAGTGACTGTCCTATCTGGACCCAAACCTAAAACTAAAAAACTATAAAATTTTGAAGTTTTAACTGGTGCATCTTTTCTAGTCTTTTCAGCGCTGGTTAAGCGTATCAGCAATCAAGAAAATATCATTAATTAAGTCAGAGAAAGTTCGGCCTTTCCACATGGTGTTCTTTGGTTCAGTTTGAAAACTGACAGAAAATATTTGAAAATATTATATAACTGTATTTTATTTGATTTGACTGTCAGTTGTTGACTGTTGACATTGATGTGAATATTGGCTTCTTCAATTTAATAAGACACAGGATTATAGCAAGTTAGACATTATGATATTTTGGTCATATATTGTATATATATTGCTTACTTTTGCGCAATCAAAGAGCACAAAGAGCTGACAATAGAACACTCCACTTGCTTCCAGTGGACATTCTATTGCATTCTTTCGGCTTTACTGTACCATGCTGAGAATGGCATCACTGCTTAGATTAAACTCTCCTAAAACCAGAATACTGTACACTGCACTATGGAAAATTCCAAGTCCCTTCTCTTGTCCTTACATCTGGTAGGAACGGTGTTACCAGAAACTTAAAATACATCTGTGATGCTTCTCTGTCTAATCCCTTTTGTAATTAACAAACAATACCAATGTTTGTGGGTGACCAGTCAGTAATCAAGCTTTCAGTTACTCTCTGCTTAAAGAAATTTTCATCTAGAGAGCACTTACCCGAAGCTTTCTGCCGAAGACAAAAACTTTTCCCCTTGTCTGTTCCTTCCTGAACCTCCATTCCACCAGATTTTGGCCATTCTCTCCTGGCAGTGTCATGTTGCGTCGGGCTACAGTTGGGTTAGCAGCACCTAGAAATGTATATGAATAAGATGTGAATGCAACTAATATTTTGTGTGTGTGTGAAGAAATGTAAACCTAAATAATACCAGAGGCTTTTTCTCGGAAGAAGAAAGAACATGACATACTTGAGCTATAAACACAACTGTGGTACTGTGGAAACAAAGATGGTCATCTTTACAAACTAACAATTTTCCAGGGCACTTACTAAAATGCGAAGACACCTGCATGGCTCGAGAAAAATGTATAACAACATTATATTTTATTATTTTTGATACTTGCAGTGAAGATGGTAATTATTATGTGTCACCTTAAACTGCAGGCTAATAAGACTAAGATTATAGCTGGACAGTGAGTGTTGGAGTAAAACTTAAATCATGAGACAGACATGGATACCCTCTCTATTATCCTACAGAAAAGACCTCTGTGCATGTGACACACAAACTGCAGTATTTAGCATTTTAAGCAATTAAAAAAACACAAGCATTCACCATGTAAATATCCTGTATCCAGTGTTACGCATGCCGCACAGTTTAGATTAAGCCATGTATCCATAACAGTTTCTTTTTTGTTTATTTAAACAAATCTGGAACAAAATTCTTTTTAATATGAAACATCTGATTCTCCACATTACAAATTTACGGTAGCATGGTCAAAACTGTATACCTGCTAGGATATGGGGCTCTGTCTGGTAGTGCATGTCCATTCCATTGGCATAGATGACCCTTAGTGAATGGTCATTTCCCACCTGATAGCTGTTACGAAGCTGGTCTACATATAGAAAGACAATCACAAATGAGTCATAAATAATCATAAATGAACAAAAAAAAAAAATTGGCATTGATTTCATCATGTGCAATTCCCCATTATCTGGGTAATTTTCATTTGGACACACCGGGAAGTTGAGAGGATGTTTAAGAGGTGACCCAAAAATTAATGTATGCAAATTAATGGAAAGGACCCTGTATACTGATTTTAAAACCTTATCACATTTAATAAGTCCTGCTCTGTTGCGAGAGAGATGTCTATCTTCTTTCTATTCTAGACTTTATAACCCTACATCTATATCCTTTAAGTATTTTATTGTTTTATCTTTTTTACTGCTTTCCCAACTCACTTTTAACTTAATTTCTATTTTAGCTTTTTTTAGTTTTAAAATTTTATGTTCTACATTAAACCCTTTTAAACTGTCTTAAAATGGGTGGGCTGACTAAAACTTGACTTAAAAAGTTTAAATTCAAAAAATAATTTGATGAAATTGTTGGAATCAAAGTACTGACAAAAGAAGTCCTTGGTTTATACCATGATAATAATAATATTAATAATAATAATAATAACAACAACAACAACAACAACAACAACAACAACAATCATAGTAATAATAATTTATTATTATTATTATTATTATTATTATTATTATTATTATTATTATTATTATTATTATTATTACCAGTTATTAGCACTCTGTAACTCAGTATTGCGAAATTCTGCAAACTCATCTTTTCCTCCTGTTGTGAGTGAGTAACTGCTGCTGCGTTTATCTGTTGAGCCTGCACTTGTAGCGGCCATTTTCAAAAGCCGCTGCAAGTGGGTTTATGAAAATAAATCAACCTACCCTAGAAAGATTTGCTCTGATTGGATTTCTTTCTAACTTGTCCCACAAAAAGGGTAGTTTTGATTGGATCTCTTCTCCATTCGTCCCTCCCTAACATTTCTGTCTTGTTTTTATTCGTTGACTAAAGTGTAAGTTATATTTTGTCACAGTCTTGGTCATCATATCTGAGTTTTTATTTAGTTTTTATTTAGTTTTCATCTGTGAAAAAGGTTTGTTGACGTTGTTTCTTGATAGTCTTTGTAAACGAAATTAACACTGCCTGGCCTTGATACAATGACATACTCACAGCAATACAGGTGTGTGACAGTACAACAGCATGTTGAAATGTTTAATAAAATGTGTAAAGTGTTTTAACCACCTAGGTATTTACTTTTCAACATTTTGCTAACACATTCCATATCAATATTTACTTGTTTCAGCACAATTATTTTGGATCATCTTAACATTTTTTTTTTTGCTTTTTATGATGATACTGTACAATATTGTGGTAATACTGTACCATTTTCTTAATTGTATTTGAGAAAGAATCTGTCAAAATGAAGATTTATCCCTTCACATTAATAAGTTAGGGAACAAGGCAGTGTTTTCCATTGACAAAATAAAATGTTGAAAAATTACCTAACCTGAATGATGGTATCACTCGCACTAAAATTTGAAATGAGTAAAAATTGTTAGTAGGTATTGATTAAAATTTGATCTGTTTTTAGAATCAAGCATTCTATGTCATGTAGCACACTGTGAGAAGTACTGAGTAGTTGGCATTTGTTTTTTTAAAAAAAGAAGCGATCCAGTTTAAGAAATAGGTGGGAGAGCATTGTAACCAGGCCTGAGCCTAGGGCCAAACAGCACACTTGCAGGCTTGAGAGCTGGGGACTTTCCAAACTATAACACTAGCAGAACAATTAGTTGGAGAAGATGTTGAGGTAGGGGAAATGTTCTCTGCAGAAAAATGTGACATTCTTATTTTTGGTGTAAAATGCTTTTGTTTTTTTTTAAAATGGTATGGTATGTACCTGTGAGGAGAATTTAAGCAGTCTTCTCCCAGGAGGGACTCAGGTTTTATTTCATGTAACTTGGTTACATTAGTAAAACTCTAATGCTTCAACTTTGGACTTCTTCAGTGACTAATTTTTTTACTTTTATTAAGACAGTGACAAATTGTGATTTTTTTCTATTACATTGGAATGAGTTTTTGTATAAAGTAGAGTTCTTCACTGACCTAGATCTGAATTTTTTATCCAACAGTCTATAATCACTGTGTTAAAGAGGTATCTGCAAAACAGATGATGTAACAACACACACTATCACACATACCATCAACCTTACACATACACAACCAAAAGCCACAAACATTTTGTTAAAAGCTTACCCTGCACCAGGGTGTAAAAAGAATCTATTGATGACAAGTTGGTTGTTATGGAAACGTCCTCATCCCTCCCTGATGTTTCAATGTCCACAGCAACAGTCCCTGATGACATGTCGCCATGGAGATTGGTCACCACACCAGTGGGGAAGGTCACATTAGTCAAACGACCCTCGCTGTCATAGCTACAGGGACAAGACGCAGGGAGTGATATACACAGGGATATGTCAAATGTAAATTTTTAAGAAGACTGAATTTGAACTGGATCTGCTGTGGAGAGGTAAAGGCTTGGCATTATTTTTTTTGATAAAGAGGAAGTAGATTTTCAGTGAGGTAAATATTTCTCAGTTATAGAAGTATGTTTTTCAATTTGGTTGTGTCTCTTTTCAAAACACTGCCCATTGATCTCAAAAAAAGTTATTTCTGGACACAAATTGTAGAAACAGTTGAGAAATTAATAACAAATGTATATGTTACATGCCAGTTGAGCCTGACACCTGTCAGATGTCTGTTCATTTTAGTTGGATTGAGCAGGTATACATCATAATTGGTGAATCTATTCTGTCTGAAGGGCTGAATATTATTTCAACAATGCTGTAAAACCATTAGGAGCTACTACAATTTGCTGTAAGGTGTTAGGAAATTTAAAAATCCATCTTTCCATCTGTTCATCAGCACGCAGCAGTAAACACGTTTACCCTACTTAAGAACAAACAGTCATGCTGCTTACTCATAGAAGGTGGTCCAGCCTATTTGAATGCTCTTGGTGGCAAGCAAGCCACTGTTGCCATGGTAACTCAACAAGACCAGTTCCTGGCCCTGAGTGGTAAGGGTCTTCAATCCTCCATTAGTCCCTATGGTCAGCCAAATGACCTACACGTGCCAAAAACACACACCACAGGCAGAAATTCAGAATAACACTTGATGAACATGATCTTGTACACTTCTTTAAAATATACTTACTTTTACTTTGCTTACTTTGGCATATTAACAAAAAAACTTTATTTATTAAAATACAAATTAGTAGAACCTTATGGCTTCAAATGTCTGCATATTAAAGTTTTGTTGTTAAATTTTGCAGCATTGCTAAAGACCTGCTTGTCTTACCTGGTTGTCAGGGGCAACCACACGTACAGGCATTTTGTTGGTATCTCTACGAATACGGAGAGTATTCCCACTGCTGTCTGTCACTGCTGTTATATCTTCCTCATTGCTTAGCATGAAAGAATGCAGGGAAGAAATTTAAACTTAACAATCAGAATGGCATGGTAGTTAACATTCAGAAAGATTGTGCTGGAACAAATTCATCTTTACTCTTATGAAACCTTTTTAAAGCAAATGTGTGATTATTTCCACTCGTAACAACCTGTAGCTGAAGTTGTATTTATAGTCTCCTGTGACCAGAGACATTGTAAACTGGTGAGTTCCATTCATATCAAACACATAGAGCTCTTCAGATGCTGGAGAAGCTACTTCATAGCAGCTTGGACCTGAAGCCAAAGAGCCTAAGGAAACAGACAAATATAGTCAGTCAGTAAAAGAGACATGTGTTTTCTTCATTTACTTAGTTTTATGTTATTAGTAATAACATTTTCCTTAATTATACTCATACAAATGTTTGACAGATCCATGTCTACTCAGTAATTGCACCTTTTACCACTGGTTCTCATTTTGTGTAGTTCTATTGGTTGTTAAATCCGGAAACAGACAGTGTTTTTTTCTTTCAAGATCTTGCCAAAGGAAGCCACTACTGTTGCAATGCCATCCTCTCCTTGACTGTTAACACATGACATCCTTCGAAGTTGTATTGTTTTTTTGTTGTTGTTGTAGTGAAAAACAATACAGTGCAAAATTTCTTTGAAATGCATGGTTCTACACTGCACTGCTTTAAGTCAGCCATTGTTCTTTGTTCTTTCGTACCGAAGACCCAATATTTAATTGTACTTACATTTAGGCAAAAAGGCTTTCATTTTTACAAACATAATTTTCATTTAGCCTAAAATATGCCTGACTTGTTCTACATATGTGGCATTGCAATATGTATGTTGCTCTCAAATTAAGCTCTGTGTGATATGCATAGTATTTCAACATTTTTATTTGTACACAAGTGTTCTTTTGTCACCAGATTTTACACTTTTGACACAATAAATTCAACACATTTGTCTGTTGATTTTAGATAACCAGGAGCACTCTAAATTAACTACATGACAAGCACTTTCACATGAGCCCTAGACATTTAGATACTTTTTTTAAACTCTGTTTTTAATTATTCATATTTTTGCCCTCTTAAACAACCTTTGATGTAAGGGGAAACACTAGTATGTTCAATTTACATATACATACTTTACTTACCAGTAGGTGGTTGGTTGTGTCGTATTGCTCTGATCCGAATGTTTCCAAGATCAGCAACATAGAGAGTCCCATCTGGAGACACCACCAAAGAGGAGGGACAATTGAGCCTTGCATCTTTAGCATAGCCATCTCCTGTTTGATAACAGTCACAGTTGGCATCATTCTGTAGGACAGAGGTAGATAGGCAGTGGGAGAGAAAAAGGAAGCAAGCAAAGAAAGTTCACCGTTTGAGTTTGTTCTTGTTCTAGATGGAGGCTTTGTTAAGGAAAAAATGGGAAAATGGAGTAAAGGTAAAATAGTTAATGGCCATGCATTTATGTAGTGCTTTTCTAATCTTTGAATTACTCAAAGCACTTACATATAGCACTATTCAAATAAGAATTCACTCATTCATTCGCACACACATTTACAGCAGGTGGCTTCTCTACAAAGTGCCAACACATTGAAGATTTTGACACATTGAAAAAATGAAACTTTATCAAACACTACATATACAACATAAACAGTACTTGCCTAGGCTAAGACACAAGGTACCATCAGAATCACTGCTAGTAGACTTGATCATAGCACTGCTTGCTATCTTCCATCACATCATCATTTTTTACCAAGGCAACGGCAGCGCTTATACATCCAGAGGGAAATGAGCCGGGATAAGAGTTAAGCTAAGAAGGTTGGGACCCAAGGCTGTCCCACTACCCAGCCTACTCCTGGCAAATGTCCGGTTGTAGGACAACAAAATGAATGAGGTAAGACTCAGGTTGACTCAGCAAAGAAACCAGAAACTGTGGTGCTCTCATCTTCACAGAGACGTAGCTCCATAACAACATAACGGCTGAGGCTTTAGCACTGGATGGGTGGAGCATGTTCCTCGCTGACAGAACACAAGACTCCAGTAAGCTGAGAGGGGGCGGACTCGGTGTGTACATCAAAGATGTTTGGTGCACAGGTGCAGTCAGAGTGGATGGAAAATGTTCACCTGACATTGAGTTTTTACTGCTGAGATGTCGGCCATATTACCTGCCCAGAGAATTCACCAGTGTGTTTGTTGCTGCTGTTTACAGCCACCAGATGCAAATTCAAAAAATGCACTCCAGAAAGTGTATGAGGTCATCAGCAGTCACATGGTAAAACAGTCAGATGCTGTTACTATTGTTGCTGGGGATTTTAATCAAACAAACCTCAGAACTGTTTTGCCTAGATTCCACCACCACGTCCACATCTCCACCAGAGGACGATGTCTACACCAATGTTCCTGGCAGCTACAGAGCCCTCCCTTGTCCTCATTTTGGCCAGTCAGACCACATCTCCCTGCTTCTCCTGCCTACTTACATCCAGCTGACAAAAAGGGTTAAACCAACTGTTAAAACAGTTCAAGTGTGGACAGATGAAGCTACAGCGGTTCTACAGAACTATTTTGAATGCATAGAAAGGCAGATGTTCAAAGATACTGCTACCCAGGAGAACCATATTCACCTTGAAGAATACACATCATCAATGACATCATCCATCAGCAAACGTGCTGATGATGTGGTAAAAATAGGGACAATTAAATCCTCCCCTAATGAGAAAGCCTGGATGAATGGAGATTTGAGAGCTATATCTAGAGCCAAAAGCTTACAACACTGCCAGAGCAAAACTGAAAGCTGGCATCAAGGAGGCAAAGCAAAGGCATCAGCAGAGACTGGAGAGAGACTTCAACACCCTCTCTCCCTTTATGTTCTGCATCCATGCTTAATTCATGTCTTTACTAACTTGCTTTCTTGTCTTGCAGATACCCATGGACAGAGGTTGCGCCAGGATTGCTGAGCTAAGTTGTGCCTTCTGCTGTGGCTCTGCTTGATGCTTAGAGCAATTATTATTATTGTTATTCATTATTATTATTATTATTAT
>JAQNCA010000024.1:25872780-25885839 GCA_029783725.1 Acanthurus tractus | reverse complement strand
CTGTATTGTGTTACAGTTTCACAAACTTCCAAGTAAATTTCGTGAACATTCATCAGCTGTGTTCTGGAGTTTTTGGGAGTGTTTAGCTGACATGGAAACCTAGCCCATGACATTCACTGTTGCTTGTTGCCTGTGATTGTAATTTTTAGTCGTGGTATTACATTGTAACTTTTACTTAAACAATTGTTTCACCACTGCTAATGAGTAGCCTTACATATCAGCCAGATATGGAATTACATAAATGTCATATGTTAAGCAAGTGATGTAACATAAGCACAAACAAATTATTTTATATTATAGAAAAACTGAGAAATTCAACTACCAAGAAAGCTAACCCTAAACCTAAATAGTGTCATCTTTTGTGTATATTAAATCCTACAGCATGCACACAAGCAGCTACTTTGCTTGTGTTGGGTTTTAGTAGCTCTCCGGCTTCCTCCCCCTGCACGCTCGATACTCAATTCTTGCTCCAGTCACAGACTTTTGACAGTCTGGGGTCAGCTAACTTATGGTTAACATCATAGCTAGTTTGTTTCCAAGACAACCATTAAGACTGCTGCCCCACTTTTATGTTTGTATCTGGGTGTCTTGTGTTTCTTTGCAAAACATTAACAATTACCATGACTGAGTGGGCGTTATATAGGCAGTGGTTTCCTAACTTTTCATGACATGCCTCCCCAGCTAGATGGTTCTCAATAAGAAAATAATGACAGAGCGCCAGTCTCGGCATTGTGATCTCTGCCATGTTCTCACTTTTTTGTTGTCATCATTGTTATTCAGACAAAAAGCCAGCCTGCAATTCTTCATATAATGGCAAATAAAATTAGGGTAAGCTATGACTTATGCACAGAGGCGTTATAAGTCAAGCATTTACTACTATATGTTACACAAACAAAAACAACTGGGTGTTACTTAAAAAAGAAATTATCTGATATCTCCTTTAAAAACTGTGCAGTAGCCCTGGCAAGGCAAGGTGATTTTTTTACCCTTCTGTATATGGAAAGCCCTTCTGTTCAACAGTTAACTTAAACTGCTTAAATCTGTTTTATCCTCCATACACTATACACTAAAATCCTCCATACACTAAACATGAAGTGTATTTTGGACATACTTTCTGATGATATGGATTACATCTCTACAGCATCTTAATCACTCTGTAAAGGAATTGCAGTGAAGGCTGAATTTTAACCTATTTGAAACCAAACTGGAGATAAAAAGATAAGTGAACACATTCTTGTTTTCTGAGTCATCAATTGCATTGAAAAAAACGTGTAGAAAACAGCTAAAAAATTTTTAGATTTTTATAGCAAACTGGTGCTTTCATCCCCGAATATATTGAATTAAAAAACACAGAATCTGACCATTCACATTCCTGCTCTTCAGTTGTGTGTGTTTTCTGAGAATTAAAAAAAACAAACAAAAAAAATATAATTACCTTTGATTAAATGGACTATCTCCGGTGATGATGTGAGTGGATTCTGGACCAACTAAGAAGTGAATGCGTTGGTAGAAAAACCTGGCATCCTAAAGAAAAAAATAAATAAATAAAAGGACAGATAGGCTACATGCTTACATGCTGCTTATTGTCTGGCTTCTTTAAGCCTTTGGGAACCCAAATCACCAAAAACTTCCTCAAAACGCTAATTAGGGTCTTACACATGTAGTAAAAAGCATCAGAAATGATCAGACATTAGCCTTTATTCAATTTGAAAAACTGTCATTTTATTTTTTTTTTCCATATTCCTTTAGCTGGGTTTAGTTTGGCATGGTTATCCTTGATCCATGTTATATAATATGACTAAATCCAATTGAAATTCAAAGCCAGGTGGCAATTGATACAAAACCACTCTGCTCCCACAAAGTAAGCCTATTTGAGTATGAGCTAATCAGCTCCGTCTCTGTCCTGCATTTAATCTCAGTAGTTTGCCAACTGTTATTGTAAGCATCTCATCTATGTCTCTATCTTCTGTCTGTCTATCTGTCTGACTGTTTATCTGTCTGTCTCTTTACTTGCCGGAGTTATGCATGTTTTGTTTTTGTTTTGTTTTGTTTGTGCTAACCCTTGGGTGCACACCATCTGGCCAGCATGATGCATAATTTTTTATTCTTCCAACAAGGGTGGAATTGAAGAAACAGTGTGTCACGTTTTTGTTTTGCCGTGGTTAGGGTTAGTCCTCCACAAGTTTTCCATAATGAAGCACGCATTTGCAGGGCTTATTACCCTGAAGACTGGTTCAGTGATGCAGCACAGAAAGTATTGGGGTTATCTGTTAAATCTAACCCTAACCCTAGCCATTCTCTCTCCTTCACTCCACTTTATCCTCATATAGAGCCTGACCAAGTAAGCTACTAACCATAAAGCTATGACATAAGTTTACATGTAGCTGTTTTTCACCGACATGAGAGCCACATGAGAGATAGTTGACTCGGTGGGATCTAGGGAGGTGTCAATCAAAATGAGATTCGCCATGCCCACCCTTTCTTGAACAACAGTAGTATCCCCAAAATGAGAGGTTTTCAGCTAGGTTTTTCTAATAGCTGAAAACATTTATTTCCATTCAGACTCTGAAATAATATGTGCTTTACTATTTCAAGCCTTTAGTAGCTTTAAGTATATTTGCTCAACTGAAATATGTTGTGGATTTTCTTACGAGAATAATACAGGTACATTCTTATTTCGACTTTATTTTTGATTGGAGCTCCTTACTTGCTGAGGGGCCGGTGAAGATGGAAACTGGTTTAGCACCTCCACTGGGTCAGGTGACCCTTTACAGTATAACTGATTCTGACAGGAGGGCTGCAGGCAACAATCTGGATCCATACAGTCCGCCAAGCCATCTGAAACATACACAAGTGTATTATTTTTAGAAACTGGAAAGAAAGGGATTGAAACATAATTGAATTAGAGGGGTAAAGTATTGAAAGATGTCAAATACAGGTGGACAATTAAAAGAATGGAGAGATAAAAATAGGAATGAGATGGATTGTAGAGTGAGAGATTAAGAGTCAATAAAGGATGATAACAGAGGAATGCAGCAGGAATAAAGAGAGAGGAATAAAAAAGATAAAGACAGAGAATGATAGTTTGAGTTAATGGTCACTGATACCATCCATAATTGGGGGGAAATAGAGTGTGACGGAGATGCTGTGTTATATAAGAATCTCAGTAAAACATAAGTTTCATTAAACATGATATCTATTCAGAAAACAACAAAGAGCACATCTTCTACAAATAGAATTAAAATCAAACATTTTAAGATATGAATGGTTTTCTGCTATTTATGTCCTCTTTATAGAGCTGGTCAATTTGTTTAAAAATGCGTAGAAAAAACAGTAAAATTTAGTTAACATTTAAGTAAATAATAGGTTCCTAGCAGAATCACCGTTTATGGGACATTCAAACTTGCTTTCAAGAGGATACATTACTGCTCTTTTTCTTTCTTTACAGAGATTGTATGAAGCAGATAGATGCTATTAAGTAGATATCAACAGGGGGCATATAACTGGTATAGAGGTAGACATGTGAGACACACATCATTAATGTGTATCTTTAGTTGTTTCAAAATATTCCTCTGTGTACCTACCAAAAGGGTGACCATTTACATTGTGACAATATCCAGAAACATAAGTGTGCACAAAACACTATCTCCTGGAATCGATACTCGATAAAAAATCTTATGTGTACTCCAGGAGGTAAGTTTCTCCAACTAATAACAATACTTTGCATCAGCACAACAAAGATTATAGGCCTTTTGAGAAAGTAATGAAAGGCCTACTACACCTAGTTATTTTTTAAAGAGCAATGACCAGTGGGAAAAATTCAGCCTGTCAATGGTATAACTTTATCAGTCAGTCACTTGGTAATGAATTGGCAGACATTCAAGTTAATGGTACTGGCCTTGATCTGAGGCAGTTCAGCCAGAAAAAAGGTGTACAAACACAAAAATAAATGTAAGAAAATAAAACCATGTAGAGCAGGGCAAGGAATTTTTTTTGCCTTTGATAAATACAAATTTTTAGGGACATCACTGTCAAATAAAAAGGCACCAAGTCTAAATACAAGCAATAAAAAACAGTATACAAACAGCTATCAGGAGTTTTGTTAAACACTGTTAAATTATTTAAAACTGAAACTTAAATGTGTCACTTTCCACAAAATTCTGCCTGATCTTAAAATCTGCGAATGAGCTAAGACTTATCAGACAACCTTATATTTTTGCAAGTAAGCAGTGTTTCATTGCCGTAATAAATATATATAAAATAAATACACAGATATATACTCAGATTTGAACGGAAACCACTGGAGAAAATATAACACCAAAATCCAGGGGCAGAGGTAGACATTGTTACAGGGGTGAGCATAAAGAGCATTCTTGGTGGGTCATTAAATAAATTTAAGTCACAACTGTAAAACTGCCCATATATCCTGTCTGTAAACACAATGTCACTTATTGAGCCAAGCAGTATGTGCATAAGAAAGCATATGGCTAAAGTGAAGCCTGTTCTATGGAAAAATAAAAGAAAACAGATTGCTAGTTGCATTCAAATTTGTAAGCACAAAGGACAACATGCAGTGATCTCCATATTGATTGATAAAAGGTTTAGGGGGACAGTGACACAGACAGTAGCCTGTCTGTGCCAACGGCTTGCCACTATTGGCAGAGGTGCTGAACATAGACTGACAGGCCAATGCACAGTAAAGCAGTTTCATGTCTTATATGGGATGGCAATAAAGCCATCGAAAAGCTATAGAGCTCTACAACACAGCAACAGGCCTAAAGCCAGCAAGAGTATTGTTACTAATGATGCAGACTGAACAATGACCTGTGTAGCACTTTCCTTAATCCATATAGCCACACAGCCATAAGGTTAACGTTCTGGGTGTAAAGACCTTTGTTAGCGGAACACATCTGGCAAACCAATTCTTACTGTTTTCTTTCTACTAATGTTTCTGTGAGCCCACTGATGGGACAGCGATAGGCTAGCTGTCATTCAGGCTGTGAAAAAAAAACAACCTCAGGATTTCCCACAGCTGGAAAAGTGAGAGTGACATAAATTTAAGGTGCTAGGCAGTGGGGGACTGTAATTAACCATTCACGCACTTGCAGCACAAGACAACAGGAAATACTTATTGACTAAAGCATACTGGGCTATGATTGTTACAAGAGGCCATACAAGGGGATATCCTTGTAATTTAGGAAGGCCGTATGTGGGCCCAGGTCCACTGCCCCCTCTGCTTCGGCATATTATATGCTACAGCCAAAGTCCCTTTACGGAATATGGTATATTAAAAATCATGTGTTAAAAAAAAAAGTAGAAACACAAGATAAAAGATGCCGTATATCTGTACATCTATAAATATATATCTCTTGTCAACTTGATTTTAATACATTCCATAAAGAAACTTCATAACCTCCATAAAAATTTACAGTTTTTTTATTTTATTGCCTTATTTTCCATAAGCCTCTGTTATTTAGCTGCCAAATTGAGCAGGAGAGAGTGAAAATAAGAGGGGAACAGGTTTTTAAAACTAAGATTTCTCACAATCTTTCTCTCTGGTTGGTGACACACAAAAATTTAATAATATCTAACTTTTGCCATTTGCCTTCACTTCAATGGCTGCAAACAAAATTTGGCATGTATATTCAAGACAGAGAGGGATGTCTCCACCAAGGTTAATCAAATATTTCACAGGCCAGGCCCACTTGCACCAATCAATATGACACATCATACTCTGGTAAATTTTCTTCTCCAGAGTACACACTCTGAACTTAATAAACTTCCATCCAGTGAATTTTGAGGAACCCTGTCTGGGTCCAATTTAAAATGCTTTTGCCAACATCTTCTAGAACATGTTCTGACATGACGATTGGTCTAGTATGGCCAATTTCCGACCTTAGCATATTTTCTTTCGTCCACAGTGGCCAGAAATGTAAACCATCATCCTTGCAGGCTGTGTCCCAGATGTGGCGTGGACAGAGTTAACAAACAAAGCAGAGTCTGAACTGCTTTTTTTGTGGGATAGTAAGGTCTTTATTTAGACGTTTGCATAAATTACCTTTATATACTAAGAATAGGAGAACAGGCAACACTTAGATAATCTGTGCATAGCCCTTAATCACATTTTTTTTATAACCTTTCAATATAGCTTTCTGTCATCCAACAGTTACTCCTCTTCATCTATATAACCATCAAAATGTGCAGACTCCTACAGAATACATAGACTGATTTACCTCCTTCATTGTCCTTGCCATCATTACACAGTGTCTCCATGGCTACATGACACCCTGCCCCTCTCCATCCCGATTGGCAGATGCAGTGCCAGCCACTGGCTTCTAGAGTGCATCTTCCATTGTTGTTGCAGAGCCCTGGACAACCCTCTGGATGCAGGGAACAAACACAGAGTCAGAAGAGTTAGAATGAGTATGAGTGATAAGGTAATGACAGGCCACAAAGGTGTGATATAGGTTCAACCAAAATAATTTTTTGAAGGTAGGTGATAATAGTTTTGTACGGAAAGACTGGGAGATAATTGTTTAGATAAGATAATATTGTTTGCACTGGACCATTAACATGCCAAAAATGTCAAATATTCAGTGTTTCCCTCAGCATGGAAAAGCCTCTGAAACAGCACGGAAACCACTGTGAGAAGAGAATCTCTACTGATTGTAATAAAGAGCTTTGCGTGGGTTGTGAGCCTCTAAAAGCTAAGGCATGACAACACTGAAATTTTTTTTTTGCTAAAATATCTAACAAAATGATTTTTTTTCAATTTTTTTCAGGTAAGCACAGAACCAGACCTTGGTGTGGTACAGTAATACATCTGCATCTTTCATTTTTATCAGATCAAGCACATGGCTTGTCAAACAAAATTAGGACAGACAATTTAGTTAATCAACTGATTCTTTTAAGCATTATAAACAGGGTATATTTCTCATGAGTTTGTTTTAAGTACATGGTCTGCAATAACTGTGTAAAAACCTGAATTTCAGCTGCATGGCAGATGCATTACCCGCTATGTAATACAAGTGGCTTAATGGGGCTTAAAGCTAACACAGAATCATTGTTATTCATGCAAAAAAGTACTACAAATAAATGTAAAGCTGCTTTTAAGGGGTTTAACATTTAAATTGTCTACACTATATTGCATGCAAAAGAAGTTCACACAATGTGCATTTAGCCTATCATGTCTACATAAATCTTGATGTCTGACACACGAACAATGATTTTGTCATTGTTCTCACTGCTTGGAGGGGGAGACAAAAGTTTCTGACTACTTTAGGGATTGTAATTTGGTCCCCAAGAAACATGAGCTGTTGTGTGGATTAAGCGGACAGATGTACTTACTATAAGTAAAGAATATGTTTTCCGTTAGATACATGTGGGATGGATAACTGAAAAATATATCTGAATTATGTCCGGTTGGACTCAGCTCAGTCTCACAGTCTCTCTAGAATCTACAAGTATTCACCATGAATTATGGAAGCCTGGCCAGTAAGACAGCACAACATTTTTAGTTATTGGTGAGTGAGTGTGTGTCAGCGTCGATTTTAATATTATCAGACATCAGCTGTTAATAAAAAATCTGATATCTAGTATATGTATAAACATCCTTGGGTTCACCTAAGAGTAGTAGTGGGGCTGTTTCACAATCTTTTCTCACCTCTACTAAAGGAACTACTCAATACGTGATTTTCAGCATTTGATTTAAAATTTTTGATACATTATATGTCAGCATCATACACCATCTGTCAGCAGCATCTGTCCAACTACCTACTTTTGAACTACCTTCAAAAAAACTTAGGAGACCCATATTGGTTAATTCCTGATACCTGACAAATCTGGTGTTGAGTAATGAACCTTTTTCGAACAAAGAAAGTAAAAAAAAACAGATCTGTTGACAAGTAAGACAGGTCTACACATTTACTCACACAAGAGAAATACAGACTGGTAGACAGACAGGCAGTCAACCTTTAAGGAAATACACTGATGTTGTAGTTTCACATGAACTAATAGGATTTCTAGGCTACTGTGCACTGCATAGCTTCAATTGTAAATTTGTTCAAAATCTTTCTGTTATCTGCTTAATTTAATGATGAAAAAGAGCATACAAACAAACACAAGAAATCAAAGGTGTGAAGAAAAACAGTCTGAGAATGTTACAAAAAGGTTTATCTATCCAAGTGAATTTCAACCAAATCTGAGAAAAGGCTGCGACTTTTCTTTAAAATAAGATGTTTTTAATTGAGATATTGGAATTCCTTTGGTCTTGTTTGTCTATTTTATTGTTGTTTTTTTTAAAGTCACATGTTAAAATCCATGTGAAAACACAACAGACAGATACACAGTGCACAAAGTATAAGAAGGACAGGACAGTTTGGACTGCATGCCTCCAAAAGCTATACTCAATACCCCTGTTTTATATTCGTTGATCACAGAATAGGCAGTAAGGCCTGCAACTGGATAAGCTAATAAAGAAACAGTGAGTATCAGTACCAAGCAAAGCCCAGCTAGAGTAACAGAATAGATAAGTAATGTAGAGACAGAGAAAGGTGAAGAGATGAAAGGGGAAAAAATAAAAAAATAAAAAAGAGAAAACAGAGAGATGGGAGAGAAAGGGGAGCAGCTGGGCAAACACATACACCAGGCTTGTGAATGCAAGTCAAAACAGGAGTCAGACACCTTGGTTTTGTGACTATTTGTGCAAGTATGCATTTCAATATTTCCATGTTTGTATGTTGTGTGTGCATCCACATCTGTAATGTTGTACTGTGTGATTTTTGAGAAGTGAGACAGGCTTAATAATGAAGTAATCAAAAAAAAACAAGACAAATAAAATGACATAAATCTAACAGGTTAAGGCAAAAATAAGGCTACTACAAAGAGGGTGAGAATAGGCAGAATGTGAAAAAAGAAAAATAAATAATTAAATAAGATAAACCAATAAAACTAATGCATCAGACTTAAAGTAGACAAGCAGAGTGTGAAGTACTTGTGTTGTGGGACAGCAAGGTCTTTGTTTATTCTTTTGCATGAATTACCTTTATATCCTGAGAAAAGGAGAGGGCAAGAAGGAGAGAGGGAGGAAAATTAGGGAAAAAAGTAAACTGAAACAAAACTGACACTACCATATGTTCTCTCTGTGATAGAGAAAATGGCAGCCAAAAAGAGGAGCTCAAAAATAGAAGTGCTGGGATCGTGGTGGTGGAAAAGCACAGACACAGACACAGCAATAGAATTTTAAGAGAAAAACAAACAATTCCTTAAATCTGTCTTCACTCACATTTAAATCACAAGGGGTTTTCGCCCATGTGATTTAAATGTGTAGGAAGTATATATATGGAAGAAGGGCATCTTATAAGAGAAAAATTATTATTATTATGATGATGATTGTTAATGTTAATAATAAATCATCATCATCACCACCACCACCACCACCACCATCATCATCATCATCATCATCATCATCATCATCATCATCATCATCATCATCATCATCATCATCATCACCATCACCATCACCACCACCATCACCACCATCACCATCATCATCATTATCATAAATAATTAATTTTTGCTACTTATCACCTCAGTTCAAAACGATGGCCTGCAGTAGCCTGCACTACACTTGATTTGTCCAGAGAACAATCGGGCAAAAATTTAAAGCTACACTTTCCATTTAAAACTCCCTTTTCTGTATCCATTTCTGCTTTGTAGCTGTTTGCAATGTTATTTTAGTACCACTTCCTGAAACTACGGGAGCTGGCAAGGCACAGACCGTGCTGTTGTGCCGTTAAAAGGAGTTTGAGTTAACGCATTATTAACACCTTAACTTCGACAGCCCTAATATCTATCAAAGTTCAAACATCGCTCCAAATGTTTTATACTGCCCACATAACCTGTTTTGCAGGAAATACATCAGGATAGACACTTTCAAAATGCTATTTCAGGTGGACTTTAAAGACGGTAATTCAATTTACAAAACCATTTACACAGTTTTAGTAAAAAAGAAGTGGGAGAAAAGTGAATACTGAAGATATATACTATTATAGTACATGCAGTGCAAACTACCATCTCCAAGAGGTGGTACGGAATGAAGTTCTGAGTTTTGAAGACATTGGCATTTACTATTACTTTGAGTGAGTTTCCTTTCTGCAAGTAAAACCTGGCTAATTTGGTCTATATTTCATAGACTGGTTTCACAGGCTGGTTGATACTAAACATATTTAACCTGTTCACATTCAATGGATCACCAGTGATCTATTTAGACCACTGATTAAGCACAACTTATACAAACTGAAGTATTTAAATTATTGCCTTTTCAGACATGCTTGACCTTTGTCAATTTCTTTGATTATCCACTAACAAAGTCATTCATGGGTGTATGCATTTTGGGTGTAATAGTTTTCATTAAATTTTTTTCCATTTAGTTATTTCATATAGGCCCCAAAAAGTAGATATGCAACTGGAAAACTAGGAAACTGGATTACCACCTTGGTCACGGATCTTCACTGCAAGGATACAAACTTTGTTGTACCAACAAAATTAAAATTTAATTTCAGATTAGTTCCAGTAAGAGTTCAGCAAAACTAGTTTTACATTAAAAAAATTTGGATTTGAAATTAAACAAAGCACTTAAAATAAGAGGTGCATTAAAACAGGCATGCTAAATTCCCTATTCAATTCAAATAAACACGTAATTGCTACCATACCCATCGAGAATAAAAGGGAAAGGAAAACAGGCTGCTCTTTATATCTTTTCAAACTGTTTTCAACTAAATTATTAAACAAACAATTAACAATAAACAAATACACTTTTTGGCATATGCAATGTAACAAGTTTAGAAGGTTAATTATAACAGTTTCTTTGCTGAATCAGTATCTTGAGAGAAATCGAGCTGCATAGTTTAACCTCTTTAAGTGTAAGTTTTAAGGTAGCACTAGATCACATTTTAAATTAGAGTTTGCTTGCACTAGAGTGAAATGTAATCTAGGTTTAGACTAAATTTGGGATCAAACCGTGTATTTAACCCAAGTGTAAAGTCGGGCTGAATCTGAATGCTGGTTTTGTTTGTTTCAAATGGCTGAAATTTACCAGAACTCAGATGATTCAACTTCCCAAAATCCCCCAGGTTCCACCCCTTTACACATGAATGTTACCCTCAGACCGGCTACATTACCAGGTCTATAAACATCCAACTTGTCCCTTTTACCTCGTCTTCTTTGGCCCTGCCCCATGTGGAACAGTTCTCTTTCTATATATCATTGCTCTAGAGTTAACTAGATCGCTCTTTTTCTGCAGTCCTACCCAAAAGAGACTGCTGTACTGCACCTATATCTAAACTCTTTCTCTAACGTGGCTGTACTCTTTTCCAGCAGCAGCCACACTAGAGCCTGCTGAAAGATTAATAAAGAGTGACAGGTTAAGCTTGGTTCAGCAACTACAACATTCAGCAGCTGATTACACAAGTAAAAGGAGCTGTGAATTTTGTGCCTTTACATAAAAGAAAAATTTATGATTAGTTGGTGCAAAAAGCCACTGTGAGGTTGACAGTTTATAGGTTTTACTCCTTTGGCTATTTATTTATACTTACTCACTTCACCAACCAGCTGTTGGCTTGCATGCTAGGATATCACCAACTGACTCAATAAACTTTGGTTTTGGCTTCTCTGTACACCTAGTCAGGTGTGTCATGAAACAAACATTTAAGATGTCCTTTATTTCCTCATACTCCTATCTCTATGAACATACTAGTTCCCAGTGCACCATAAGCTTGCCTGTCTGATAGGAGAGATGTAAGTTAACACTGTTGGTGCATCAGTCCTGAATAACACATTAGTGACTAATTTCAATGTAACAGTGGATGTGGAAAGCTCCACGTATTAGCAATCTGGTCACCAAAACTAAGGGATCTACCTTCTCTCTGAACCTCCCTGTCTTCTTGCAAAAGATTTGAAATCTTCTCTGATCTCTGATTGCCTCTTCCTGTCCCCTGAGGTCCAAAGCCTAGGTGTCATTCTGGACTCCATAATCTCATTCCAGTCACACATCAAGTCCTTCACAAAACCCACTGCCCTCCATCTTAAAAACTTGGTGGATGAAAAGCAATTTTATTTTTATCTAGATTATTGCAAGGGAGTCCAGTCTAGAGTACCCAGCAAAGCCCTAAACAGGTTCCACAAATCTAAGATCTAAGCTGACATGTTTTTTTAACTGGCAGCAGATCACCCTCATCCCCATCCACTTTCATTGGTTAAGTCATGGCATCTTATACAGAACCCTCTTCCTCATCTATAAATTCCTTCTTGCCTTTGCCACTCAGTACCTATCAGACCCTCTCCATTCCTACAACTCATTTTTGACTCTGTAGTCCTCTGTCTTAGTCTGCTACCATACTCCACACCATCTTTAGGTAAAGAGTCTTAATTTTGACAGCCCTCCAGGCTGAAACTCTTTCCTCCCAGTGTTTTGCAATACCATAACTACTGTAACTTAAAAAGAAAACTCTTGGCTTCGATGCTACTATTTTTTTTCCAATACATGTAAATTGTCTTTGGGTTTCTCTGAAAAGTGTTTTATTGATTAGAGCTAATATAATTAATATGAATATTACAAGTGGTTGTTCAAAGTTTTAAGAAGGCTCAGGTAGGCATTTTTGGTTGATGAAAATGACACAGCATTTAAAAACTTATAATAGAGCTGTCCCTCATTATAACGTGGTTCACCTTTTGCGGCCTCGCTGTTTCGATTTTTTTTTAGTGCTGTTTTGCATGCTTTACAGCGTATGAATGCGCATTGTGTTCTGCGTCCTGAGGTTTGAACTTGGAGAGGTTTTAAACAAGAGAGAAATCTTCCAATTTCAGTCCGGGAGGCAGACACCCTCCCCACATTTAAGAGTAGACTTAAAACCTTCTTTTGATAAAGCTTATAGTTAGGGCTGGCTCAGGCTCGCCTTGGACCAGCCCATAGTCATGCTGCTAAATAGGCTTAGGCTGCTGGGGGACTCCATGACACACTAAGCTCCTTTCTTCCTTCTCTCTCCCTTTATGTTCTGCATC
>JAQNCA010000024.1:25833223-25844391 GCA_029783725.1 Acanthurus tractus | reverse complement strand
GACCCTTCCACCGTTGTTAACTGCACTGCAATTATGAATCACTTTGAGCCTGTGTCTCTCACTCAACTGAACGGCATAATTTCCAAAATGAAACCAACAGGCTCCCCAATAGACATCTAAAAAGCATGGCTGGCCTCGAATTTCCTTAGCTTTAATGACAGCAAAACTGAGGTTATGGTGTTTGAGCCCAGTAACTCGCATACACTTCCTCCTGGTTTCCTAGGTCCCCTAGAGCCCTTCAAAAAACAGACAGCCACCAATCTAGGGGTTAAAATAGACTCAAACCTAAAGATTGAAAAACAGATAAATGAGGTTGTACGCAAGAGCTTCTTCCAACTTAGGGGGCTGTCAAAGGTTAAATCCTGTGTATCTCACCCCTTATTTGAAACTGTAATACATGCTTTTATGACATCTCTTCTTGATTACTGCAATTCACTGTATGTTGGACTTAGCCAGGCTTCCATCTCTCGCTTACAGTTAGTTCAGAATGCCGCCGCCCATTTGCTCACAGGTACAAGAAAACACGATCATATTAGCCCTGTATTATCCTCTCTTCACTGGCTTCCGGTGCACTCAGATCATTTGACCAGCTTCTCCTGTCTGTCCCAAGAACCAGATTGAAGCTTAGAGGTAGCCGGGCTTTTGCTGTAGCAGGTCCAAGGCTCTGGAATGAACTGCCAATGAATATAAGACAGGCCCCGACACTTAAGGCGTGATTTAAACACCTGAAGACTCATTTTTATACATTGGCTTTTCCACCTACAGCATGATGAGCACTGATATCTCTGTGGCACTGTATGTTGTATGATTGGATTTTAAATTATTTATGCTTTTTTATCTATTGTGAAACACTTTGGCGTAACTTTGTTGTATTTAAATGTGCTATATAAATAAAGGTGGTATGGTATGGTATGGTTTATCGCTGGATCAAGCAACATAACACCAGAAAAAGCATAATTATATGCAACACTAACATAATAACATAAATTATCTTGGGGGAGATGAGCACAAACTTACAGCAGCAAAATATATTTCAAATTCAATGAAAAGGTAAGAAAATATAGCCATAAAGGCCAGAATATGCTAAGGCTAGAGTAATATAGTATAGTTATTACTATTCATAAATGACAGTTACATCAAAAAAAAAGTTAATTCTGAATTTAATAAAATTATTTACTAAGATTATTAGTTTTATTTTTTATTTTTATAACACAAAAAAACTTAAATATGTGTTATATATGAGGTAAAGTTGTTCATGCACTATGAGTGTGCAAACTGGGTAATAGCTTAGATGATATAAATATTATAGAACTCTTACGATCCCTTATTCACATTATCAGCTTTATTTTTTTATTAAAACACCCAACAGTCACTTACATTCACTTATGCATGCACACACACGTCTACAAGCAAACACTGAGACACCCTCTGTCACGCCACAATCTGACTCACTGACACTCTACATCTGGGGACATTTTTGAAGTAAAATAATGCAGATTTATTCCACCTATGGGTCAGAAGATAAAGAACCCTGGGGAGAGAAAGAGAAAAAGAATGAAGGAGGAAAGAATAAAAAAACAGGGAGCAAACCGTCAAAAAGAATGAATGAAAGTACAGAATAAAAAAAATGGAGGTACAGAAAAAGTAAGGCTGTTGTACAGGACTTTGGGGCTGTGGGATGTTGTCTGTATACACAAATACCCTGGAGACTGTTTGATACCCCCCTCCCCCCGGACACACACAAACACATACACACACACACAGCACAGCCTGTGGTAAGGATGTGTGCTGTGTACCATAGAGCAAAAGGGCAGGTGTGTATTCAAGCAAAACCTCTTTCTGTCCCTGTCCCTGTGTGTGTGTCTTTTTGCATGTATGTATGTTTATGTGTGTGTGGTAAGTGAAGCTTGGCCAAGGGTTAAAGCCTTACATACATTTATTGCAAAATCTGCACAACGTGCATGGTGTCTCTTTGTCACCAAGACGCAGATTCAAAAGGTTGTCATTTGTCTGTGATGTATGGCATACCCTACTGACAGTAAGCACAATCTTTTGTTTTGTGACCAAACATATGTACACAGAAACTTTACAACTGAAGAAGTGTTAGGAAAAATCATTGTCACCCCCCTGAGTCAGTGTTCTGCCTTAATTAGGTATTCATAACTGCTAAAAAAATCAAAAATCAACATTTCATCCTTATTAGGCAGTGGTTCCTAAACTTTCTCTGCTGGGCTGGCCTTTGGTACATAAGAACATTTTTGGGTTATGCTTAATTAAGTTTGGTTTCTTTTTAGATAATGACATAACTGCACAATTTATTGTAATAAAAGCCATTGTCAATATAACTTAATTAAGTCTAAAAGACAAATTAAATATTTTAGTATGACTGAATATTGAAAGTTTTTGTTCTTAGGCACAGAAGAAAAAGGATATTAAGGCAGTATTTATGTACTTACATCATCTTTAAAAAACAACAATTTTTAAAGCAATATTCCTTCCCTTGTAACCATTAAGTGCATGACTTGGACCTCAAAGCACATCATGCTCACTGTCATGCATTATGCGTGCTTATATCAGTTCTCATCATTATCTGTGTTCTGAAAAATCCTTTTATAAGATAGAAATGGCGTAAATGACATGTCTAATAGGAAGCAGACGGATGGACACTTTTGTTTTTTTATCTTTCCTTAAAAACTCTGCCACAAAACAGCAATTTTCTAAGTCTCTATAACAAACATACAGACACACACAATGTTCAAGTTGATAGGTGGCTTGAAAGCATGTCTCACACAGGAAAACTGAAACACACACAGTGGTCCCTCGTTTATCGTGGGGGTTACGTTCTAAAAATAAGAAGTAGTCAGCTTTATTTTTTTACAATTATTATATATGTTTTAAGGCTTTAAAACCCCTCACCACACACTTTATACACTTTTCCCAGACAGGCATTAACATTTTCTCACATTTCTCTCTTGTTTAAACACTCTTAAAGTTAAAACTTCAGGACGCAGAACACAATGCCTGTTCATATGCTGTAAAAAAAAAAAAGCATGCAAAATTGCACTAAAAAAATCTATGTAAAAGCTATGTGACTAGATATGAAGCAGCTTGGGGATGTCACTGTTAAGGGTTGATTCTCATGTAAACATGCACATATCCACACATCATCATCAGTTTTAATGATGGCTATGAGATAAGTGCTAGATGAACTTGCCTGGACTTGCTTTAAGATAGACTTAAAAAGCCTCTAAAAGAGGCTAAAACAAGCTTCTAATCATCTCCAACAGAAGAGAACAAAGGTTTAGGCAGTACTTAGGAAGGAATGCCTCAATTATGGTAAATAGGCTATACCTATATAGCACTTTCCTAATCAATTACACAAACTTCTCCACAACACAAGTCAGCATATTGATGCCAGGTAGCTATTTTACAAAGTGCCAACCTGTGCCTGTGAGTGACACCAGGAAGTGACTGGCCGAAGTGTTGGAGGAAGTAGCTGTGAGAAGCTGGAAAAACCTAGCTTTGTTGCTGATCTAATAGAAAAGAATTTTTTGCTCCTTAAGCTGGAAGCAAGCTACCATCCATTTGGAGATGGACACGGCGCAGGGTGGAGGTCAAAATAGTCTCCGTACAACTCTAGGTAGAGTAGATGGGTCAGTTGGATGCATAGCATCGAGAGGACCAGCATCTGAAATTCTGATTTTCCCCAGTACTGGTGACTGCAGCCCCTGCTTAGGCTGGGAGGTGAGGGAGATGTGTGACTGGAGCTACTGGATGGAGATCAGTGGATGATGCAGTTATGGGGAACATGGACTGTGGAACAAGGACATAATGTATGAGCAGCTGCCTGTGTCGGACTAAAAAAGACAACACAGAGGAGATTCTGACACCATAGAGCAACTATTGAATAGATTATCATCCAATGGATTAAGAATCAATTTGTGATCCATCAGGTGATTAAACTAGTTAACACTGTCACAAGAATACAAATTAACAGCGTTGGTCTAAGCACTAACAAGCGATTGTAAGAACTTGAGACAAACAAAGAGAGGGAGGGTTCGACTCACTTCTATAGGATAGTGTAGGTGATTGACTTAAAGAGACACAGGTGGTAGAATTAGCAGCACAGGTGTGTTAAATTGGTGAGGGAGAGTGGTGTGGTCTTGCTCCAAAACTTACATTAGGTTACATTAACTGCATAGCTGTATGGACTTTTGGCTCATTCTGTGAGTTCCCAGGGTCCGACTGCAGTGTGCCATCATTGTTTTTTTTTTGTTTTGTTTTTTCATTTTCATTTTATTCGATTATCATTTAAAATCCACCCACAACAAGTACATAATTGATTTCAAAATCATATGATGGATAAAGCTAATTGAAAAGGTATAGGCTGAAACTCATGCTTATTTTGCCTACCCTTTTTACAAAAACAACTAAGCAAGGCAACTTGTTATGAGCTACTTCTGGCTAACTTTCAGTCAGAAGAAAATAAAAAAGATAACAAAAGAGGATAACTCTACGATGGGAAACCAGAGACTGTTCTGTCCACATCTTAAGGTGAGCTGCCATTCACACCTTGTAGACCTGACTCCAAGATAATGTATAGAATTATTGCACCCCCTTCCTGAACTGACTCATAACTCTAGGAAAAGGACAAAGGTTGGACATGTGTATATCAATGAGTGCTAAGACTCGCGTAGTGCTTCACCTTTTAGAGTGTGTCTCTACAAACATTAATGGGGCTGCATAGCTGCAGACTGATAGAACGCTAATGCTGACCTGTGTCCACTGCCAAAAGCAGATACTATGGGCATGTGAACATGGGTCAAGTCATTCATGTGGATTTTACTTTGACAGGTACCACCTACCTCCACACTGCTGTTGACCAAGTACACCTCTTCATGGAAGCTGTATTCCCCGATGGCAATGGCCCATTTGACTGAAAAACTTGCCCTGCCACACTGCAGTTCAAAAATGTGTCAAGAAACACAACAATGAGGTGTGGTTACTTTGCCTCTTAATTTGACTGATCTAAATCCAATTTTGCATCTGAGGGATATGCTGGACCAACAAGTCCAGTCCATGGAGGCCCGACCTTGCAACTTGTGGGATTTAAGGGATCTGCTTCGAAACCTTGGTGCTAGATACCACACCATACCTTCTGAGGTATAGTGGAGTCCACGTCTCAACTGGTCAGGGCTGTTCTGGTTGCAAAAAACGGACCTATTCCATATTAGGTGGGTGGTCATACTGTTATGGTTGAAAAGTTTATAGAACATAGAGGATGACATCTCCACTTTCCCCTTCTCAGTTTTTAGACACTTTTAATATTGCAACAGCCTCATCAGAATTTGTTGTTAATTTCTGCTCACCATTTAACAGAATTTTGCTCATGGAACTAATTGGAAAACTTAACGCTTTGGCCTTAAGAACCACGCTTTGCAACTTGATACCATACCAGTCTTAAAAAAAAACAAAAAACAAACTGCAACCCCTGACATGAACAAAACTCCATTGTTGTATTTGCAGATTACACCACCATCACCAGCCACATTTCTAAGGAGTCTTAACACTGGAGCAAAATCATAAATCCTGTAGAGTATGGCACAGAGAACAATAAATTCTAGAAAAAAAAAATGAAGGAGCACATCTATCTGCATTGAGAGAGCTGAGGTGGAGCAGGTAAACAGTTTTAGGTTACTAGGAGTCATCATTGCAGCAAATCTGAAATAGATATAATATATCTCAATCCCAGAAAAAAAAGCCAACTCTTGATTTTACAATCTAAATTTTACAATCGTTTTTTATTTTTATAATAATGTTTTAATTTAATTTATTGAATTTGATTTGACCATTCAGCAGCAGAAGGGATCTTTTTTAATTCAACACACTGTCCACTGAAGCAGAAGAGACCGCATCCAGTTGTTGAAATGCACTCCCTCTCTGATCATGCAGGAGGTTGGCACTGTGTAGAGAGGCCATCTGCCATTAGTTTGTAATTTTGTGCGTAAATTGCTGCCTGCTTTCTTGTGTTGTAAATTGCTTTGAGTAATCGAAAGACAAGAAATAACACATTTAATTCAAAATTCAATTCACCATTATATTTAGGCCAAGAGGACTTATGTTCACACAAGTGTCAGTGAGAAGGCCATTTCACCCACCATAACACAACATGACAATGGATTGACCACATGATCCCGCACATTCCTACACAATTTTTTTTTCTATTTTTTTTATTTTATTGATTGATTGATTGATTGATTGATTGATCGATCTACATACCTGTCTTTTGCTTGCCAAAGCTCAATTGCTACTCTTAGGCTACTCTGGGTTTCAAAGAGGTTACTGGTCCATACACTCAAAAAAATTATTCTTGTGTGTCATTGGTATTATAAGGGTAGATTTAATTGATTTTACCCAATTTAACATTTTCTCAACCTTTATACACTACAAATAAATAAAATCAACGTGATTTGTTCTCATTTAGAGTGAATTCAAATTAAACACATAAAATAAATGAGATTGGGTCTCATAAATGTTTGGCCACTAGGTGGCATATGTCTCTGGCGTTGTAGAGTGGCTTGCAGCTACAAACAAAGAAGAAGCAGCTTGGACAGCAATGCTGGAATTCTCCTTTGTCTTCTCAATTATCTTGGTTTTATGTAAGATGTATATCTTTATATAAATTTAATTTAATCCAGTATTTGTAGCTCTCATTAATAACTAGCAGCTGTACATTAAGTTATCTGTCAGTTTTCACGTTAGCTTGATTGTAATACATTTTTTTTAACATTATCAACCGCCTCCACCTTCTGTCTCCTGAATAACGGCAAATATATTCACAAATAATTTTATACAGCTAAAGTTAATTGCACAAACCGAACTACACGGTTCGGTACAGTACGTATAGAAGTCTGTGATGAGCCTAGCACAGGTCTCATATAGACCCTTGGATATTAAGATGCTAAAATCCTCAGTTAAGTAATTTTATTTTTTTCATCAAATCATTCATTCATCCATTATCTACACACTGCTTAATCTTCTGCAGGGTTGGGGCTGGAGTCTATCCCAGTCAACTTAGGGCGAAGGCAGGGGGTACCCTGGACAGGTCGCCCTAAGACATTGTTATTGACATGATGAATTTGTATTCTGGTTTTAGGTTTATATATTGGAAGTTTTTCCTAAACATGTACTTCGTCTTGCAGATAGTGAACTTCCTTGAACAATATTTTGTGATATTGGCATTCTCATTCCCATTGTGGAACACTGTGCACGGGCCAACCTCCATATGTTAGTAAGTATCATGTAGTAGCCTATAGTTATAATTCAACACCGACGATGTATGTTTTATTCCTTGAGATGTAGTCGGCCTCATCTCGACACACAGCAAGGGCTCCGAAACCAGTCTTCTCGAGAGGGGTTGGACTCTTCCACTCTGGAGTTGCCACTGGTGAGAGACGCTGGGCAGGGGTGGCAATACTCATTGCCCCTCGGCTTGGTGCCTGTATGTTGAAGTTTACCCCAGTAGATGAGAGGGTAGCCTCCCAACGCCCTCAGGTGGTGGGACAGATCCTGACTGTTGTTTGAGCCTATAGTCCTAACAGCAGTTCAGAGTATCCACCCTTTTTGAATTCCTTGGAGGGAGTGCTGGAGAGTGCTCCTTCTGGGGATTCCCTTGTTCTGCTGGGGGACTTCAACACTCGTGTTGGCAACGACAGTGAGACCTGGAGGGGCGTGATTGGGAGGAACAGCACCCCTGGTCTGAACCTGAACAGTGTTTTGTCATTGGACTTCTGTGCTCATCACAGATTGTCCATAACGAACACCATGTTCAAGCATAAGGGTGTCTATACATGCACTTGGCACCAGGACACCCTAGGCCGCAGTTCGATGGTCGACTTTGTAGTCATGTCGTCGGACTTGCGGCCGCATGTCTTGGACACTCGGGTTAAGAGAGGGGCGGAGCTGTCAACTGATCACCACCTGGTGGTGAGTTGGCTCCGATGGTTGGGAGGATGCCTGTCAGACGCTTGGCAGACCCAAGTGTATTGTGAGGGTCTGCCGGGAACATCCGACAGAGTCTCTTTTCAGAAGGAGCTTTGACTCCCAACTCTGGGAGAGCTTCAACCATGTTCCGGGGATGGCAGGAGACATTAGGAGTCTGTGTGGGCTATGTTCCGTGCGTCCATTGTTGAGGCGGCCAATGGTGGTCCGTGCCTGTCATTGCAGCAATAATGGTACCAGTTGGTGGACACCGGGATGGGATGCCTTCAAGCTGAAGAAGGAGTCCTCTCGGGCCTTTTTGGCCTGTAGGACTCCTGAGGCAGCAAACAGGTACCGACAGGCCAAGCGGGGTGTGGCTGCGGCGGTTGCCAAGGCAAAAACCGGGACATTGGAGGAGTTCAGTGAGGCCATGGAGAACGACTTCCAGATGGCTTCAAAGAGATTCTGGACCACCATACGGCATCTCAGAAGGGGGAAGCACTGCACTGTAAACACTGTGGTTGGTGGGGATGGTGCAGTGCTGACCTCGACTCAGGCTGTTGTGGATCGGTGGAGGGAATACTTTGAAGATCTCCTCATTCCCACCGACACGCCTTCCTCTGAGGAAGCAGGGCCTGGGGACACGGGAGCGGGCTCTTCCATCTCTGGGATGGAGGTCGCTGAGGTGGTCAACAAGCTCCTCGGTGGCAGGGCCCCGGGGGTGGATGAGATCCACCTGGAGTTCCTTAAGGCCCTGGATGGTGTGGGGCTGTCATGGTTGACACGCCTCTGCAACATTGCGTGGACATCGGGGGCAGTGCCCCTGGATTGGCAGGCAGGGTGGTGGTCCCTCTTTTTAAGAAGGGGGACGGGGGTGCGTTCCAACTACAGGGGGATCACACTCTTCAGCCTCTATTCAGGGGTACTGGAGAGGAGGGTTCGTCGGGTAGTTGAACCTCGGATTCAGGAGGAGCAATGTGTTTTTTGTCCTGGTCCTGGAACTGTGGACCAGCTCTACACCCTTGGCAGGGTCCTCGAGGGTGCATGGGAGTTCGCCCAACCAGTCCACATGTGTTTTGTGGACTTGGAAAAGGCGTTCGACAGTGTCCCTCTGGGAATCCTGTGGGGGGTTCTCCGGGAGTATGGGGTGTCAGACCCCCTGACACCCCTGGCATCGGTCATTCCCTGTTTGGCTGGTGCCAGAGCTTGGTCCGCATTGCCAGCAGTCAGTCCGACTTGTTTCCAGTGAGGGTTGGACTCCGCCAGGGCTGCCCTTTGTCACCGATTCTGCTCATAATTTTTATGGACAGAATTTATAGGCACAGCCAGGGCGTTGAGAGGGTCAGGTTTGGTGACCTCAGGATTGGGTCACTGCTTTTTGCAGATGATGTGGTCCAGTTGGCTTCATCAGGCCGTGACCTTCAACTCTCACTGGATCAGTTCAGAGCCGAGTGTGGGATGAGAATCAGCACCTCCAAATCCGAGTCCATGGTTCTCAGCCGGAAAAGGGTGGAGTGCCCCCTTCGGGTCGGGGATGAGATCCTGCCCCAAGTGGAGGAGTTTAAGTACCTCAGGGTTTTGTTCACGAGTGAGGGAAAGATGGAGTGGGAGATCGACAGGCGGATCAGTGCAGCGTCTGCAGTAATGCGGACTCTGCACAGATCCATCGTGGTGAAGAGGAAGCTGAGCCAAAAGGCAAAGCTCTCTGTTTGCCAGTCGATCTATGTTCCTACCCTCACTTATAGTCATGAGCTTTGGGTAGTGACCGAAAGAATGATTGCGGGTACAAGCGGCCGAAATGAGCTTCCTCCGCAGGGTGGCTGGGCTCTCCCTTAGAGATAGGGTAAGAAGCTGGGTCATCCGGGAGGAGCTTGGAGTAGAACCACTGCTCCTTCGCGTTGAGAGGAGCCAGATGAGGTGGCTCGGGCATCTAATTATCTGGTGAGGTGTTCAGGGCACGTCCCACCGATGGGAGACCCCTGGGCAGACCCAGGACACGCTAGAGAGACTATGTCTCTCGCCTGGCCTGGGAATGTCTCGGGATCCCCCGGGAAGAGCTGGATGAAGTAGCTGGGGTGAGGGAAGTCTGGGCTTCCCTGTTTAGGCTGCTGCCCCCGCGACCCGATTCCAGATAAGTAGAAGAAGATGGATGGATGGATGAAAAGGCACAAGAACAAACAAAAGTTTACATTTTTAAATAGTGCAAAAACTGAATTTTTAGATGAAATTTTGATGTAAATTCATGACAACATAGTGTTTTGGCCCATTTTTTCTAAAACTGTAAATTACATTGTTGTGTTACTGTAGTATTTTTGCAGGCATGTTCTTGTTTAGAATGACCAAACACTGTTAAACTTGGTTTTGGCTGTGTTGGTTTCTCTTAGAGTGTCGATGTGGAGAAAATAGAGCTGGAGTTTCCTCAGACAACCATGGGTGATCAGATCACCGTGATCAGAAAAGAACACGCAGAGACTGAGGAAGAGCCAGAGGATGTTGGAGTGTTGATTGAGGGGATGGAGGTTCTTGCAGGTCTGCAAAGCATCACACATGCATGCGTCATGCTATTTGGATTGATATATACTCTCAACATGAGCTATCCACAGCACTGGAAGTGCACATTTGAGTTGTTTCAGAAGATATTGATGTACCTGGATGGAAAGAAGTGTTCACCCAAAGCTCAATTATTGAAGATTAAGATGCTGAGGTGAACTTTGTTACACAGTTTTGCCACACCAGTGACGAGTTGACTTTGCATAAATGCACTGAAAAAGAAACATTGGACAGCATAATGTTATTGTTGCACTCAAATGTGTACCTGAAAACTCATTTCCCTTTGACATTGTTCTACATAATTTTTATCCAAGACCTAAGTCTTGGATTTGTTGTTGCATTTCAATGAGGCACAATTGGAAGGGAAATCATAATCGGCATTTAAAGACTTGCAGCACTTCTCAAGTGTCTCTCTTCAGCAATGGGTTTGTTTGGAAAGGTTTTCTTTTAAAATGTTACTGTTGCAGCCTATGTTTAGATAACTGCACTTTTCAATGGGTTGCTCAAGATTTTTCTTATTTTAAAATTTGAAATTTCACAGCAAATTTAGCAGATACCTTATGTCCTAGTGCTTTACTTTGAAGGAAAATTTTATCAGCCATGGACAGATTTGAGGAAAAATATTTTGTTAAACTATT
>JAQNCA010000024.1:25789244-25810646 GCA_029783725.1 Acanthurus tractus | reverse complement strand
TACATGTAAAGTGTCTTGAGACAACCTTGTTGTGAATTGACGCTATATAAATAAAATTGAATTGAATTGAATTAAATTAAATAAGTAAGCATTAATTTCAACAAGCTTTAGAATAACTAATGGAACACTCATCATGTGCATGTTGCAGTTTTACTCCAGACAATTGACAGGACCTGCTGTCAGCTGTTTTAGTTAGAGTCATCACTTTCTTGAAAATTGGTTCCATTTAGGCAGGCTAACAGTGTATAGGTCATTCAGTGTAACAGAGACTTGACTTTAAAAAGACATGCACACAAAAAAAGCAGGAGTGGAGTAGGTGGTTTTGACAGCTTCCTCCCAGGTCACACATTTAAAGGATATATATATATATATATATATATATGTATGTATCTCTCTCTCTCTCTCTTTGTATATGTTTTTTTTAAATAATGGAACATTTTTGTTAAAAAAATATTATAGGGAGTCTTGGAACTTGTTTAACAATAATGTAGTACACCGTAATTTATTGGTCAACAAAATTAAAAAATGAAAAAGTGGAAATTATAACCAACTAACCCTCAAACCAACCCTTGTCTACACAAGGCTGTCTCAGCAAATTTGGACATCTGACAGCAAGCACTGTGGTATTTGCATCATGTCAACACTGATGATTCTGCTTGTATTTGCTCACTGAATTTGACAACTACTCCTTTAAACAAGCCTAAGTAATAATCAAGCATAATTTTTACTTTCCTTTGAGTGATATTGTTTCTCAAACACAAACAACAGCAGGTCTGAATTACACTATGGCTGATGAAAAAACACATTTTTGTTTGTTTGTTTGTTTGTTTGTTTTTTAAATATAGTGAGTTTTTGTTGAGAAAAACTGATTGTGGAAAAAAGTTGTAGGTTTATGTAGGTGGACACAATAACATGAACACCTGTGAAATTACTGCAGTCTTATTCAAAAACCATTAAATACATATTACCTTTGCGAGGGTAATAGCTGAAGAGGTTAAGCTACGAAAAGTAAAAAGACAAAATTAAAGGAAAAGGAGACATAATTAATGTAAAGAAAGAAAGGACTAGAGAGTAAAGAACATATGAAAGGAGTTATAGAGAAGCATTAAAAACAAAAAAGTCAAGTAAAAAAGAACAGAAATGAATAAAAAAGACAGTGACAAAAGGATGTAAAAGTAGGTAAATGATACAGAGAGGTACAGATAAGCGGAAGATTAATAATAGAGGGGAACTGAAAAGATAACACAAAATTAAAACAAAGGGACTGTAGGCAAAGGAGAAAGAGAAAAAAACAAAGACACATTATAAGATTATGAAAACAGACAAAAGCATAGCAAAAAAAATTGAGCAAATACACTGAAAGAAAACTGGAGAGAATATAGACAATTATGAAATAGAGAGGTGAGGAAGCAGTGGAGCATGGGTAATGTGTTGGCAGCTGAGAGAGAGAAAGAGAGAGGAGGGAAGCAGAAGGCTTGTAAATGTTGGATGAAAGAAGTATACATGGCACTGTGACTCACTGGAGCTGCCCCGGTACTTGTGAGGGCAAGTGCTTTACACTCTCACACGCACACATATAGACAAACAGATGCAGAAACCCACACAACAAGACATGCACAAACACAACCCCACAAGTACACCTAGAGACACGAATGCACAAACACAGACACACACAAGAACTCACACACAAACACACTTGACACATTATTAATAATCTTACCAGTCTTGCTAGAAAACAAACCCTTTACTCATCCACTAATCCCCCTTATCTAAATGGTGCTATAAAACTGCCTCAATCCTAATACATCTCTTAATACATCTTATTTAAATAACAGGGTCATACTTTTCTGTTTTCTCATTTACTAACATTTTTTTATGAAGCCTAAAGGTGATTAACTCTTAAACATCCACCTTTTTTAGTCTATTTGAAATAGCTTATTGGAAACGCTTTTCACAGAAAACCATTAAAATAACATATATGCTGTAGTGGATTCACTCGTGGATAATCACACTAAATGATAAATATATTTCTCTAATTTCTCTAATATTAACCCTTCACATCCACTAGATGTGAAGGGTTAATATTAGAGAAATAAAGCAAATATATTGCTTTATTATGTATGATAGCACTGACTTGAGATGTTGATGGAGTAAGCAAATACATTGCCATAACTCAACAAATAAAAAATGTTCATAAAAAATTTTAATGCATTTCTGTAGCATTTATAATTTGTGTTTTCAAAAATAAAAAAGTCATAGTTGAAATAATCTGGTTTCACTTCATATCACATTTCTTCGTCATTAGAATTCACTGACTGAATTTGGTAACAGTTTCAAAATGCTTTCTAAAGAGGCAGATGATTGACCAAAAACTGAGAGGTTAGTGACAACACCAGGGTCATGTTATGCTTCCTTAAACATGATTAAACAATATCATTATGGAATTAATTAATTTAGGATCAGAATAATCAGGTAAGTGTTCACACATACATGGAATTAACTACATTTTTTTTGTCTCTTTTGCCAAACAAAGCAAAGATAATAAACAACAAAGCCAAACAAAGGTAAACATAATCATGCTAAAAAATGTTTTTACAGTAGTAATGTCATTCGAGGAAATTAGGACACATAATATTACCCTTGTGTCATTTCACCTTAAATTTAAATTTTGAGGGTCTGAATATGTGTCAAAGTATCAGAATATTAATGGAGGTTTATCTACTCATCCAGCTGATTATTATGTTACTAATTTACACTGTCCAGAAAGAACAAAAAACACTGCCTCTGGTTCAGTTCATTCATATGAACCTGTTGACCTCATGAGTAGTTAATGGTCTGGTAGTCAAAAGATATGACAATAAAACAAATACACAAAGACACAAATGTTATGCCTGTCAGCTTATTCAACCTGCAGAGCTAGTTTACTAAGTATCTATCATGATTACTACCTTACAGATAATATTCCCTTGTGGATAAATATAAAACAAGAATTTAAAATTAATTGTATTAGCAATTCTGTTTGTTTTTTAAGGGTGAGCTTTGCTATATGCTGATGACAGCAATCCTGTATCTTGAGTCGTGCTTAAAGGGTTGCAGGGTGATGAGTAATGATGAAACAAGTTGCAACAAAGTAGTGTTATTATTATTTTGATATTGGGGAAAATATGTTGTATGTTCTTGTTTCTTTATCCTTTAAGTGGAACTAAAATTTTTACATCCAGTAATGAGTCAGGCAAATTACTGTTAATTTTTGTTCTTTTGGCCAGGGGTTCATCTTTAAATTGCTGTTGTAACCCTACAATTTGTCAAGTAACAGTTTAAGAGTTCTTTTCTGCACATGTAAATGTCCAATGTGACATGCCTCTTCCATTTTCTCAACAATTTTTTTGTGAAGGCAGCATACCAGACAAAGATAGTGCTTTTTTCCGTCCCTGTAGGACAGGTACAATATTTATGAGTGTTTTAACCTCTGGCTGACCCCAGTGTAGCATTACAAGAGGCTTATTGGAAAGTTCCCAGGGAGGTGAACAGACATTGAATAATATACTGCACTGAGCAAGAGAGAGAGACAGCAATGTCTGACATATCCTTAGGTTTAAAATTGAACTGTTTTTAACAGTTCCTTTTGTTTTTAACAGGGGGATTTTGAATGTAGTAAAGGAATAAACTATAAAGTTTCCTACACTGTGTATGTACATAGGGTGCTGAAAACGCATGCATCTTAACAGATAGATGTGTGAGTAGGGTGTTTTGCATGTATCTGTTCATTCTCATCATGTGTATTTTATTAACTTTGCCTGTCATGATTTCAGCCAGTCAAGAACTGCTGTCAGCTCAAAGAACCCCATAGTTTTCTGCTATTTTCTGCAATTGTTTCGGTTTTTTACTCTCTTTTTTAAATCCCCTGTCAGTGTCTTTCATCTCTTGCCCATCAGTATTACTGTTCTGTTGACAGGTCTTAATTTTATGCAAAGGCAGTTTTTAATCGATTAATAGCTGTAGAAGAAAAGAGTTCCCTAACATCTCAATCATATCCTATGTCACTTTGTTTAGATCAAACTGTTTTTCTTCTCTTTTTTTTCTGTGGTCATTCTACTGTATGTTTCAAATACTTTCCAATGTTTTCAAGAAATAATACTATGTTCTAAAAAGTATTTTGCTCCTTGGTAAATAAATGGCTGAGTTTTTTAGTTTTTCATTTGTGAGATATGTCTACACCAGACTATCTAGTTTTAACTTAAAAGTGATGAAAAGTACAGTTCAAGAGAATTTAAAGATGGACAGACAAAATTTTCTGGAGCAATCTCTCAGTGTGGACACCGGAACAAAATCAGTACTAGGAAAGTGCTAAAAAAAGTGTTGATATTGTCCTGGTTCTGCATTCATAGTTCAAATTTCAGCCTTTTTTTGCTTTTACTTTAAATGTCAACTTTACTGCCACCCTTACATACACACTTTTCTTAGTCATTAGAGCAAATCCTACATTGCCAGCGAGTGAAAGCTGCCCAGTATGATCACAGGTAAGCAGCACCTCTTTGCTTTTCTCAGTGCAACACTGAGAATAGTTACTTAAAAGACAGACTCTATAAATGCAACTATATAATTCTGGTTCTAAATATGTCAAAAATTAACTGAGATTGAAAAAAATTGACTCCTGGGAAAATTTAAAATAAGTATGTTAGGCAGTTCAAAGCTCAGAGCAGCAGCTACATGTTTTCCATGAATTGGAAAATGCTAGATCTTTCCAAATACTCACAATATAACTAACATGAAAAACAAATATGATGGATTTAACATTAAAAAACAGTTCACATTTTAACACAATACTTTCAAAAGTTCAAATTAATTACATTTCTTCACTCCTGAAATGTTTAACAATTATTGTATAAGCTGCACTGTGAAATCTGTTTTCTTTTGTTTTGGTTTTTTTTTTTGGAGGGGGGGGGGGCAAATAACAGGGGATTTTATTTTTTAAAATTAAATAAATTCATATTTGCAATTTTAAGGACACTGAGGAAATCTTTGAGGATAGTTTAGCTTTAGAAATTAAACTTACAAAAATGAATATCACATACATAAAGAAATAAATTTACTTTGCTGAGCACCACTCTATATATTAACTGAATGCAGAATTTTAGGAAGTATGTAAAGAACAAGCGGTCCCAAAGTGTGCCATGTTTAGCACAGTCAGTTTACAGAAGCAGCCAGCTGTTTATCTCAGGCAACAACTAATATAAATATAGTAAACCTAAGTTTAATTTTGAGTTCTTTTTCTTTTAAACCGTTTAGAAACAGAACTAAAGCTAAACAGCTTCAATTTTTTTTAACATGTTAGATTGTTAGGTTGTAAAATTACTGTGGAGTTTCCAGCTAGGAGTGGAAGTCCTGGGCTCAGCCATGCCAAACAGTCATACGTAAATGTATCCCCTAACCCTAACTTCAGGGCCCACTGGTGTGTGTGGATGTAATTGTGTGTGTGTGCTTGTGGATATGTGTGTGTGAGTGCATGTTGAAAATGTCAGGGGCTGAGATGCACTATGCAGGCGGACCATTGATGCGTGTCCAAACAATGGCCACTGTCTCTCTTGCCTCAGACACACGCATGTGCACATGCACACCTGCATGCCGGCACTCACACACACTGGTCTGTGACACATCCCTGAGGCCGATCAGTCCATTGTACTGGCTCTCCAGTGAGCCATAGCTTTTACATATATTAAAATGAGCACTGGGTACAGAGCTGCCTCTGAAGACTGTCTACTCTCAGACCACCACACTCAAACACACATACTCACATATGCACTAACCACACACAAATTCCACACAGTATATACACACAGGCTAGAAAGCATTCATGTTCTGCTGCGAAGACAGAAAATGTAGAGAAAGCAGCAGGCCATATCTGAGGCAACTGAGGCAACATTCTTCTTTTTTTGACTAAAACTTCTTTACTTGATGGGATTCTTAAACTTTATTCACCACTGGGAGCTTGAATGTCAGAACTTGAACTTTCACTAGGACTCAAACTTTAAAAACATCACAACTGCCATCATATGGAGTAACTGCCAAAATCAGTCATACAGAGCTTAAGATGTGAAGTAAAAGTCTTAAACAATGGTTACCTTTTAAATTGTATATTTACTGTAATAGGATTTTTGTAAAAAGTTGCAGTATAAGCAATTGAGATGACGAAGTATGTAATTTGAATAAATCTTCGTACCAAACACTGCCTGACATGAGCCATAGGGAAGGTTTCATTTTATTTTTTTAAAGTAAGAAATATATGAAAAGATTGAGTAATTTAGTTAAAGCGACAATACTTGTAGTGAGTTCTGCATGTGCACTGCTATTGTCAGTTGTTTGAGTTTTAAGTTATTCTATTTTTGTTATATACATATTTAGCTTTTCTCTTAATTTATCTGTTGTATTCATCTTTTTATGTCCTTGTGCTTCCATAAAACCAAAAATTCTGCCTCAGTAAAGGATTGCCCTATCTTAACTTTTACCTTATGTGTCAGCTTTCAGGAACAATTTATGCATTAGGATATTCAATTGTGCTTAACTTAAGTGATCATTTTACAAAATATTTCTCTAATATTCCCTGTAAGTTATTAACAACATAGATATTAACTTAAATGTACTGCAAATGTGATTTGTTATTCCCTTATTTTAGAATATCTGTTTTATCCTAACCCTAACCCTAAAATTTTACCTCTCATTCACACCAACATACTAAGACACCAAAAGCAGTGAGCTACCGTGCAAGGTGCTGCCATGACTATCAGGAAGAAATTTGGCCTTCAGTGTTTTTTGGAAAGCAATGTGTGGAGAGAAGAAGCTTGAGATCATGCAACCAGCAGTGTGATCAGTGGGCCACCCGCTCTCCTGAGCATCAGCCTCCCTAAATGATCATTAAAACGTGACTTTTTGCATTGATAGTTTTAAATGTAATGTTTTTAGGCCCTTATTTGATAATTTATATACCTGTACTTTTGCAAATAACAGTTTTATTTTGTCTCAGTTTTCCCTTTTACAATATAATACACGCTGATTTAGATAACACTTTTTGATCCCTAGTTTGAAAGTTTCCTGAAAGGCACAAATATCATCTGGTTATAATTAGAAGAAAAAAATAACCATGTTTAAACAGTAATATTCACAAGAACGCTGTGAGTAATCAAAAGATTAGAAAAGCACTTAAAAGTACAATAAATTTAAAGCCATTTAAAAATCAAACTGATTCACATTAATTAACTGTTTGTAAAACCAAATCTGTTGGTCAGTGCAGTTCGTACTGAAATGTAAAATGCATGACAGGCAAGCACAACATTAATCAAATAAGGAGTTTTGAAAAAAAATATTGAATAATTAATTCAGTATTGGAATTTCTAATATTTCTTTACTTAGATTTATTGAAGGGAAATTACCCAATATATCAACCAGCAAAAAAACTTTTACTGTTATTTTTCCCAAACTATTACAGATGCTCTGAATATCTAAACTGTTTAGTTTCTAGTTAAAAACGATGCAACTACTACTTGTTATTATAATTTATAGTAGTACTAGTAGTAGCAGTAGTAGTAGCAGTAGTGCTATTATTAATAATATAGTATTACAATATTAAAAAGGAAATAATAAATGTTTTCCTGGTCAAGAATTACAGTTCAGTAAATTTTTTTGTTGTTGTTGTTTTTTAACATTTTAAAGCCAAATACTGAATTAGTCACACGAGTCCTACCACCACTGTTATGATTTTCAAAGAAGCTCAATACTCACAATTAAAGCCTCTTTGTCAGATCTTTTTCTTCCTGGTTAAGTTATAATGAAAATTCTGTGTTCAAAGAAAAAGAAGTCTGAAGTGTGTTTTACACTGCTGGTATGCTATAGTAAATAGAACAGATTAAAAAACAGTTTAATCCATGGTATTTATCATTAATAGGATTCAGTCAATAAATGTTGGAAGTTAACTGGAGGCATTAAAATAACAAATAAAAAAATTAACTCATATACTCATATTATTCATCATATTAATTTTGACAAGCATTTCTCACTTGCATCTTTTAAATAAAAAAATATTGCATTTTGCTCTTAATGTTTTTCATATACTTTATAAGCTGAAGTAGGGGGCACAGATAATTCATTTTGTGCAGTAGTAATGCCACACGGCACAGTGCACAAATAACCTTAAAAAGACAGCCGAGGTTAAAAAACAAGTTAATAACCATCCTTGGGATACCTGTTATTTCTTACTGAGCCCTAAGGTATTGCCCATCCAGCTCACAGAAAGAAAGCCAGGTTTTGTTAAACTTGCTCACAGTGCACTTTTTAGGACTCACAAACCATGGTGTTCATAACACATTTGGAAGCAGATCCTTAAGCCTACACACAACCATTTGGCACTGCCACACTTACACCATATTAACCCTTTTTTTTCAGTCTACAGGGAAAATTGCAAAAAAAAAAAATATGATCAAGCTCACTGCTGTTGGCTCTCATGAGACACCAGATAAAAAAAGAAAAAAGTTTTGACAATGTTTTTGATTAAATGTATTGAAATACAAGAAATATTAGCGAAAGTATAATGTTTTCTGACCTTACACAGGCATCTTTATTTAGTCAATTAACTTTTTTTCAGAATAGGACTATTACCGACAGTCCCACTGTGCATAACTGAACCTTCCCGCTTATTTTAATGACGGACAGATTTTCCAGTTTTTATAGAAAAAAACAAACAAGGAGCATAATTAAACCACTTTAAAGCATATTGGTAAAATGATTTGAATTAGCTTGAACTGTCCAAAATCAGTTGCTCAGCACTAAAATGAATAAATTAGAACTAAATATCAAATACTAAAATGTCCATTAGTCTACCCTTTAAAAGTTCTGCATTTTGTTTGTTTCTTTGGACACTTATGATTATAACATTATATTTTTACATATATAAATGGAGAGAATTCAAATTAAAGAGTACTCACAATAAGTGGCTTGATTTGGCTATTTCATCCAAGGACCTGAAAAGTGAAGGAGATTTTGGATTGAAAAAAATGTGTCTATTGATTCATTAAATGAGCACAGAGAAACACAGAAAATGTGAACATACAAGTTTAATGCAGGGGATGCCTTGAAATGGAGAGACATTTCCATTACTACCTCTCATCACTGAGTATGTTTCTTTGTATAGGTGTACAAAGAAAATAATCATCTATCCTTTCCATCAAAAAAAGAAAGAAAAATCTGAGATGTGAAGAGAGCAGCCTCTTGATACACAGTGGTTGAGACACTAAATACACGCTTTCTCCAAAGAATTTGTTCATAAATGTACTGCCTTTACAGTCAGTGATTTATTTCTATTTTTCTGTCTCAACCATGACATAAACACTTTTAGCACAGAATTATATTCACTGTACTCCAGTTTGTTTATTTATTTATTTTTTATTTAAGAGGTCCAATTTAGATACTATGTCTTAAGGGAGAAATACTGACAGGTGTAATGGATACAATGAACTCATTCTTTTTTTTAAGACTGTGGGCTTCCAGGGGTAACAAGTTTATATGTACACATACAATACACAATAAAATAGTGCTCAAATATGCATTGCATTGCATGTATTTTACATTGATTGGGAGAAGATAAAAGAATAAATAAAAAAATACTGAGCAAAGGTCTTGTTCAAAATTAACAGTATTCACATCATATATTACTATTCTCTCTCTCTTTGTATCTCATTCTCTCTCTCCCTTCTTGTGAGGGCAACTGGAGGGCATCAAAGCACATCACAGTTGTTCCAAAGTGCTTCCAACTGGAAACCATTAAGTATATAAAAGATGAAAACATAGAGAAGAGAGAAAGTAAGAGAGAGAGGTGCACCTGTTACAGACTGATGGAAGTCAAAAGGATGTCATTGCCAAAAGCTGTTAATGGAGCATACAGTATCTAAACATCCACTTCTAAAATTGGAACAAACTAAACAGTTAGAGACAAGAGATGTCTCCAAAAAAACAAGAGGTCCAGTTCAGGTTGAAATTTTTTTAAAGTACAAGTCCTGCAATAAAAAGAAAAATATTAGAAAATTATGAGAATCTATTAATAATCTAAATACCGAACACAAAAAAGACATTTTCACATAAGAGTGCAAAGGATATGTTGATAAGTCTCACAGCTTGTGGATAAAAGCTGTCCTTGATCCAGGTGAAAACTGGTGAGGGTCAACAAGCCATTCAAACTTTTAGCTAAAGTAATTACAATCCTGCCTACCATCCTGTGCAATAGTCCAGTCAACCAAACTGGAAGTTCATTATGGTTTTCCAAACAAAGCTGCTTGTTCCAGGATTGCTTTAAAGATACTGACTAGCAGATCTTCAGAGAAGCAGCAACACATTCTGCAGATGTGATCCTGGAGGAGTATGTATTAGCCACCCTTGTAAATGTGTCTTTTGTCGCCACTGACATAACAATGACCATCCTCAACCAGGGACCCTGGCTAAATGCTGAGGTCTGTTCAATCCTGAAATCTGGGACTCCGCGCTGAGGTCAGGAGATTCACCTGCCCTCAGCAAGGAGAAACCTGACTGAGGGCATAAAAAGAGGTCAAGGCCTCCTGTTCTCTAAAATAAATACACGGCGCTTCTCTACCCAAGTCCCCAGTGCATGTGAAGGGGCATCAAGACCAGCAATGAAAAAAAGATGCAGAATGCCCCAGATACCGGGCTCTTCTTGAGTCAAGGACCACATAGCTGCAGGCCAAGATAACATCCCCGGGCTCTAAGGGACTGTGCACATCAGCTCTCAAAGTTGCTGATGGACTTCTTTAATTCTTTACGATTCAAGGCTTCGGTACTTTAATAGAATTTAATCACATGTTTTCTATGCCCTCATGTTATCAACATATATGGCCATCATGTCAAGATCAACAAGCGGCTAAAAGAAAAACAGTCCTTCAGTCATTAATTACCATGTGTATTCTATCCACAAGATTAATTTAATTTTTAGGTGTGTGCATGTGCATGCGTGTGTCTGTGTGTGTGTCTGTGTATGTGCGTGTATGCCTGTGTAGGTGAAAAGGTGCAAAATTCACTTTAGAATGGTTTTCTAACAATAATATGCATCCCCAGCCTGTCTACAAACCCCCCGAAATGAGAAAATTCTATCCTCTCCCTCTCTTGCTTGCTCCACTTTTCAGAAAATGTTTGCTCAAATGGGCAAATTTGAACAAGTGCCCTTTATGATGTCATGAAGGGCTAAAAACCCTCCCTTCCAGGCTGGTGACCCTGCCCAAGGTATGTTTGTTCTGCCCCCAAAAAGTTCTGCTCAGACGCCATTTTTCCCCCTCGCAATGGCGAAGTTATGAATAAAGCATGGCACTTGCTCTGTTTGCTGCACAAAGCAGCACAGAAGTCTGTTTTCACCTCCCTCTTCGTCTAAGGCTTTGAAGGCCAAGTGGATTAATTTTACTACTACTACTTTCCATGTAACTATACCCACAACAAGTCCTAAAGTGTTGTATGTGTGTGCTCACCACTTCACGGCAGACTGCTTTGTGAACAAGGGCCAGTACAAAGCAGGATTAGCTAAGAAGCTGAAGCTAAAGCCTGGATCGGTACCAACTGTCCGTGACCCAACTAATGTGGGAGCCGTAGGTTTTACTATTTTATGCTGCTTTACTGTAGAGGCCTACCTAGTGTTATAGCGTGTTGACTTTTTAGCATGGCAGCTAACGTTAGTTAATGTTGGTAATATAGCTTCAATATACTACGTTAATACACGACAACAGTAAATAATATCAGGGGATGTTGAAGAGAAGATACATGAACATGTATGTCATGTAAAGCTAGCTTTATATACATAATGTCATTTGTGATTTGGATGCCTGTGACTTCTCTTCGCGGTGCCTTCTACGTAGCTAATCTGTTGTTGTGGACCTGAGAGGCGTTTGTGTCTGAAAAATCAAGACAATAAGGCTTCATTCAGACAAAAAGGCTATGCGGAGATTCGGGTAGGTGTTTGGGCTTGTTTTCACCGCTATGAAACAGTCATATACAATGTTTTATGCCCAAAATGCCCAATATCGGCACCAATAATCGGCTGGGCCGTTAATCGGTCTATCCCTTATAAAGACACACACACACACATACCTGCACACGCACACACACACACACACACATACATAAATAGGCACCACATGGAAGGCCCAAGAACCCCTCCGGCCCACAAAAGTTACCAACTCCAGCGTTTGCCGAGCCCTGAGCCCCAGGACCCTGGTTTAGTTCACTAAACTTCAAGAATGTCTTAGTGATGTGAAACCAGGATGAGCTGCAATTTCCTGCTATTAAACTCAGATGAAACCGAAGATGGTACTTGCCTTCAAACAACAAAGAAACATATTATCTAATGATAATGACTACTTTTGATGGTTTTGCTTTAGCATCAGGTTCAAGTGTAAGAAATCTGGGGGTTCTTTTTGATCAGGACATGTCCTTTGAATCCAATATTTAACAACTCTCTTGGAGTGCCTATTTTCATCTTTGTGACACTGCAAAGATTATGCCCATTCTATCTCAAAAAGATCCAGAGAAACTAGTCCATGCATTTGTTACCTCCAGATTAGATAATTGAAATTCCTTATTATCAGGCTGCCCCAATAAGTCTTGAAGAGTCTACAGTTGATTCAGAATGTGACAGCATGAGTAGTGACGAAAACTAGAATGAAAGATCATATTTTTCTAATTTTAACTTCCTTGCCTTAGCTAACTGTAAAATCCAGAGTAGAATTCAAAATAGTTTTATTTACATGAAAAGCTCTTAATAATCTAGCACCATCATTTCTTAGGGAGTTGATAATAGCCTCTTGTCCAATTAGAACTCTGTTGTGATTCCAAAGACTTCCAGAAGTAGAATGGGAGCCAGAGCCTTCAGCTATCAAGCTCCTAAATGGTGGAACCAATTCTAGCTATAATTTCAGAGGCAGACACCATCTCCACATTTAAGACTAGACTTAAAACATTCCTTTTTTAAAGCTTATAGTTAGGGCTGGCTCATAGGCTGAGGCTGCTGCGGGGCTTCAAAGACATACTGAGCATGTCTCTCCCCCTTTCCCTCTCCACCTTATATTCTCCCCCTCTTTCCTTCTCTCTCCTCCTCTTTCCCTTTACCTGCTTTGCATTTATATTCAACCAATGCAAGTAGCTAACTTGCCATCATCCCCAGAGTCTTTTCTGCTGTCTCACCTCACACGACTCTCACCTTGGATGGTCATGCCTGGACTACTTAGCATGGTAACACTTTTTTTACTGTGACTGTTATGTCTCTAATTAGTTTGTGTGAAAAAGCAGTTCTGTGTGATTTGTTTTTCTCTGTAACCGAGGCAACAGAGAAGCAGTGCATGCTGGGAGACAGGAAGTGTATGTGGTGCATGCGGTCAGGTTTGAGAACAGCTAGCAGCTCTTGAGTTAGCAGGCCATTCCTCCTCCCTCTTTGCTAAGGCAAGGTCTGTAAGTAGTTTTGATTTTAGTTGAGTGTTGAAAGTGCTAAAATGGCAATTATGTTGCAAATCTAAGTTAGCTCTTTCCTTTGTTGCTACTTACTGTTTTCGTTTGGTTAAGTCTGTTTTCATTATTTTGGCTACATTGCTACCTACATCACCTGTGTTCTGGAATTTTTTGGGAGTGTTTAGCTGAAATGGAAACCTAGCCCATGACAGTGACTCTCATGCAGATGTCTCTATTATTATTATTATTATTATTATTCAAATGTACCCTTTATATTATCATGCACCGTCACTTTTATTGGTTATGTTTTTAAGATTACAGTATTTGTGATTTGTATCACTGTTTCTGTGCATCTCTGTCTCCCCCCCATTCTATTTTCTTTCTGTCTTGCCCTCTGTCTCTTTCTCTCTTTCTATTCTACCCTCGCTCTCTCAAATTGGCATGACATCTTGATGTACATATTGCCTAAGTGAGGCATTTACAAAGGGTAAATACACTACAAGAATACTACAAGAAAGTAACATTGTACAAGACCAAACAATCAGTAATCAAATATTTAAGTAACATGTGTAAGATAACTGTGATAACTGTGACCTTTAGTCCATGGCAGGCAGCAACATAGACTGCTGCTAATTTACAGCTCTCTGAGACCTTCCTTACTTGGTAATTTATCTTCTTTGATAAGCTAGGGAAGCTGTTTTTGATTAAACCAAATTATGGAAAATCTGTTTTTCAGAGATGTTCATATAAGTCACATTTGATGAGGGAGTGCAGCTCTATTTTAGGTTCACTGAGGTTGCAGTGACAGCACAGCCTTTACTTTGCAGGGAGCCACGTTTTGCTGTATCTCCACTTTTCAGTGGCAAGGTTGTGTTCACTCAGTCTCTGTACTTTGTCAAGGTTGTTCTTAGTTGTTGATCAGTCACCTTGCTCAAATAATCTACTATGGTGTACTGTTGATTTAGGGCCAGAGAGCATTGCATTTTGCTCTGCGTTTTAGTTTGTGTTTGCCAATAGGCAGTGTAATTTTTTTGTTTGGTTGTTTTTTAATTTGGTTGAATCTAATTAGTGATGTATTTTTCTCCACGTCTGATTTTCATGGGTTAGGGTTACCTAAAAACCTAAAAACCCTTGCTTGAAAGAGTTGTCATAAAGGTATTGAGATCATTCCTCCTAGCATTTCCTTTTAGTCTAGACACACACAGATTTATATTTACTGCACATTTCAATCACCTTTTTTTAAATTTGTTGTTCTCCTTGATTATGTTGAAGGTTGTTTTTTTTGTTGAAGGAGGGAGTTTCCCCTCTGCCCCTCCTTTAGAACCCAATTTAGCCTAAATTTTGCTGCCAAAACAACTTTTTCTTGGCCAGAGGAAACAACGCTACCCTCCTCTTGTGACCATGTTACTTATCACGTGACTGCCTGTGCTCATCAGTGCACAGATAACAAACCAGCAGCCATCAGCAACAACTCTTCCCCTCGTCCCATATATTTTCTCCTAATTTAAGAAGGACTGCACTTTTAGACTTTGCTATTTAGTGATGTCAGTGCTAGCATTAGCATGTCAGAATGCTGACACTGACAAGGTTAGGTTGAGTACAAAAAATTTTTCAAGAGCATACAGTCTATTCATTCCTGCACAGCTGTGAGAGGGCGCATCCAAGAGCCAATCAAGCACAAGTTGCAAATTGCAGCATTAATCAGAATTCTCCTAGCAACAAGGCAGTCTGCCACTGTGCTTGACTGAAATCCCATAATTGGAGACCAGAGTTGGCTTGAGGCTAATTTTGACTCCTTTTCATGAGGCAGCAACTTCTACAATTTTTTGCTGTTACATTTTTAGGAAAGTCATGTATAATGTCCTTAAGGCAGAATTAAAGTGGCCCTGGGCTGAGACAAATGTCAAATCCTTTCAGATGATATGAAACCTATGTGTTAACTGAGATAAGAGTTCTGGATTGCTATTAAGCCAGGGCCATGAACAGGATCAAATTTAAAGGTCAAAACTCCATTATTACTGGGTATATATCAGGAGTCACATAGATACATAGACCCTGTGTGACAAACACAGGAATGTGTGATGACATTTTGGGATTTAGTAAATGCAATAAGAAAAAAAAATGTACTGAAATTTTACAAAACTACACAAACACATCACAATAAAGTCCACCCAAGTACAACTGCAAGTTATGGTCTTGCAAATGAATTTAACAGCTATGTTCAAACATTGCCATGCAAACGGAGAAACGCAGAACTACTGGCAAAGAGGGTTAGTTTTGACATAAAATGGTAAAGTTGTGTACAGATTTTAAATGTTAACCTGACCCTTCCTCAAAAACAAAAAATACCTGTATCAATAAATAATAACACTGCCATGCTGCAGCTGATATAGTTGTATGTTTCACAACCACTGACTTGCAACAACTAAATACAAAACGTTGATGAAGTATTTTTACTTTCAAATTTCTTGGAAGGAAACCTTAAAATTATTATTTACAGTTTGGTTGTTAATCCCACTTAAAGTCTGGCACGTCATGCCACCTGTATAATAACAGTTCACAGTACTAAGGAAATCAGTAGGAAATAGAAAAGCAACTATCTGGTAGAGAAAAATGTGCCAAAAGAATAACTGAAAAAGAAAAAGAAAAGGAATGAGCAGCAAGGAAAAAAAGTAAGTGGTGACTTCAGAAAAATAGACATCCGCCACTCAGCCTTTGCTCCACTGTGAATACTTTGACCTGGGAGAGACTCACAGTATATCTCTGTGTATTAGAAAGGGAGGGTGAGTGAGAAAAAAGAGAGAGAAGGAGAAAGAGAGGGAGAGGGAGTAAGATGGAGTTTGACAAGGATAGGGAAGCAGCTGTGTCCCCAGTGATTGTGATTTCTTGTCTGGTTATATATTCACATTGATGGCTGAATGAGGATTTACTGGATTAGACAGTTTCAGACAGAAAGATGCACATTTCACACTTAAAATCAATTTATTTATATTCTTTGCATATGTGTTGGTGAACCCTCTGTATTTATAAGATTATGAAATACAAAAACAGCTGTTTCATTATGTCTCATCCCACTGACTTTGAGTGAACATAATGCTCTGATTATTATATCCCTAAAAGCAACACTCTGTGTTTACAGTGTTTAGGTTTGTTTTGTTGTAACAGCTGGCATCCAGGCAGTTCAGTATGTCACACACACTAGATTTTTAATGCATTCGGTGACTTTTTATTCTTGGGACCTCGCCCATGTCTCAAACAAAGACAAACTCGCATGAACCAGCAAACCTAAACCTAATAGCGGCCCGCTAAATTTGCGTCTGTCCAGTACAGGACCCCTGGGGGGAGTTTATTTTCAAAGTCAAGCTCAATGTCCCTCATTGGCCGAGACATGGCTTCACCCAGGTGAAATCTGCCAGAAGCCCCCTGACTCAGTCCAAGGCATATATTGCGGCGCGTTGCGCTGTCCCTCGCAATCCCTGTGTGACTACGTGTATAGAAAGGGAGCAACTTCGAGACAACGTTGTGCAACTACAACCCAGGCCGCAGTTCTAGCTTGCTGGACAAGTGGTGAATTGTTGAAGGGTACTATTGCTACAACACAGCATCATTAGGGTAAAACTAACCTGTCTCATGGCAGTCTAAACCCAGCTCACGTTCCGTATTAGTAGGTGAACAATCCAACTATGGTGAATTCTGCTTCACAATGATAGGAAGAGCTGACATCAAAGGTCACAAAAATATTTGAAAAAACTATTGTGAGGAAAAGTTGTGGGCCTGACCGGGATTAGTGGTTGGCTGCTTAAAAATTGTGCTCCATTTTTGAGTAACATTTTCACATCCATTTTCCCGCTCTCTTTATCTTTAAAGAAAGTTCCCACGTTATGAAAATAATCCATTGTTGTCCCTGTGGCCAAGGTTCCAGTGCGAAAAATACTGAATGATTATCGACCAGTGGCACTTACTTCTTTAGTAATGAAAGGATTTTAAGGAATCATGAAGCGGAGCATTTTGTTGATGACACAGAGGGCCCTAGAATAGCGTGCATATGGGAGTGTGTGTATCTTGCGTTTGGCTAAGACGCTCATACCCCTTTCATTTATGTGAGCCCCGCAGACAAACACATTAAATTTGAAATTAGGAATGACTGTATTCATAATGCCAAATTAATCTCAACTGACGGGACAGGATCTCAACTGTCCAATCGTCTTTAACAGATCGGTCACTGACAGCGGGAGCAAGCTTCCTCGTTCTTGTCAGCGTATTTATTCGATCAGAAAAACAAGGACTAAATAATAATTATCTATAACATGAACCCTGAGCCAAGAGTTGTGTCTCCTCACTGCCAAATCGCCTTTCTTCGTTTAAATTCAATATCAACAAGTGGCTGAAAGAAAAGCAGTCCTTCAACTTTTAATTACCACATGTATTCTATTGACAAAATGAATTTAATTTTTGGGTGTTTGCGTATGTGCACGCATGCATGCATGCGTGCGTGCCTGCATATGTGCGCGTTTGCCTGTGCAGGCAAAAATATATTGTAGAAATAGATTTGGCAAAATATGGAAATATTTGCTCGATAAACAATTTGACTTAAGGGGGGAATCAGCTGAGAGCTGTCTGACAAAATACATTCATTGAGTGTTGTTCCTGTCCAGCCGAATAAACTAACTTACTTATTAATTCATTCATTCATTCGTAAGTAAATAAATAAATAAATAAATAAATAAATAAATAAATAAATCCTTGTAGTTCAGCCCTTTACATTTGCCCTGGGTGTATGATATACGCCCACGCCACTGGCACACAGCGGAACCAGTCTTTAAAGGGAGTGAGAGCGGATTCTCCCATTGGTTCATGCATTTTTGGCCAGAGAAACACCCATGAAACCCCTATGAATTGATGAGATGATTCTACACAGCTGATTGGACTACCAGCTTTGCGGCAGTTGGTTATTGGGCAGGAAAGAGCTGGATTCCTCTGCTGCTCCTGGAACAAGGCGGCAAAGGTTGACCTGGAAACTCCCCTGAATTAATTTTTAACTTTCCCCTCCCAATGCGCCACTGGCACACGGCACAATGTCTATGATAGGGCCCAGAGTGTTATTGATCCTCTCCAATTTGCTTGTTAACAGCGTAAAGGCGTGGAGGATGCCACAGCAACTTTGCTAAATCTGGTGGTTGGACACTTGGAAAGAATGAGGACTCATGCCCGTTTATGTTGTGTTGATTTCTCATCAGCTTTTAACTGTGTGAAGCCTTATATTTTAGTTAACAGGCTCTCTAAAATACCTGGCTTTGATTTTGGCACTATATGTTGGCTGGTCGACTTCCTGACTATGAGGTCACAAAGAACTCTGGCACCCTGTCTTCTACAGGCTCACCCCGAGGGTTTGTCTTGTCACCTTTACTTTTTGTGCTGTACACGAAGGATTGTCAGAGCACAGGTTCATTGTAAAGTTTGCAGATGATTCGGTTATTGTTAGCCTCCTGCAGGACCAGGAAGAAGGGCATGGCCCTGTGATGGACAATTTCACTGAATGGTGCAATAACTCATGCTTACAACTAAACGTCAGTAAAACAAAAGAAATGCTGATTGATTTTCGAAAGAGCCAAAACCCACTTTCATTCATGGTACAGCTTTGGAGATTACAAGCCAGTACAAGTATTTGGGCACCATCTTGGATGCCTTTTGAGGCCAACTCGGACGAAATCTACAAAAAAGCTGTTCTTTTGTAAGGAAGCTGAGGGATTTTAATGTTGTCAGATTGCTTTAAAAATGTTTTACTCATCGTTTAATGAGTCAATCCTAACTTTTGCAGTGATTTGCTGGTACAGGAACCTTAGCATCACTATTAAAAATCGGCTTAGCTGACCCACACCACCCTCTGTATGCTGAGTTTCAGCTTTTGCTGTCAGGAAAGAGGTATACCTTCCCCAAGAGGGCCAAATCAAACAGACTCTTTCTTTTCTTTCTTTCTTTCTTTCTTTCTGTCTTTCTTTCAATTGAACAGACACCAATGAAATTATTTAAAAAGGTAAAATGATATTTCCACTGTACTTGACTCTCTCTGGCTGGGAGGCCACAGTCTACAACTTTCCAGATATGGCAGGTGTAACTGTTTATAGATAGCCATACTTTAACTATGAACAGTTCCGTTTTTCTTTTATCTCATCATATCAGTTGACTATGTGAACTTGGTTGCCTGACTTTTTGTGAATTGAGCTAGATTGACCTTTGACAGAATTTTCTATGCATGATGCCAGTGATCACTTATATTAAATTGGCTATATTTTGACTATTGACTCACAAGCAGTTCTATGACCACATATGGTTTGTTCCTCTTCATTAAGTGACAAAGTAAAGATAAAAGATCTGGAATCTGGATCTAGAAATTCCAAATATCAATACTTGGAAATATATATATTTAATGCTACAGCAGGTTACAGACTGAGATGAATACACATTTATTTAGTTGTTTTAATGGAATTGACCTTTTGCTGTCAGCAACAGCTTCACCAAGAAGAAAATTAAATAATATTGTGAAAATGTGTTATTTATTTTGCGTAATGATTGTACCAATAAGTATGCATGTAAATTACTTGGGTCCATCTGTCCTCTTTATTTTAATATACTACAAGTTTGGAGAAACACTCTTTTAGCTATGTTTGATAATGATTCCACTGTATGCATGTGTGTAATCAGTGTAGATAAGTTAAATATTTCCTTTGAAATTGAAATGAAATACATTTGGGCAATGTAACCAAAAACAGTCAGGACAGAAAAACCAAGTACGCATTTACATCACTGGTGGCTACGCAAGTCACTGAGAATGAACTTTTAGGGGTCACAATTGCTCTACTGTGGCAAAACTGCATAGATGAAATAACTGTAAAAATGGATAGAGAAAAGACACGCCTGCCAATTTGGTCAAGTGCAGCAAACAAGGAAAAGTACAAGTTTTTTGTTGTACAAAAAGGGAAAATGTAGACCAAATACATACTGGTCTTGCCTGGCTGTTAATAACTGACAGATTTAAATCCAGTGTTTTAGTTTTATAAAGGAATATATTTATTTCAAAACAACCTTACTCCCTGTAATCAAAAATTACATTTTCTCAGAACAGACATTGAATCTACCCAAACCAAAAATACATCAGTATATTTTCCTTTAAATTTTTACCTTTAAATTACAGTTATGTGCAGACTAACACAAACAAGCAAACCTCAGGTGCAGTTTTATCTTTAAAGATAATAGAAATAGTTTTAGAGTTAAAACAATTAATTTAGTCATACACTTATCAGAAACAGTGGAAGGGGTTTGCCTGTCCTCTTCTTTCCATCCTCTCTTCTCTGCAAACATTCTAAAATCCATCCATCCCTCTAAATAAAGAGGTTAACATGACCGGTCCTGGCATCTTAATGTGATTACGGAAAAGATTTTTTAGCCTATCCACCACTAATGTGACAGGCAGTCTTTTCTGCTGCAGTTACACACACATACACAAATGCATGCACACAAGCCCACACACGTGCACACGCTCACACAAATACACATAAATCCTACACACAACCCTACAATCCTACATGCAGCCATACGCACATTGCATACAGCAATACACACAGAACGCGTGCACAATCATAGACAAACTCCCCAGACACTCATTAAATTAGATAGACAGAGATGAGAGCAGGGATGGGTAAAAGGTGGCGGTGGTGGAAGTGGATCGAGGGGTTGGGGGTAGGGACAACTGAGAATGAATTTGATTGTTATTGTTTCCTTTGGGTCTGCGCAAGTACACATGTACATGTGTGGTGGTGACAGGGGTGTTTGTATGTGTGTGTGTGTGTGTGTGGGGGGGGGGGGGGTAAAAGAGAGAATGTGAGAGATAAAGGTAAAAAGCAATGAAAACTAGAAACA
>JAQNCA010000024.1:25769403-25786711 GCA_029783725.1 Acanthurus tractus | reverse complement strand
CCCCCCCCCCCCCCCCCCCCCCCCCCCCCCCCCCCCCCCCCCCCCCCCCCCCCCCCCCCCCCCCCCCGCCCCCGCGCCCCAGCCGAGAGCTGTCTGACACAATACATTCACTGAGCGTTGTCCCTGTCCAGCCAAATAAACGAACCAATGAATGAATAAATAAATAAATAAATCCTTGTAGTTCAGGCTGTTTGCGCTGAGTGTACGATACCAATACGCCCGTGTCACTGGCACACGGCGGGACCATGGAATGAAAGCGGATTCTCCCATTGGTTCATTCAGTTTTAGCTAGAGAAACACCTATGAATTGATGAGATGATTCTGCACAGCTGATTGGACTACCAGCTTGGCGCCAGCGGTGCATCGGGTGGGACAGGGCTGGATTCCTCTGCTACGCCTGGATCAAGGTGACAAAGGTTGACCTGAAAACTCCCCTGAATTAATTTTTAACTTTCCACGCCCCCTTCGGTAAATTCAACACATATTCTTCTCCGATTGTTTTTCTGTAGTAAATTTCATCAAGAAATCATACACCAAAACAGAATACAGCTAAATTAACATTATCCTTACCATCCAGACTCTTCTTTAATAGCAACAGCGCACATTGACTCAGCTAGGTTAGCTAGCGCATGAATAAACCACTCGGTAAAAAACTCACTGTAGAACAGGATACAAAGTCATTGAATCCTCTGCACACACAACCAGCTACTCCTCACAACCATCTTCTTTTAAACCAGCAGATTTTGTTTACAGAGACCTCAAAATGTACTCTTTATCTTTACACTCCACATGTTTCTTTTCTTACTATGTCTCACTACCTGCTTAGCCCTATTGCTGTCTTGCTGTATCGAATTTTTTTTTTTCTGCTTAACCAGGAAGTGCCGCTGTTGTGTTTTGTGTTTGTGTTCCTCACTCTGCTGCTCTCTGCTGGACTGAAATGGCTACTGCAGATAAAAACAGCAGGATAATATACTCTAATCAGCGAATATCTTGAGTGGGTTACATCCTACCCCCCTTAATCTGCATGCATCCTTGCATGTGGCACCCTACACTACACCAGAGGTTGAAGGTGTAAAATGACATACATGAGGTGCAGTAACAAAAGTAAAGGTTTGGGAGAAAGCTTGGTCTAGCCCACTTAAAATGGAGTGCATAACAGTCATTTGGGGATACCTAAGGTTGGGTTAGTGAGCTTTTTAGGAGCCACTCTGTCTCTGGAGGACCTTCTCAACTCAAGTTGTTCTTCCTAATCAAAAACACCTCTTTCTGATTCCACCTTTTCATTTCCGTCATCATCTCCAGTTCACTTTCCGCTCCATTTTTGGGACTCTCTCGTTCTTCATGCTTCCTGGCCCTGTATGATATGATGTCTCCCTACTTTTACAATGGCTATCACCCTACTTATGACTGGATTTTGCCTTTGCTCCTGTACCCAGTCTTCAAGTGATAACTGGGGCAATGTGCATGAGCCAAGCACGTCAGTTTGACAAAAACAGAAACTGACAGAAACTGAGAAGTGAACCTCTCAATGCAGTTATCTTCATCATTGGCACTGAAATCAAGCGAGTCCTGATCATGAGGGTGTGGATGCCTTGAAAGACCATCAGCATCTTGGTTTTTTTTCCCAGCTCTGTACTGGATGTTAAAATCAAAGCTGGAAAGAACTGTAAGCCAACGATGCCCTGCTGCATCAAGCTTGGCTGATGTCAGGACCTAAGTGGGTTGTTATCAGTCACAACTGTGAATTTTGCTCCATACAGATAGTCAAAGAACTTTTCTGTAATAGCCCACTTAAGAGAAAGAAATTCAAGTTTATGTGCAGGATATCTCCACTCACAGCGGGAGAGTCCTCTGCTTGCATAAGCAATTACTATCAACTTGCCGACACAACTCCTGATACAAAGCTGCACCAAGGCCATACATGCTTGCATCAGTGTGCAACATGTAGGGTTTCTTTGAGTCTGCAAACCCCAACCCAAGAACGGGAGCTGTTGTGGGTTTCTGAATCAGTGTCTTAAATGCATCTTCACAGTTCAGTGTCCATTTCTCATTGAAGGGCTTTTTGAAATCTGTTCTTGAGGGACACTTTGAATGCTGCATAAGGAGGAAGACTTTCTCATTGGTGGCAGGTGCCCAGCTGTAAGGTCATTGAAGGGCTTTGCGATTTTGGAGTAGTCTTTTATAAACCTTCTGTAATATCCAGCCGAGAAATGACTTAAGCTTTTTGATGTTATTTGGTCTGGGCCAGGTAGTCAGGGCAGCTATCTTGGCTGGGTCTGTCTCCACCCCTTTTTCTGATAACACATGATCAAGATATTTGACAGATGTCTTAAAGAATTGGGCACTTCTTAGGCGAAAGCTTAAGCCAAATTCTTTCAGCCTGTGCAACACTCAGCAGCTGATCCTCATGTTCCTCAAGTGTGGCTGAGAAAACAATGAGGTCATCAAGGAAGACTAATACCTCACTCAGGTTCATGCTACCCATACACTTCTCCATTACTCTTTGAAAAGTGCTGGGAGCATTTTTAACTCCCTGTGGCATCCTATTAAACTCCCAAAAAACCACTGGTGTCAAAAAAGCTGTTTTGCATTTGTCTTCCTCTTCCATCTCCACCTGATAATAGCCAGACTTAAGGTCCATGATGGAGAACCACTTTGAACCTGAGAGGGCTGAGAAGGCTTCCTCTATGTTGGGTAAAGCATATGCGTCTTTGATAGTTCGTCTGTTTAGTTTACGGTAGTCGACACATGACCTGATGTCACCGTTCTTTTTTTTATCACAACAATGGGAGAGGCGAAAGGACTTTCTGATTCACATATTCAATTCAATTTTATTTATATAGCGTCAATTCACAACAAAGTTGTCTCAAGACACTTTACATATAGAGTATGTCGAGATCACACTCTATAAATACATTGATTCAATTTTATGATGTTTGCGTCTTGAAGCTTTTTCAAATGAAGCCTCACAGCCTCATAATCAGAAGGATGGATAGGCCTGGGTCTCTGTTTGAATGGAGATGGATCTGACAGGCGGATTTGGTGTTTAACCTCAGTGGTGCGGCCATAATCAAGTTCACTGACTGCAAAAACCTCTCACATAGAGTTTTCTGGTGATTCTCTCTTCATTCTTCAGGCAAGGGAGAATCATCAAAGTTGAAAGTGAGCTTGTCAGAGTCAGACACATGCATGGAGCTGAATTCTGCAGAAACTGCTGCAAAATAAGATGTTTTTCCAGATGAGACTTTGGCATCATGTGCTGACAATGGTGTCACAGTTTGAGGAAGAGAAAGCTCAGCAATGATGTGACCCCCAGGTACCTTAATGTCATGTGCAGTTTCATTTTTGACAAGAAAAGGCACTTTAAATGATGGACATGATGGGTTTGACATAATGTAACTACAAAACAAGGGGCTCCACTATGATGGTTGCATCAGCTGCTACTGGGGCATTTCTTGCATAGCCAGTTAAAGCCACCTTTTCTCCAGCAGGCATGATGACACACTTTTTGCTGTGCAGTTTCACAACAGCAACTCTGCCATTTGTTGATGGATTTTGAACCTGTAATACATGTGTTTCACAAGTTGAGAGCAATGGCTGCTTTTGGTCCTCTGTTCTGCACACCCTTTATACAGAGGGTCTAATGTATTTGTGCCTATCAACAAGGGAAGATCTATGTTTGTTGTGTGATCAGGCACAACAAGAGTGAGAGTGTAAATGTTTTTTGGTTCTCCCATAATATTCTTTGGGAAATGGATGTTGAACACTGTATAACCCAGATAAGGTACTTCCTGACCACCAGCACATTTTATATCTAAAAGATCTTGGATTGGAAGGATAGACTGATGTGGAAGGTGACTCTCATGGAAAGATCTAGAGATTGTGGTCACCTGGGAGCCTGAATCTAGTAGACTATCACACTGAACTCCTTCAATTAAGACAGCTGCTGTACACTTTGGCCCGACCAATCCTCCTGGAGGAACACAATCAAATGACTGAGCAAGGGGATGACTTTTATGAGTGACTGTTTCTGTTTCTTTTGTTTGTATGGGACAAGTGGTTTTGACTCGGGGTCGCAGTTGAGGGACTAACTGCACCCACTCCAACTGACCATAAAATGACCATATGTGGTTTGCCACTCATCTTGTCTCCATGCAGTTCCTTGTGTTTTTGAGCCACCAAAGGCTTATTTGGGAGATTTCCACACTGTCTTGCTATATGGCCATCATTACCACATTTGAAAAACAGAACCAAGCCTTTGACCGGGGTTTTGGTACTGTTTGCTGGACTTGAATTTCTGCTGTTGCCCTAGCTGGGGAGGTTTCCTGGTGAAAGCCAGGCTTTGTTGGCTTTTGCTTCTGTTTTCTCTGCTTTTTCTTTTTGTTAAGTTGCATTTGTAGTTCATCAACCTGCTTCCTAAAATACCCTGTTTCCATGATGTATGTCTGGAGTGCACTAGCATTTATATCATGCATGGGAGGCACTTCTGGCACAAGCTGCATATTTATGGTCAGAAAAATTGGGAGGTATCTCTCATTTCAGTTCTAATTGCAATGCCATAATGAGGGACTGATCCCAGCACCCTTGTTGAAACTGTCTCAGTAAGTGTTTGTTAGCATCTGCATTTGTAAAGCCACCTCTCTGTATAGCAGTGGTGAGTAGCACCTGCAATTGTTGCAGATACCCTGAGGCTCCTGTGTTTTGATGGGAGTTAAGAAATTTTGCAAAAATCTCTTCCCCATCCTCAACTAAACCATATGCTGAACTGAGGAGTTTCCCATAATCACAAGGAGCTGCATGTGGGCCTAACTGTCTCACTAGAACAGAAGCTGGGAGCAGGCTTTCTAAGACTTTACGTCGCTGCACAACAGCAGGAAGATTATCTTGAATCATCAGCTCCACATGGAGAGACCATGTCTCAAAGTCCACTTCATTTGGAGGCTTAGGGACTCTCTCTGAGAAGGGCTAAAGCCACTTGGATATCTGGCTTGGTGCACTGGGGCCATCACTTTTAATGACATGCTCCACGATGATCCTCTGTACTTCAGGGAGATTGAAAATGTCATTGACCACACCTCCTTGGGTGACTGGATGAGTTGACTGTTTTACTTTTGTTGGATCTTAAGGTTTTGAGGTAAGTTCAGGAGAAATATATTGAGTATGCTTGAACTTGGTGTGAGGTCTGGGGCTAGGTGCTAACTTTGTGAAAGACGCTTCAGATTCAAACTCTACTAGATCTTTAGCACCACTGCCTTACCTTGTCTGCCTCATCCTCAGCACTTTGTTAACAGATCCTAAAGGTAAACTGATAATTCAGCTATCTGCTCATCAGTATTAAGAGCTGTAATACCCTAAATGTACACAGATTACTTAATATCTGTACTATACTCTTGTTCAGTGTCCATATTTGCATAAAATTTTCATCTACAAAATACTGGCAAATAGTACACGTATTAACAGGCTTAACTGGCAATAAAAGATATTTAGCTCTGTTTCTGAGTGGCCTTTGTTTTGTTTTGTTTTTTTCACCTACTCCTCCTGGCTGGAGGAATAGGTGAAAAAAAATGTGGCTAAAATGTATGTAATCTCTCCTTTACACAGTTTAGGGTGATACGCATCATAGGTACTTTCAATGAGGAGAACAGGTAAAAGACCACAATGCCTGCTTAAATTAGTCAGAACATATAGCCGGCATTTATTTACCAAGAACAACAACAAAGTACACCTCTTGTTATTTTAGTTCAGCTTGTATTGGTTTGTTTCCCCTTTTTTTTCCTTTTTTTTTGGAATATTGTCCTTTCAGTTGGGAACTTAGTTCCCTCTTAACGTAGTTTTTTTCCAATTCTTTCAACCGACTCAGGTTGAAAAGAAGATAAATAAGAAAATGAAAATATTTAGAAAATACATAAATGAAAGGGGAGGTATGAGTCTTGGCCAAACACACGATACACTCACTCCAATACACACACTGTTTACTTCAAACTCCATATTTTGTGATCAAAAATATTTTCAAAGTACACTTTACCAATTTCACTTAATAAGTCCAAAGCACACTTAAATATTTTACACTGCTGAGAGGCAAAAACAGAAAAGAAAGGTGTGTGATATTGTAAGGAAATGTGTGTGAGCACGTAGACCAACTGTGCCCTATCTTATGGTACAGGCTGTTTTCTGTTTGGACCAGGTTTTGGCTGGTCTAAACAGAGACGCATCTGACCTCAATGCGCCGGTGTAAGATAGGAAACACGCCAGGACATGCCTCAATTCCGCCTTTATTCTCAGACCTCTCACCCCTTGTCACACAGAACTGGCGCAAGTGGATTCGCTATCTTACACTTGTGGCAAAAATGGCGTTTGCGCCGGATATAAGATAGCAATGACACCTGCGTCACTGGGGCACCGCGTTTGCACCAGGTGTAAGATAGGGCCCATTGTGTATAAGAGAGTAACAGGCCACATATTGGAGTATGCAGCAAAAATGATGGCAACTTTGTTGGCTTTACAGTGGACTCATATTCAAGTGCAGCCTTGACTAGTCTTGACTAGTCTTAATACTAGTCTTATCTTCAAGATATCCTGTATGACATCTCTGTATAGAATTATTAAGGTGGCTATTGATGTCGTGTCTGTGTGGGCACCAGCATATATTGGTATTCGAGGGAAGAGGTAGTAGATCATCTTGCTAAAAATGGACTCAAAGACATTTCAGTGGCAAGTCCTTGAAAGATTTCTGGTGGTGTCACCAGCCATGTGACAGTATAGATCTAGGCAAAGCCAGTCCTGCTTAGGCAAGACACATTTTGGTTTCTTAAAGTTTGAAATCGTGAAAGGGAGGACACTCCTCCATTGGGAAGCCTTATGAGGACAAGTATATAAGACAGTGTATTAGAGACCTGCATTCAGTTTAGTTCTGGGACCAGCTGTTATTGCATGTTATACACAAGTTACCTTGTTGTACCACATTCTGCTCCTCTCCATTGACTTTATTGAAATATTTTTAAGACTTAGCCAACAGGAAGATATTGTGCACCATTAGAGCATGAGTTCTGCAAGAATTTTGTTTCCCTCCCCATGTTGGGATGTCGTCTGAATACTTCCAATTGAATTTACCCTATCTTGCAGATTCCATTCTATGCAGGCTATGTCTACATGGATAATGATATTTTACATTACAATCATTTTCTTTCCATTTGCAAAAAAACAGAAGAAAAAGAAAGAGAGATGAATCGTGTTCACACCAGAGGTTTTTAATGATATTTCCCTGTTCCCTTGACAATGCAGAAAAGGTAGAAAATGCCCTCATTTTATGCCAGGCCAGTAGGTGGCAATAATGTGTAATCAGTCTATCTTGCAGACCATAGATGGACATTGTGCCTTGCGTTTTGAGTGTCTTCTTGAGTGAGCGTCAAATTTAAACAATATGTGAATTGTGAAGTGAAAAAAGAAAGGAGGTATAATGTATAGTGGTAAAGTAAAGCTAGGTTGCTTGCTTGTAAGCAAGTTAAACTAACAGTACTGAGCAGACATAAACAAACCAATTACTTGATGCATGTGCAATGCATATAAATTGAGGTAATGCAGTCAATGTTACCCAAAACCTCTTTTTATCCAAACAAAACGTACAACTACTAGTACTTAAAAATCTCAACCTTGGAGGGAGTTTCCCAAAACCTCCAGTTTCAGTGATGTTTACTCCATTTGCGTGGGGATGGGAGGCCAAAACGAAGGGGAAAAAAATGGTGCTTTCAGAAACATTCACATATGTGTGGACAGGGCTTCAAACTGACTTTGGTTAGTTTGTGAGGTCCAATATCCAGTATCGATGTGTGATGTTTCCAGTTAGTTGAGATCGTGTTAAATCATGAGGAGATCAGTAAACAGCATTTTGATGCAGGTTTTGGTACATTAAGATGTCTAAAAAGTGAATTAAAGGGCAGTGGAGATGGCATCCTTGGTGGGTGTTTTCTGAATACAATTTGGTGAGGATCCAGGTGGCCTGACATTTTGATGTTAATGTGCTGGAGAACCTGTTTTTGTAAAGCACTTCATCAGAGAGGTGGAATGTGTCACATGCTAGTAGTCATTTAGAATAGAGACTGCAGACTTTTTAGACACAGATATTATGGGGGCTGACTTAAAGCTGTCTAATGGCAGTGATGTAAAAAAAAAAAGTCTAAAAACAACAATAAGCTGGTCAGCTCATGTTTACAGTAAACAGTACAGTAAACAACCAGCAATGTTATAAGGCCCAGCTACTTAACTTATTTTCACTGTGAGTAACATTCTTTGTAAATTGCTGTGGATATTTAGAGTAGCTGTTCCTCTAAAGGTGGCATAGACTCAGCTGACTCTTCAAAGTGAGCACAACAAGAGCTCAACTCCTTATGTGGGGTCACACATTATAGTGGAGCTTTTATGTGGCCTGTAAAATTCTGGATTGCATGCCACATCTTTGATGTTGTAGGTGGTTGGGTTTCTCTCTGGTCTCCTTTGTTGTCTCCCTTTGCCTACCTTATGCCAGCTTTGAGTCTTTTTCTGTTATCTTGCTGATGTTAGCTAGTCTTAGCACTTTACTAACCAAAAAGAGAGGCTATGGTCAATCATACTCTTTGTAAATAAACAAAACAAGGCTAGAAGAAAAAGGCAAGCAAATTACCGACATTTGGAGCAGACAGCTGTGAAAGGATTTACGAGATATTAGAAAATGGAATGCTACACTGAATGAATTTTCTTCATTTCTAAATCTGTAAATGTCAGCAAAATACATTTTGGGAAATCACTTTTGTTATGTAATTTTCAGTCCTTTCTGTCTTTCTTACCTTATTTGTTTCAATCAAAATATATTTCACAGTTTTACTTTATTTTAAAGTTGCAACTTTTCAGTCATTGCTGTGATTTAAAAAATTAAGAGATGTTACATTCAACAGTTTGCAGATAAATCCAAAAATGTCACTGCTGTTCTGTTTGCCTCCAGCTTTTACCATTCTACTTTACCATGACCTGAAAGGCATGAGTGATGAGGTCAAGTCAAAACCATTTTATACAGAGATTAATATTTAAACAATACCTTTTTCTCACCCATAATATGAATTAAGCACTCTTCTTATGAGTCACACCTTGCTATTTTCTCTACCTCTGTATGTCTTTGCTTTTCTGTGTATCACTCCATCCATCTCTCTCTCATCAATGCCTTTGTTTTCTTATTTTCCAACATGCATCTCTCAATGTCTCTGTCTGCCTCCCTCTCTCCCACCTTCTTTTTACTCCATTTTTTTTTTCTGTGGTTCAATAATTGATGCGAGACTTTCTGTCTCCCTTTGGCTGGCTGGGGAGGTTTAAGAGACATGACTTGGCTATGGAGGGCACTTTGTACAACCCCTGACACGCTTACACACAAACATTCACACAAATTGATGCACATGCACATTTTACTGCAGAGTTCAAGCAAGGGTCACTCACTGTTGTATAAAAGTTGCAGGAAAGGATTGGGGTTTGTTAAGCATTTATTAAGATATAAGTTAATGTCAAAAAAGGTAACTGTGTGTGGAAGACTCACTGTCAGGGTTAACATTTTATTGCTGTTGAAAAACATCTATCCCTTTCAAGGTTATAGTTTAGTTTCACCTAAATTAAATGGCCAAAATCTGCATTTTTTCCAATACAGTAATGCAGGAAATAGCTCAAAAGACCCTTGCCTTCATTATTTTCCAGAATAAGCAATTTTTTTCAATTACATATCAACAACAAAATGAGGTTGGTAAATATCCCTTGAGTATCTAATATTAAATAACAAAAAAATCTTGTCCTTTTCCTGCCCTTACCAAAGAGTGCTTTAATATAACCATAGGATTGTTCAAACATGCTAAACAGGTGGAATATATCAATATATCATGTTTATTCAATGGCTAATTGTCAACGAAAGAAAACCTGAAATCATTTGAAATCATACATAATTGTCAACTAAGTGACTAGTGAAAGGTGGAAGAAAATACATGTTGTTATCTCTACATTAACCAAATCCATCACATTGTTTTTTCTACCTACCCTACCTAATTGGGCTAATTGAACATAACAAAATACCACTTAGGGCCCCAGTTTGGCCAGTAGCAGTCCTGATTTAGGCTACACAAATGTCCTATAACAGAATCTTGCCCAGCATTTAAATTTTAATAACTATCATAACCTCATGTAAAGGCTGACCATAATTTAGTGGAATATCATAATGAAAGTACCACAAGTCATTGAAAATTTTATGAAAAATATCTGCAATTGAATAAAGTGACTTTTTTTTTTTTAACTAAAACCAGTGGGTTTAAAAAATGTGCGCAAAAACAGGTTAGGCCCCAAATCCAAAAAGCAAAATGTAATAAATATGTGTCACTACAGAAGGAAATTAGTCTCCAAACTGTAATAATATGAACAACAAGGAATTAGCCAACAACATAAAATAATATGCACTCTTATCTACAAATACAAATGATAGTACAGCAAGAAGTTTGAAAACGTTTTTTTATGTTTAGTAGGGCTTGCATTTACTTTCTGTTTTTTTTTTCATTCAGATCCACATACATGTTTGTATCCAATTTGAAAGTGAATTCTATAAAAAAAAATATTACAGGAATGCAAATAAAATTAGATTGTATTGCAACAGATTGTATTTTTTATACTTTAGCCCTCACTTCTCTGTTTCTATTTCCTGTGTTAAATGAAAGGCCAAGACGGGGAACTCAAGTAGTCTGATCAATACAGTGTCTGATGTGTAAATTGATCGTGTTTGTGTATGACGGAAACTGTTCTTGTGTGCAAGTGTTTGGGGGAAAGAGAAAGTCTTTTGTGTGTGTGTGTGTGAGAGAGAGACAGAGAGAGAGAGCAAGAGGGATTGTGAGTATGTGTTTAGTCATGCTCTCACTTATTGAGGTGTTCAATCAGTCTAATTCATTCTCGCCCAGAGACTCCTGTGTGGTTGCAGGACGATTCATTTACTCTGCAGGTTACAATCAAGACTATTCCCAGCAATCCCTGCTGTAATAATCACTGCATATGAAATTAGAATATCCATAATGCCACACTGCCTCACACTAAGAACCAAAAGACATGTTCAAATGAGTAATTCTTTATAAATCTAATGATTTAAATTCCTAATGGACATCACATATAAATAAAAAATCTAAAAATTAAAAAAAAATATTTAATCATGGAAAGTTCCCAAGACACCAAAATACGGGGGTGCATAATGGCTTCTGCCCACATAAACAGCGAAGCAACTTGATTTCAGTGCATGTGACCATCACTGACAAAAGGTAGTGTAAACTGGATATGGTGTTTAGACTTTAATTCAGCAGACTTTTGTGCCATGCATTACACGATGAGTCAATTTAGCCAACGATAACTGACCAGAAAATGTGTCTCTGATTTTTATTTTCATGGCACTGTGGCCTTTGAGAGTCTTCTAAGGAAGTGTTCGAGTTTGTTAGCAGGAATCCTTCCTCTAAGAAAGCTATTTCTGAAATTAAACATAATCTGAGGACACTCTTCAAACTTCAACCAGCATTACCATTATTATCATCTGGCTGAGCAGTGCACTTCACCTCCACAGAAGCCCATCACTCAATTTGTCAGCAATCATTTATTAGATATGAGTAGGTTTCCAAATGTTAGAACGCAAACTGGGACGTCATGAACAACAATGCAAGCAGTGATGACATGCTTTCATTGTTTAAAAGTGCCTTTAATCTCTGCTGCAAAATAGAAAAAAAGTGTGCATGTTTCAAATTAATTTATATTAATTTATATATTTCAGAACAATAGTGTGAAATGAAAATAATTTTATATTATTCCCCAAAATGAAACATATTTGCAAACATAATTAAAGTATACTTAATTATTCCTCTAAAGAGTACAGATTGCGTTGTATTTGTTTCTGTACAAAACTGTGGTATATTCACTTTTATTAACAAAACCTATTACAAATTCCTATTCTAAAAAAACGATAGCAGAATAATATTTTTTTCTTCGGTTTATTAGGAAATGATTAAGATATTGTTAATGTAAAAGGTTTATTATTACATTTTATCGAACAGTTCAGTTCATCAACTATATCAACAATTATAGTGTTTGACATAGAATAGAGTATTTTACTCTTGTGTTTTGTTTTTATTGACTTTCTTCCATACTGCTTTATGTATTTAAACAATGGGAGTACCAAATCAGTATTTTCCCTAAGTTCTTTCAATGACTGAACTAAACTGCTACCAATGTTTAGAAGAAAGAGAACTCTGTGTTTAGAAAAACTTGTCAGACAGGCTTTATGTGTCAGGATTTACTGTCTTCTCTGTCTTTATGAAGTGCCACAGGGTGTAAAAACATGTTGAGCAAAATGCAAATAAGCCTTTGTTATATCTAACAACAGAGTTGTTCAACTCTTCTTGTTCTGATCAGCCTATCGCCCGAGTGGCCTCTGCGACAAAATGTTGGGTTGCATTTTTTCCAAAGACTGCATCAACTTTCCCCTGCAGTCCGCAAAGTCATAGCCTAATCAGACAACCTTTTTCAAAATAAATTTATATTTTAGGTTTTTAAACACAATCCCGAATTTTGAAGTGAGTCAGGTCTAACTTTCCAGTGATTCCCTGATTTTAGAGGGTTTTAAGAGGTATGGGTATAAAATACAGAGACATTAGGAAAAAAGTAGACAAAAGATCAGACTTATTTAGCTGTTTAATCATGAATTTATCAATATAATAATAAAAAAATATGAGGTAAAAAATATGAATACTCTGGCAGACATACATTTTCCTTTCACAACCCTTAATCTACTTCTACTGTGTTTGCGTGTGTATGTGTGTTTGGGTGTGTGTGTAGGTGTGCGTGGGTGTGTGCATGCGTGCGTGTGTCTTTGCATGTGTGTCACATGGGTATAGGGGCTGGGTAGAGTTTTAAAATGGTGTTTTAAAATGGCGCCTGTCTGGAAATAGATCCATTATGGGTTTAATGTACTTTTAGTGTTTCAAACATTCTTGACTCACTCTCTCTCATTTTCTCTTATTCCACAACATCTTTTCTCTCCTTCCCTCTCTCTCATTGCCTCTTTTGCTTTACTTCTCTATGCTGTTTCTAAACTTCTCTCTGGGCAATTAGTGCATAGTCTCTTCCAGCAGAGGACAATATCTGTATTCCAAATCCAAAGAGGAGGTCTCAAACACTCCCCAGAGAGAGAGGGATTGAGAGAAAGACTGGAGGGGATGCTGAGAGAGGGGGATGGGGTTTTATGTGTGCACATTTGTGTGTGCATGTGCGTGCGTGTTTGTGTGTGTGTGTGTGGGGGGGGGGGCTTCTAATTACTGTTCTGATTAGATTTGCATATATAAGTAAATAAGTCAAAGTAATGGTGCTTCTTCAAAGCTTGACATGCAGCTACCACACCTTATATGCTGTACTCAAAGAGGAGGTTCATTTTCTTTTTGGCTGTTTTTTTTGTGCCAACTTTGAAACCACATGGAATGACGTGTCACGCATACTATGGGCTCTATTTTCGTAGACCTGCTCTGCGCTTCGCCTGCATCGCGCCAACAGGGTGTGGCCAGCGCATTTTGCAATTTTTGTGAACGGCGCAGTCCAGCACACTGCGGCGCACCCATGCCTCCATCCCTTCCACTGGTGCAAGTGGCAAAGAGGGAGGAGAGAAGGCGTGAGTGGGTTTGACACAGCCCAGTGTAATCTTCACCAATCAAATGAACGCCTCTCCTTGCCTTTAAATGCACTGCAGGAGGCGCAGTGCCGATTTCACCTCGCCAACACCATGGAGGAAGACAGCAGCAGCAGCAGCTCCAGGCAGCCAAATTCCTCCTCCCAAGAGGAAACTGATGTGCTGGTCCAGGAGGTCCAAGCTCGCAGTACCAGAATACATGGTAATGCGAGCTGACCTCCATGGGCTGATGAAACAAAAACAGCCTGGGAGGAAGTTACTTATATTGTCAATCAAGTTTGCCCAGATATTCTGAGAACCATTGCCCAATGTAAAAAACGGTTCTCCCTGCTGATACGGCACATGGAGTTCGGCCTCTCTCCATCTTAAGTCCTGTAATGTCTTCTCTGTGAGGTCAAAGTGGCATCCACGGCGTAAGGCTATGTTGTGTAGCACGCAACATGCGAATGAATGAATGCACTGACACTCTGAGGGCTGTATGATCATTAACCACCGGTACGGTCCGGACATCAGAAATGCATTTTGAGCACTCCAAAAGTACGTTCGATGACTGACTCGGCACTGCTGAAAACACGATTAAAACATGCTGCTCTCTTGTTGTTGGTGTGATGTATGGCGTTATCAACCACGTTTTAAGTGGATATCCATCGTCACCTAGCAGCCATCCATCCAGGGGGGTGTCCCCCTGAGAGACTGCAGGGATGACAGAATTTGCCAGGATGAATGAGTCATGAGCAGACCCAGGGAAATTCGCATACACATGTGTCACCAGGCAATATGAGTCACAGATTACCTGGATATTAATGGAGTGTACTCCCTTATGGTTCACATAAGTGATGGCTTTTGTATCTGGTGCGCACAACTGCACATGTGTGCAGTCAATGGCTTCCAGTACCCCAGGGAATCCACATTTTGACAAGAAACATCGCTTCATTTACAGCTGGCTGTCAGGTATTGATGGAAAAAATATGTGCTCATTTGCATGTCGGACTAGACTGCGAGAGACTGCATGTATGGCTGGACTGACAGCGGGCTGACTGATCCCCAGCGCCGTGGCCATGGTGTGCTGGAAAGACCCGATGACAAAGATGGTCAGAACCGCTGTCACATTTACAGCCACGCTCATCTCGGAACAGCCTGGTCTGCCATATTGCCAATTCTACCAATTGGCTGCGCACAGTGGTGCGCCGGACAAAAATACCACTGCGCGGGGTGTGCCACGCTCCACCACCCTGTGCTACCCTGCGCTGCACCACAAAATTAGAGCCCTATGTCTTTAGGTAAAGGATAAATAATATTAACATGGCATCATCATTCACCTTCATGCTCAGAGCTTTGCGACACTCAATGCTCACACTGTCAGTGAACTTTTGTACAGGCTGAGTGAGGAGGGGACATCACCACTTTCATGTTCAGCACTGCTTTTTGCTTACTGTTGAGCGGGAGTGTCAATTTCTAAAATCCAAAAGCGTTTGCTGATGTAGTTAGCCTTGTGATATGAGCATAACAAAATTGGCAAACATATTTCCAATGTGACTCTAACTCCGATATGATGACTTTACCCAGTACTAGCAATGTCTCTGTGCGGGTGTGTGCATGTGTCTGTGTGTGAGTGTGTCTGTGTGTGTAAATATACATCTTGTGAACAATGATGCAATGTCACAAGGGAAAGATATGGTCAACGCTGACGCCAGACAGCAGACATACCCATTACACATCTACACACGCACATTGGGTTTATAAATGATACAGTGAAAAAAGGCACACTAGACAAGACTGAAAAAGTAACAAACAACTGGATTGTGCAAAGATATGTACAATAATAGGAGACATGCACTGATAAAGACAGGCATGAAATGAATTAAGAGCAGTCAGTAGTTCAATGTTGCTGTCTTACCCTTGTTGAAAGGATGAGAAATGTGTGTCCTATATCATATATAAAACAAATAATGAAGAGGCCAAAATCGGTTTGTAGATTTTAATATGAATTGTTAAACTTTATTTACTGACTTAAAATATATATTCTAATTTTACCACAATGTAAAATTTGTTTATTTATTTATTTTTTAATTGAGGGCATGTATTGAAAATGCAACTTTTCCAGAACAGTCGCAATAAGCCAAAGAAATCCAAATTACAAAATAATAAGCAAGTGTAAGTTTAAAATCATATGTTATACCTCTAAAATCCCAAGTAAAATTGATCACACCCACAGTTCTCACTGATGTTAAAGTACTATCTATATCAGTAGGATTTAAAGTCATAGAACAAATCAGCATCTTAAACATTAAAAACATATTAGAACAGGCCCCTAAAACAGTAGCTCAGTAATTAGAAAAAAAAGTAGCTACCTAGGGGAAAACATTATTTAAATGTAATTATAAATACAATAAACACAAAAACAAATGAAGTGTAGGTAGAACTTTCTGCGGATATTGTTTGTTGAAAAGTTTGTGCCAACTCCCTGGCTGTTCAAGTTGGACGATGGACAAAACGGGGCAAATGAGGTAACAACAGACCTTGCAAAAGGTTGAAAAATCTGAATTAGGTAGTTATTCCTTTACTTTTTCATATCCTAATAATGTTTGGTGATTACCTTTTTACAGAGGGATGCATTTATTCTGTGTGTTAGATGGTGATGCGTGTGCTTTTTTTCACTGTACACATACTTCATAGGAGAGAGAGAGACAGATAGATAGGTGGTAAAGATGACTGCTTTGAAGTCCTCACTCCTCCTTACCATTTCTGCCTCCCTCTCTGTGTCACTAGTTCTCTGGAGAGGAAAATGATGAGAAAGAAAAAGACAAGTGTCTGCAGCAATTGCCCCTTATTTTCAGTGTATGTGTGTAAAAGTTTGCTTGTGTGACCAAATGCAGCATGAGTGATCGTCTGACAGCAAATCCACTGAGACCTCTTTGTCACTCCCTCTTCCCCTTCCCCTCTCTCTTCTGTTAGCGTCTCATTCTTATTTTCCTTTCCTCCTTCACAGACAAACACATACACACTGACACATATACACACCTTTACAATGAAACTCATCTAGCAGTCTCTGCTGTATCCTCTATGCGAGGTCATAGAGTGTAAGTGTCATCAAATGCATGTAAACCTCCTGGGACTCTGGTCCTCCTTCTCATCCTCTACCTCTTGCTTTGAGCTTTTGAGACATAGAAACCACTGTAACCACATCAACTCCAGGCAAAAAATAGCTTCCTTGTATTTTTGTGTGTGTGTGTGTGTGTGTGTGTGTGTGTAAGAGAGAGAGAGAGAGAGAAAGAGTCATATGAGAGAGAAAGCAGGGATTTTGAGCTGAGACCATGGAAAAGATATATGTACTGGCTTTGTTTTTGAACAAAGAAAAAAATGTCCTTTATATGGCCAATGTAGTAGCCTGAATGGAGAAAAAAAGTAACCAAGAAAGTAAACAATGTTATCCTGAAAGAAAAAAATGAGTAGGCTAAGACTGTAATGAAAGGCGGTGCAGTAGCAGCCTTTGGGCCCTATCGTACACTTTGCGCCGCTCGCCAGTGGCGCATTGGGCGTGGAAAGTTAGAAATTAATTCAGGGGAGTTTCCAGGTCAACCTTTGCCGCCTTGATCCAGGAGC
>JAQNCA010000024.1:25747753-25767165 GCA_029783725.1 Acanthurus tractus | reverse complement strand
CCTCCATTCCGCCTTCATTCTCAGACCTCCACCCCTGGGCGCACTGAACCAGCGCAAGTGGATTTCCTATCTTACACGAGTGGCAAAAATGACGTTTGCGCGGGGTGTAAGACAGGAATGACATCTGCGTCACCGGGGCACTGCCTTTGCGCCGGGTGTACGATAGGGCCCTTTGAGTTACTGAGCATTCTGTAATACCCTGCATATTATTCACAGTTTACCTTTTGAAATATGCTGAAATAATCTGCAATGAAATGCAAATTTCAGCTTTTAAACTTAACTAAAAATTCTTTGCCACTAATCAGTTATTTAAGAAATGTTTTCACATAATATTTTAGAGCTGGAATCATGAAATAACAAAAAGCATAGGCTCACTGAAGTCAAACAGCCATGATCACGCTTGGTTAGGATGGCAATGGTCTGCACTAGTGTACTAAACTACAGTGTATCAGAACTTGTTACAATGTGATTTACCAACAGTAACTCTTTGCTTTTCTTATTACTCCTCCTCTTGTGCTGTAAGTATTTCTAAGTGCTTTCTGTTGCACACATTTTTTTTTTTGTTATTTGGCCATTAAATGAGAAACTTAGCAGCAGTGTTGGAAATTTTTAAGGTATGCCCTTTGCTTTGTAAGGAAAAAAATCTCACAGCTATGTAAGCAAACCCTATTTAAATATGACTTAAAAGTACCCAGTGGTCAAGTCAAAGCAGGAGGAGGTACTGTAGAGCTACAAACTGCCAAAGACCGGATAAAACAGAAAACTAAAAAAAAAACTTAAAGATGAAACTAGAGCTATTGAAGAACAAAAGGGAGAAATAAAAGCAGAAAGCATGAAAAGAAACTGACAACAGGGAGTCTGTTTTAAAGAATATTGCTGATAATATTTGCTTAACAGTGCAACAAAGACTGCTGATATAATGTGATGGCCAAAGTATTTATCTAGCATTGTCCTTCAGAATAGGCAATGTAATGGAGTAGACTGTCCAAATACTCAAAAAACTCAAATCACTGAGAGGTTTTGAAAAAATCTAATACTATAAAATAACTAAAGATACAATTCATTTTAGTTTTGATGAAAGAGAAGACCTACCACGAGAATCCCATGCTCTTACAGCATTTCTCTTTGACCTGTGAATATACATGTAGCAAACTTTATATTCTCCAAACTGCAGATTATGGTAATCTTTAAACTTGCAGGAATGACATTCTCCTAAAGTAAACTCTCTATGTTTTAAAAATGTCATTATGCTTAGGTTTCCTAAAAACATCTTACGCAGCTGAAAATACTGAGATTTTTTTCACTGCTGACTTCAAAGATCAGCTAATTATATAGTTATATCGCAAAAAAATAAATGTATAACCATAGATCATTAAATAACTTTCCTTTTAATTGCTATCATTTACCATGGTTCAGTCATCTTTGAACTGTCTGCTATTGAATTACACACAATTTTCATTGGACTAAGTGCAAAATCATTACTTTTTTAATAAAAGCAAAATATTGGTTTTATTAAAATATCAACTGCCATGTTGAAATACAGAGGAGGAAACTTCCCCTCTGAATTTTAAAATTACCTATTTATTCTCGAGTTATGGCATAAAGGTGGCATTTTAGGAAAACAGGGGATGGAGTAGGAGAATCTACAGTCTTGAATGAGTCTCACAATTTTTATAAATAAATGCAAGAAAAAAGTGTTACTTTTTTTTTAGGAAGCTATCCAACTGTAGCTTTTAAACTTAAGTTCAAGAAAAACAATACTACACTGAGTTTTTAATAGGCTTTAGAAAAGTTTAACAACAACAATAATATAAATCTAACCAATTTAGTTGTCTGTGTGCATCAGTGTCTATTTGTAAGTGTGAGTAAGGCTGGGAAGCAAGGGTCCACTAAAAAGGACCGATGTGGCATATAACCAGGTGTGGACTCACAACATTACAACAGAGTGTTTTTTCTCTTTGTCACACTTACAGATTATACACAGATACACACAGAGATACACACATGCATATGCACACAAAGATACACACACACACTTAGAGGCGACAGGGACAGTATAGCCAGCCTTTAATGAGAAGTCTGATGTTCTCTTAGTGCTCTTTTTCTTGAGTCACAGCTTCATTTAGAGGTGTGTGTGTATGTAATGTCTGTGTATGAGAATGAGAGTTTTTGTGAAAGTGAGAATTTTTTATGGTTTATTCCCACTAGGGAGACATGCATGTAGTGGCCAGAGCCAATTGGACATGCCTGAAAGATTTCTTTTTGGAGAGGAACATGGTGAGAGAAGAAGTGAAGGGAAAGAGAAAAGCAGAAACAACAAGTTATCTATCCACTGGATGGAAGACAAAGGCCAAGAAAGAGTGGGAGAGGGAGAGAAACCTTGTTATTTTACCCATTTGGTCTTCTAATGGTAAAAAGAGAATTTTAACCCAGCAATAAGATATTTAGAGCACTTGGCTGTCAAGTGTAAAGGGAGATTGACAAGGGTGGTCAATACAGCCAGTTAAATCACTAGGAAACCACAGATGTCACTTGGTGACAGAAATGTACCGAAAAAGATGTATGTACTGTACAGACATATCTAAAACATTAAAATGTACCGAACCATATAACCCTAAACCCAAAAAGGTTGACAATCCCTGTTCACAGCTCACTACATCTGGGTGTCTGCTGCTACAGGAGAAGGAGTAGAAATTCCTGCCAACATCAAGGCAAAACTGACCCTTTTATGAAATATAAAGTTAAAAACAAGAGCAAAATATGTGCTGCAAGTTGCTTCATCAAAATCATCAGATTTGCTCTAGGATTTGCTAACAGCAGGTGTGCATAATAAGTACTCAGCTCTTCAGGTGCTGATTAAAAGATCAGTTGTTAAGATCTACAATAGGATAAAAATTAATACGACAATACAAAACGGTACATTGGGATATCATTCAAAATTATATCAAACGCCTAAATGTCTAGATAATGCATATGTAAATGAAAAAATAGATGTCAAACAATATAGTTATATTACCTGACATATCAAAAAGTACAAAATCTCTTGAATAAAAAAAATTGATGAAGATACATCTCAAATAATAGCAGAAACAATACGGCTCACTCCCGTTTCTTCCCTTCCATATGCAGACAGGTAGATTCATACTCTTTTATAGGATTGAGTTTTATCGTCTAATATTTTTTCATATTTTAAATATCCTAAATTTTGTTCAGAATATGCCCAGAAACAAAACAGCTTATAAAACACTGTTTGGGAGGAATGTTTATATGCAGCATCCTCCCTTTCTCCTTCTTGCCCTTTCCTCTTTCACATTTCTTTTTTCCTTGCCTTGCGTTCCATCTTCTTCATACAAACCACTGTCTCATCTTTTCTTCTCTGCTGTTTTTCCGAATGTTCTATTCTATTTCCACTTATCTTTCAACACCTCTGTCACCCACACTGTTTGACTTTATTTAATTTTATGTACCTCAGCCTTACTAATCACCCACTAATCTGTCCCTCAACCTCCCTCATGCCTCACATACCCAGTTCAGCAGACACAAAATCCCTCCCTTCCATGCTCTTAACAAATTAGGAGATGATTCAAGACAAAGACTCTACAGAAACTCAGATTCTCACAGCGTGGTAAGCTAAGGCAATGGTGCAATGTGAAATGGCAGCAAGGCTTGACATGAACACCGTCCAACCTGCAAATTGCGGGTGGATTTCAGCAGTGGCATGTAACACAGTCACTCCCACTTGCCAGTTTAGCAGGTTGAGTTATATGTATCAGGCATCACAAAACATTGGACAGCAGTTCGAGCACAGACCGACTGACGGGTCTATCAGGACCCATGACCAGTTTGTGAAAGAGTGAAAATGTAATAATCTTCATGGCAACATTCACTATTTGTAGAGCACAGTGTTAAATTGTTGCTAATGCAAACTGAGTATTTCTACAGCTGCAGCTTATCTTGAAGTAGGTTAGTCACAGGAAGTAAATGTGTTCACATAGCATCACAAGTTTACCACTATCAATCATTAAAATAAATTCTGAAGCAAAACAACAGTAATTTTCAGATCAATTTTAAACATGTCTAAAAGTACTTTTACACCATTTGTGAAAGTAATTGAACAAGAAGGAGCTGTTTAATGCAAGACAATAGGTGGACTAACTCCTCTTTCACTTTAGTTTTTTCATTTTTGATCATCATCAGAATTATTGTAAAGTAGGTACTTCTACTACTAGTATAAAAATATGAGTGGACCACTGAGAGCTCTGTTTGCACTTTTTGTGAACGAGGCACTTGTTTATTTTATGGAGAAAAAAATGCAAAACTGTTTTTTTATTTTTACTTGTTTGTTTATTTATTTATTTATTTTACTCAGGCCATAATCCAATTGTGCCAGCTATAGGACTAATTTTATTTATGACACAGAAAACTGTTTCTTTTAGGTAAACTATTTGAAAATTAAAACTTAATACTGTTAAAATGATAAGAAAATGTTTGGTGTTGATTATAAAGTTAAGCCATGAATCGTAGAGCAGACAGCAGAGGACAAAGAGAAAAAGACTGATCAAACAAATTATTTTTTGACATTCCTCATATTACATTGACACATGCAGTGTTTACATGTGTCTCTTAAAGTTAGATACAGTTAGATCTTAATCAAAATTAGCTAGGAAGAAGTTAGACCTGGGATGTATGGTCAAATAAACCATAAGACCAAACAGCCACCTAAAACTATTTTCACAAAATATATACCCAGAATTATGCTTCTTGTCTCTGGCTCCTTGTCAATTCTTGTTGAATATTATATCTTCTTTTCAGTCAAGTGCATTCTGATGCACTGCAGTTACAAAGTAAAATGAAAAACAATCTTATTCAAAGAAAAATAAAATTATTCAAATGCAGTAATGTAAAAAATATATATCTCTTCACTTCACATTCTGTGTTTTATCATTGTAAGGAAAAACCTTGCTGTGGCTTAAAGAAGGAAATTAAGATCCTGATTTAGGATTAAATGACACACACTGCCCATTTATCTGGATTTTGGTATGTAAATGTGGCAGCTCTGAAAAGTTTTTGAAAATTTTCAAGGTAAAACAGATACATTTTTGGTGATTTGTCAACCCTAATACTTGATAAGACATTACATTCTTAATTAAAAGGGAATATACTGGAACAATCTTTCAAAATGCTTTCCATTTTAAGCCCAGCAAAATTTTGATTAGGTTGAGGTAATGGTTCCTGATTTACTAATGGAGCAGAAAATGGCAATTCTTAGTTTTAAACATTGAGACTTCACCAAGGGGAAAAAAATGCGTTGTGTTTATTACTTTTGTCAATGTAAAGCTTAAGGTACTGTACATTGGCAGTTGCACACAAAAGAAAGGAGTCAGGACACTAGAGGCCAAAATAATAATAAAAAAATTCAAATACGTACAAGAGGAATCTACACATAAATCAAGTTTAAGGGGTGAAAAATGAATGAGAATTATGTGGCTTTGTGTCCTTTTAGTGACAGAGAATGTTTTTTTTTTTAAATAGAATATTACTCTTATGCATGATAGGTTTATCCTTAAATGATAATGTGTGAGGGTTGTCTGTTAATCAAAAGGCCGGTGGTTTGATCCACAGCTCCTCCAGTCTTCATGTCAAAGTATCTTGGGCAAGATACTGAATCTCAAATTGCTCCTGGTGGCCATGCCAGTGGTGTGTGAATGTGTGTATATGAGATTCTGATAAACGGGTCGGCACTTTGTAGAAAAGCTATCTGGCATTAGTGTGTGAATGTTTACATGGATAGGTGAATGCTAACTTGGATAGTAAAAGTGCTTTTAGCAACCAAAAAGGATTAGAAAAACACTATATAAGTACAGTCCACTTACCTAAGAATAATTATAGCATTAACAAGTATCTCAGTATTTTGACTTTTGTAAGTTCCTTTCTCCACAATGGAGAAACAGCTTATGATTCATCCAGTATAAATTCTAATAGGAATTTAAGTGACTGACCACTTTGAAGTTGACATGTGATGTCAAGATGAGCCAGGAATCAGCTCTTGTCCTACATGTTAGATTTGCTATTCAGTTCTGTTTTTTTTCCCTTTTTTTGCAGTTAAGAAACAACAACTCCAGCTAATTTTGTTCCAAGCTGAGATGACACTGATTAATAAGACTTTTTTTATTATTTTTGTTTTTTAACCTGACAACCATCTCTTCTTTTTATCTACCTCAGCAAAACATCCCTGGATGTTTTAGAAGTGTTTTAAAATCTTTTTTGTGACACCAACAACCTAAGAGACTTAAGACTGAGCCTCCTAAATTTGTGAATTTTGTCCTTTTGGACTACATCTTGGGATAGCTTCCAAACTTCTCAACACCTTCTCATGTAGACATGCATTTCTGTGCTGAAACCAACATGAAAACTCCCTGCAAAAAAATAGGAGGTTTATGATAAGGATTCCACAAGGTTTTTTCATTCAGGGTTAACCTTGACCTTTCCTCATGGTCAATCTTAATCGAATTCCCTTAGTCATTATAAATGCCACTTTTTTTACAGGCTAAATGTATTATAAAAACAATTAGTATTATGGAGAAGGAAAACATGCACTTATATAAGCATGTAGAGGCAGTGAGCAAGTGATTGTTCTGAGATAGTGAGTGAAGGAAGGTTGAGTGAGGGAGCAAAAGTGTTTGTGTCCATTGCTAATGGATGTTTCTGCTTTGCGTGTGGTTTATTGTGTGGTCGTGTCTCTGTTTTTTTTCTCTACCCTTTAGAAGCGCCGTAATCCTGTTATACAGCAACACGTGTGTGTGTGACTGTGTAAGCGTGTATGTCTTGGTGTGTGTGTGTGTGTAAGCATGTCTTTGTGTGAGTGCGTGTGTGTTTTTTTGTGTTTGTGTGTCTAAATGACTTCACTTTTATCAAGGGGTTACTAAATTTTATCATCTTCAGTCAGTTCTCCCCTGCTTTTTCTCCTCACTTTACTCCATCAGATATTTCTTGTACTATCCTCATAAGCCCTCTGTTCAGTCCAAGTTCTCCTGGGTTTTCTCCATATTTTCTCACGAAAACACAGGTTTCCCAATGAAGCATTTGTTAATTTTGAGTTCTGCATCGTCATTTTTGACATCTATTTCCAAAATATATGAACTGATCTCTGCATTTTGTCTTAAATAAAGTGTAATTAACGGGATAGTGTCTGAGTGTACAATCTGACCCACCATTTTATTCCACTGCATACTTGACATGATAGTTCTGCTCTGTTCTTATCACATAAGCATTAATAGGCATTTAAAATCAACCTGATTAGGATGAGACCAGCTGACGTATGTGGAGGGAAAACAATTCTTTCAGGTTAGGCTGGACTCTGACTGAGATCAAATACACTAGCCCAAAAAGTAAGCTATTTACAACAAGTATTTTGGGGTCAACGATGGCTTTTAAGATCTAAAAAAATGTCTGAATGATAGACACCTTTAGAAAGTTTTATCAGATTGAAGCCATATATCATCTATATCAATTAAGCTGGCTTTGTAACACTCTGATTCTTGTGAATTACTTTTTTTGTTGTTCTTTATTAATTTTATGTCATGCTCTTCAGAGGACAAACCCTTTCCTTTTTGGATATTAATGAGCTTTTCTTAGATTTTTTTGAGTAATTTATCTCAGTACAAACAAGTATTATGAACTACCAAATTCTTAGTGTGAGTCCAATTGTTTTGGGCACCTGTGAAATGTCATTAACTTTAAACCATAAAAGATCATTGCCAGAAATTTGGGGTTTTAGTCTTGTCTTTGTAGCAGCGGGAGAGGTGCTGCCATTTTTATATAAATTGTGATACTCAATATATGCTAATAACATCCCTCTGATCTGAATAAGACGTGATGACACAAAGAAATTTTCTCCAGTCCCCCATGCTTTTTATCATCCTCCTCAGTCCCTCTCCCTCCCTCCCTCTCTCCAATACTTTTGTTATCCTTCACCTCAGTGTCATTAATGACCAGTCAATTAGGCTGCTCACTGCACTGTTAGTGGGGCGTTCAATAACGTACATGGGTCAACTGCAACAGAAAACTTCATGCATTAATGTTAATTATACTTCTAAAATTTAAAAAAGGGTTTGTGGGTATGGCAGTTTTAAAAGGGGTAACAGCTTTTAAAAGGACCTTGTCAGTGCACTTTCCTCTTACCTTTTCTCTTTAGCCTCCCCTTTCTTTTTTTTCTTTTTCCTCCTTGTCTACCCATCATTTTTACTCTGTTTTGGGGATTGTGGTTAAGTTTGTATTTCTTGTCATGAGTCACAATTGTCTTATTTGGATTTTCAGTAAGAGGCTGACATATATGGACAGAGTGCTTCCGCATTTACACGTGCAATAAGTCCAATTTTAGGAAAAGAAATAGAAAGGATAAATTATAAAAATCCTCTAAGATTTAAAAGATAAGTCTCATTTATTTTACAATAGGGGAACAAACAGTAGCCTTTCCTCCTTGAATTTTCTTCATCCTAATATTCAAAATTGTTGGTCAATTTTGATCAGACACTCTGATAGTATGAAACTATGAGTCTGCCATATTGTTAGCTTTGGATAATATGTGTTCCTTGTGTGTATCTCCTAGATTAAGATGGATAGTTAAAGTGATTTTTCTAAATCTGTTTTCTAAGAACAGTTTTTGTGATATTCCTTACTACATATATTTTTTTCTATCAAAACAAGTTGATGCGTTCAGCCCTGCTTATAGTTCTTTCAATTCAATAAATAAGAATATCACAATCATCTGGACAGATATAAATGCAGCACAGACAAAAACACAAATAAATGTTTTTTCATTCATAAAAACTACAAGTTCATTTTTTAGATTTAAAATGTTTGTTGACATTGTTAAACAAAAATACACAAAAAACATTCACAATGTTATTCTCATATAAATATTGTCAATTTACCCTTCTTGATAGCTGTAGAGGGCAAAAGCAACAGAGAGGGAACACACGCTCTCATACACACACACACACACACACACACACACACACACACACACACACACACACTATCTCTCTCTCTCTCTAGCTATCTTTTTTATCTATCTCTCTCTTTTTTCTTTCTTTTTCTCCAACACACAGACCAAGGTATGGAATGCAAAAGTGATAAAAGCTGTGGACTCCTTGCTGTTTCTTTTCCTGCCCTCCAGTCTGTCCTGTTGTTTTTTTAATCACTCACTAACGAGTTGGCACTGTTCCAGAGAGGATCATTAAATTAAGGTTCAGGCTTAATTTCTTGTATTATTCCTGTTTATATGTATTCTTAAAAATGTATGCTTTAACTTCACATCAAATTACATTATTTTTTTAAGTTAAACAATAGGCAAAGCATGAAAGGCCGACGTTTAGGTGTTGTCTGATATCATCTCGAATTGGAAATAAAACCAATAACAAGTAAAGCCAACAAGAGTGATTTGGGGCAATTTATTCAAATTATTATTAAATTAAATGTTTTTAAAACAAAATATGAAATAACTCTCTATGAACATAACTTATGACCCTTTTTTTGGAAAACAAAATAAAGTACTAATGCAAAAAAAAAAAAAAAAATCCAGCCTTAAAATTACTGTAAAGGGATGAGTTTGAAAAGGATCAAGGAATTCGGGATGCTTAATTGTCACATGCAGGAAACCAACAGTGGATTAGAATTGCTACAACCCACTAAGTATCCTTATCAAAAAAAAAAACAATAATAATAGACGTTCTTTATTAGGACTTGGCTGTTCTCAGTTGAAACTTTGCTTTTGTCACATGTTATCCACAATATTTTTTTCATGAGCTTTTTCCATTGTTCAGTATTTTTATAAAAATGCTCAAGTTGCACCAGATTTCTCACCTCTTCTTTGAAACTGATGAGCCAGGCACAGGGCTCATCACATATTCCCTTAAAAATCCTCTGGCCTCTACAGTGATTAATGTATGTGTGCATGGGTGTGTGTGTGTGTGAGATAGGGAGAAAGAGAGTGAGAGTAAGGTTGCGTGTGTGTTTAAGAGAAAGCAGATAGCAGCTCTCTTTGTCATCTGCTTTGCTTTTAAGATTGCAAAGCTTCATTACAGACATTCGTGCATTAACAAACAAAATCCTCTCAGTGCGCACATTAAAAACATCTCATTCCCACCTTAACACACATAAAGGCCATAAAACAATATGTTACCGCCTTGACTAATTACCAGTGTGAAAACTTTCATAATTGAATAGCACCCCTTACCCAATCCCACTCGGCCAGGGTGTATTAAAAGAGGTTGTTCTCTATTTAAATCTGTCAGTGCAAACAAATGAGATTGTTTGAAGAGAACAATTTGTCTGGAATCAAGTAATAAGGTGGGAATCAAAACCACTTATTTTTAAGTGTTTGCTTGAAGAAACTCATTAGCATCACTAAATTATAATGAATTGTGAACAATTAATGTACATGAACATCCATATGCACATGCAAGCACACATGTATATTATGTATATTAATTTGTTTTTATTGTGATGTTTTATATATATATATACATATATATATATATATATATATATTATTTATATAAATATATTATGCATATATGTATATTTATATTCACTGTTTTGTCAAATGTGCTGTTGATAATGTCCGTATGCATTTAACTACAAGAGTCAAAATCAAAAGGAGGCCATGTCAAACCTGCTATGTATTATATTTTATTACCAAACAATTTGTGCGTTGGCCAATTTATTAGACAACGTTTGTATAAATCGTGTCTTTCATGCCTATCATATCTGCAGGGGTTTTATTTGAATAAATGAAAAATCAAAGCTTTGGGCAGTGATTCAGGGATCTGGAACCAGGTTTGTAACTGATGGCTCATTATTTTTTTGGCTGCCGTACAGGAGCAACAGCTTATAATAGATGAAATGGCCAGACTGTGTTCATTTGTCCAAAAGTAGTTACCAGTCTGTTTCTTGAGCTGCAATATAGGTCAAAGCAAAATCAAAGAGCTAAATCCACTGGCTAGTGCTGCTTAATGACAGTGGATGGAGTAGTATGTGGTAAAATAATACTGAAAAAAGCATGTTCTCAAGTAAAGTACATCAATTTGAAATATGTTAAAATTATTTTTTAACATTTTTTTAAGTTAACTGCTAATTTTGAATTTAGAAACATGCAATTCAAGGCCTATCTCCTTATTGTTTCATCAAGTTTTTCTTGTGTAAACCATCAAGTAATCTGTCACTAAAGTCAAACACAGAGTGCTAGAGAAAGTCAAGCAAATGCAAATAAACCAAGAGATTGTGATATTCAGCTGATATTTACCATAGAAGTAAACTGCAGTGTCATTAGAAAACAAACTGAGGCTTACACCGATCTAAATTATTTTGGTGCTTGTATCTCCTGGAAAAGTTCTTTTTTTTTTTTTTTTTTTTTTCCAATACGCACTTTTGATAATAAAATTACTGATGACTACAGATTGCAATTTCTCCTCATACATTACATTACATTTGGAATTAGGTTTTTTTTGGATTAATACAATTTAGATGGGAATTTGAAGCACAAATCAGGAGGTTAACAGGAGGCAAAAAAATACAGTAAGATATTGTGATTTTTTTTAGTGTTGATAAACATTTCAAGGATTTCCAAAAAACTGATTTAAATAGGCCTAGCATCTAAAGCAAAGCAGAGCCCAAAGTCTTGACCTGATCACAATCCTTATTGGACTTTGTCCATCTATACTGGGACTGCCTCACTTTGACAGTTCCACACAAATGTGCCTATTAAAGCTTAGGACTTTGACATCACAGCCAAACCTAGCATTTAAGGATGATTATACAAACAAGTTACATTTTTATATTACTTGTGCATCTGTATTGTAAATACATTAAATTGAATTACAGGCTGAAATAACATTCCATATAGGACCTCAATAAAATAAAATAAAATAAAGTATATAAATGCTCATGGCATTTTTTATTTACACTGAGAATTCCGACAAGGCATGCTTTTGCTTTAATGTCACATTGTTACAAAACAGGCCGGCATGCATAATGGTTTTAGGTAACTCTTTGCCGCAGTTATATCATGATCAAAGATGTTCATGAGCCCTTTGTGGTATTCTGAAAGTGTTTCATCTTATATCCATCTGTATAGTTTAAATGGAAATTTAAATTTTGCTGAAGTGGACTCAGTAGTAACATTGTTGTTATTCATGAGCAACAGAATGGTAATAAACTTCAATCTACAGCAGAGCATATAAGTACTTAGTTTGCTTAAATTTGCAGCAAGTGGAAAGTGCATCTGTTAAGCTGCTTTTATAAGCATAACATATTTTGCTAAATTACCAGTACTAATGTCTCTCCAGTCTAATTTTGGACTAAATTTGTTGCCAACAGCCAGAGCATATGAATGCAAAATCTACCTTGGAAGATCTTCAACATGTCACACATAACAAAGCACTGCTTCTAAATCAGATGAGAGTTACAGAAACTCTTTTAAACAAGACCTAATAATCTAACCTTTATTATTGTTATCATGAAATCATTTGGCTCTTTGTAGGTCCAGCGGCGCCTATTATTTCTCACTTTACAGGTCACAGACTGTGTGTTGCATGGTTTTACATGCCACAAATAAAGTATTTAAAGTTTCTAGAAATGTCATATGTCAACGTAAGATACATGTCCACTCAGAAACAATAATATTTCTGTTAAATAAGTACTTTTTTTGCATTGTAGCTACAAGTGTACAACTTTGTTTCTTACGCTTTAATTAAAGAAATCTCATCAACAAACACATTACTCTTGATCTAAAATAATAATAAAAAAAAATATTATAAAATATTTTGAAAGAAACAATAAAAAAGGACTGGAAAAGGGGAAAGAAGAAAAGAGAGAGAAAAAAAGAGCAAGACAGGTAAAAGGTTGAAAAGAAACATACGGAGGGAAACAAAGAAGATTAACTAAATAGAAAATTATTACTACCGAGCAGGAGCAAGATGGAAGACCTCTGATGACTGAGGCTGATGGAGGTTCTCTCCCAAATAAACATGTCAGCCTGATGAAGAATGCAACGTGAATAAAAGTCTCCTGAAAGTCAGCCACTGTACAAAGTACATTATGGCCAGACTTATTCATTACTCTAAAATGCGAGCAAATTTTTGGAAAGTTTTAGTTCTTAAAAGTCCTTAAATTTGGCTGTTTTGTCTATATGTTTAGCACAACACACATACTTTTTCTAAAACGATCCATATAGGCATTTCTGATCAACCATCTTTATAGTCCCAACTAGTTACGTGCATTTTGGGAAATAAGAGTTTGTTTAGGAGATATAGTCTTAAGTTATTTTTATGCTTTAGACTGAATGGTCAATGCTGGTTAATTTTTATGTTAATCTCCACACATAAATCTTATAATAAAATGTTTCATTTCAATCGTACAGGTGAAGACTATTTCACAGCTCACTAATTTATTAATATAAAAGAACCACAAATATATTCAACTAAATATAAAGCAAGACCAAATCTCAAAAAAAGATGTATGTATGTGAAGTGATAAGAGTGCAAATCACATCTGCAGTTATTTCAATACCTTGCAATTATGACACATTTGTTGGTTTTTTGTTCTTTAAATGAATTTTTTTCATCAGTGTGATTTTTGTTACCTTTTACAACTTTGATTTTTTAAATTTTTCATAAAAAAATGGTCCAGCATCAAATTGACCTTCTCACTAAATAATTAAATGAAGGAGACACACCTCTTTGTCTACACCCAACTGACGTTATGTGTTTTTGCAACTACAATTTCAGACTTGGTATTAAAACAACATGCTGCAAAAGGATGATAATAATGGGCCAAATGTCTTTGTTCTAATATCGGACTACTTTTAATTTACTCAAATGGATATCTCATTTATTTACACATTTGATGCATGCATGTGCAAAGTCCCAATAATAGATTTGTATTTAGAATGGAACAGATTAATAGTGCAGGGGCAGCATGAACTACTGACCCTCTTGAAAAAAAAAGGGACAGGCCAATTATTTTGTTTCTTTTTTCAAAATACACTAAAAAGTTCTTTCAATACAGCTGCAGTCAATTCAACATGATCTGTCAACTGAAAGTGAATTTGAAAACTTTGAAAGCATCCACAAGCCTTGAACAAGAAGACTTCTGATTATTTAAAGGGTACAGTCTGAGCCTTAATGTTGATGAGGCAAAGACTACTTGAGCTCAGCATTTGCAGTATTGGCTACATGTCAAATTTTTTAGCTCAGGCTAAAAACACATTCTAAATTAACCAATTAAGGTGATAGCCTTTAAAATTCTAGATATCTGGACTTAAATTAATCAAAGCAATAAACTATTAGAAAAGTGGCCAGAAGAGCTGAAAGACCAGGAAGAAAGTAGGAACACTCACCATTTTCAGTCTTCATCAAATGGCTACATGTGTTTTATTGTTATTCTGTCAGTTTGCGGCTGACAAACAAACCCCAAAACTAATTTAATAACGCTGTTCCATTGCTAAAGTAAATGGCAAAACCAAAATTAAAATTATTATTGTGTTTCAGCCAATAAACAAGACTGTTTTCTCGACAGACACTAACAACAAATATTTGACCAAATGTCTGGGCAGTGGGCTTGAAACTCCACATAAGCTTTAACGCATTACTTATTCAGGAAGTTTATTGGTGTGTTAATAATTGATCACCTAATTAAGGGGGGGGGGGGAGATGGGGAGAGATGGGGCTGAATGCCTCTTTACCAGTGGGCTTTTGGTAAGTGCATGGTTTGGTGGAGCACGACAGAGAGGCGCCAGTGAGAATAACTTCTGACTAGCACGTAAAATTTTTATATAAATGTATGTTAGAAATGTGTGTGTGTGTGTGTGTAGTATATATATATAAAACAAAAATATATATGTACCGGTACAAAGAGAGGAGAAAGAAAAAGTACCAACTCTCTTGGTTTGTTTGGTTGTTTTTTTTTCTTCTTTTAATCAGAGGTAAGGGTTTAGGTCTTTACACTTAAAAAGATATGTGGGGAGACACTTGGGCAAATTTTAACTATGATTTTTAAGCAGATGTGCCATAATTTTTATTCTATTTTTGTGTTGTCTACTCTCTGAGTTTCACTGTTGTCAGGGTAAGAACACATTGAAAAAAGGCATTCATATGTCACTACATATGGCATATAAGACATAGGATCTTTTTGACTATGACTTGATTTTATCAATGTCATGTGTGGCCAACCAATTATTTTTTTAAGAAACTAAAATTCTGGCTAATTCTAGCTTCAGCTTACCTCAACAATTTATAATAAGATAATCACAAATCAAAAGAAAGCATAGGGGTTAGGGTTAGGGTAACCCTAACCCTAACCCTTTAAAATAACAAAAGAAAGCAATTTTCAGCACAACCCGAGTTAAGATATGTTTTTGCAAGTGGCCTCAACTTTGATTAGATAACTACTTTTAAAGAACAATGCTTTCCATATTCTGTATGTTCTTCAGGACAACCAATCCCATGAAAAAAATTAAAAAGACAATGGATATATACTAACACATGTATTTTGTGTGTAAAAACATCTGATGTATAATTTATTTCTCCATGCCACTAAGTTTCAAAAAGCAGCATCATTTAAAACATTAATTAGCTACACCATAGATTATGAAGCAATTTTCATCAACATTCACTGCCAAATGTGTAACAATTCAATGTTAAAAATTCACTTATTGCTTGTTTTTAGTTAGAGTTCTATAATAGTATCCAGGTGTTAATAGAAATTACTAAGCCTTTTTAAAAATGATTTATTACATGTATTTTATCATAAAAATATTCCATTTTTATTCCTGACTGTAGGAATAGATGGCATGGGGCTGAGTTAAGAATACAGAGGGAAAAAAAGTATTAGGAGCTGAGAGATTGTGAGCTTCAATCTTTAATTTGATTTATCGAAGATAATGCATATTAACACCGGCATTAGTCCTTAAATTCTAAATACTTAAACTGTTTGCCATCGTTTACAAAACTGTAATTTTTAAATCAATTTATTTCAATCACCCCAATATACAAATTTAAAAATAATCGAGCCTCTAATAATACAATGAAAAGAAATTGGTTTTGACTTATAAAATAGACAATACAATACACAACAGACCTTCAATATGTTCACAACTAGTAAAGCTCATAGAAGAATTTTCTATGTTAAACAGCTCTGGGTACACAGCTTCCAAGAAAAAGCTAAGCACACAGTGTTTCAAAGATATATTTAATGATACTGGGCAGCTGTACCAAATTTTTAAGCCTTTTTAATGTACCATAAATCATAACTTGTTTCTGGCAATACAGAGTTGTCATATGTTAAACCAGAAGGACAAAAAGACATTAATATGTATCTTAATATATGGCCAGGAAGCTATTTAAAAAGTTTTAATTGTTTATCCTTACAGGTAAAGTTCTATGGAGCAACATTTTCTCAAATACTCACTTTTTTTGTTTGTTTTAAATGATCTATAAGAGCCAACAGATTCTCCTAAAGAGACCTTTTAAGAAAGCTGTCTAATGCAAACCATCCATCATCTTGTTGGAAAACACATGCCAAGCCAGCATTATAAAAATTGCATTCATCATTACACTTAGTGTACAAGAACATAAATATCAGCCATTTAGGCCACTCTTTTTACCCTGACTGCTTACAGTAGGAGCAGCTTTAGAATGAGAGGCTCTAATGAGATTGAAATCAGTATTTTGCATTGTGCCTCACCCCTGTGTCTCATAGGGATGTTTGGTTCATTTTTTTGTTTGTTTCTAAGAGAATGTATCTACCATCTTTTTAAAGTCATGAACCCACAAGCTTGGGTTCAGGATTATCTCTTGTATTTAATAGGATATAATGTAATCTCATTTAACCATGTTTACCAAGTGAAAGCCTTCCATATACTGCAGTCAATGAAACTTAAAAGACTTTTAAAAAAGGGTGAAAAAAGTGATCGATAATGTTTTTGGAGTATCCATGCAGCCTTGAATTGTAACTTTATTGTAAATTAAATAAAAATTTACAAGTTTCAATTTTGAGGCCTAATTTTTTTCCCTCTTTTATGCTTGCATGAAGCCCCCTAATGAATGTGAACTTACACTGTTTAAATTTTATTATGAAGTGTTTTTAAAATAATGCAGAAAGGGGAAAAAAGAATACAAACTAATCTCAGCATCTGCCATGAGATACACATAAGAAATAAATTATAAACCAGCATTTGTTAAATTATGGTTTGTTACTGAAGCTATTAAGTTGTGTATTTGCAGCCCTTCAAACTCACTCTTAATTGTCATCTTAACATGTACTCATCCAGCCAAAGGTAGTTGAATGCACAGCACATGAGCTTATGTACTAATAAATACCCTTAAATATTATAACAAGAATATACTAGTTTGCAGTGTTGCTATCCCATTCTCATGAAGTACACCGATACATGTTGGATATGCCACTCTTTGGAGCCATGTAGCTTTGTCATACTTAACATTGAAAGGAGACAGAAAGTTGAAGGCCTCTGTAAACACAGCACAAAATAGTAAGAATGCACATGTTGTTTTAAAAGTTTAGTGTCTCACTAAGTATCTACAAAAATATGGGTGAAGATAAATGTTTCTACCTATAAGAAAAACCATGTTGAAAACTGCTTTAGTCTTTAGAGGGAATTAGAGTGGATTCTCCCATTGGTTCATGCATTTTTGGCCAGAGAAACACCCATGAAACTGGCTGTGCGCCAGCAGCACACTGGGCGGGGAAGGGCAGGATTCCTCTGCTGCTCCTGGAACAAGGTGGCAAAGGTTGACCTGGGAACTCCCCTGAATTAATTTGAAACTTTTTCGCCCAATGTTCCACTGGCGTGCCGCGCAAAGTGTACGATAGGGCCCTTTATGTTTATATGCTTACTTGAAGCAACATCTCTCTATTTTAACATCTTATCTGTTTAATGAACTGTGTGTACTCTGTGCGTAATCTGTGACTGTGTGTCTCACAAAAGTGAGAGTGAAATTCAACTTTTTGTTACATTTGTAAATGTTGTTTAGTAAGTGCAGCTCTGAAACATGACACTAAGTACTCGCAAAGCACAACAGTTATAGTGCTGACACAGTCTGCGTTTCTGTTGACCTACATCACAGAATATTCTGCAAAAACAGATGCCATTTGCCCTGTTGTTATGCATGATGTTTGCTTGAAGTTATGAGTCATGAAGCACAGATGCAGCAACCAGATTAGCAACAACTTGTTTGTAATTAAGAAGGTGATTTGGTGTGGTGGTGTGCTCTTATGAACCTGCATTTAAAACAGGCGGTAAAACAGAAAACAAATTTCATGAAAACTCTACTCCTGGCATTTTCTTCTGCAGTTTTCTTTACTGCTGTTTGGGGAGAAGGACGTAACGGGACTAACAGGTGAACCTGCTTAAGAAGTGACTTTTTTTTTCTTTTTCATAAATTGTGTGTGGATTTTGAACAGTAACTGATATGTATTATTCCACAGTTTTACATATATTATCATACAATAAGAAGAAATGCACATATCCTTTGTGTGGTTTCATTAAAGTGTTAAGTGATAGCACTATTGGTTTCTTTGTTCATCCATTTTCTTCATGCCCTTTTTAATACATAATAGAGGTTTGTTGTCTTTAAAAATCTACCTTTATAAATTTGGTGTTTGTCTTGTCTTTTTAACTGATGCACACAGTGCCACCACCACCACCACCTGGTCAATGGATGGATATGGCACAGCTATTAATAATACTAATAACATTTGTGTTGGTTAATGCAATGACACCTGCGCCACTGGCACACCGCATTTGCGCCAGGTGTAAGATAGGGCCCAATGTCTTGCTCCTTGAGGTTTAGAATAAAATGCAACAAAAAACAACAGCATTTCAGTCTGTAGCTTATTGAAATATTGAAAAGCTGTTGGCTAATTAAAGTTGTTTAGTACTACTTGCACTTGATAATGCACATATTAGATCAACTGATAAATAAAATTTAGATGAACCTCTTACACAAGAGATTTTCAAAATTAAGTCAGTCAAAAGAGAACACACTTTGAGGAAGCTTAAAAGAACTGCTTATGACAGCAGTGTTCCGAAGGAAAAATTAAACTGTGAAATTTCTCAAGAAATTATGCTTTGTGAAATGTATGCGTTGTACATAACTAAATTATTTAAAGTCCTGAGAGCATATTTGTAGCTGGATGCCATAAAGAATCCTTAATTCTGTTTTAGCAAAAAATTGGGTCTGCAGAAAAGACACGGTTTGTCACAAGGGGCTCTAATTTCACGGCGCAGGGCGGCGAAGCCTGGCAAACCCCTTCGTTCGCCGCACCACCGTGCGCAGCCGATTTGGCAATTTGGTAGACCAGGGTGCGCCGAGATGGGCGTGGCGGCGCACCAG
>JAQNCA010000024.1:25735738-25747653 GCA_029783725.1 Acanthurus tractus | reverse complement strand
CTATAATGTCATCAATGTCTCCATTTTAGTTCAATTATGGAGCTTACAAAATATTTGTTTTACCCATCCATCCATACTTCATCCAGCTCTTCCCGGGGGCTCCCGAGACGTACCCAGGCCGGCCAAGAGACAAAGTCTCTACAGCATGTCCTGGGTCAACCTTGGGGTCTCGTACCGATGAGACGTGCCTCTCTTTTGCTTTTCTCTAAACTGACTCACATTTATGCAACAGAACTGCCGTTTTCTGCCAGTCTGGTCCTCACAAGAGACTGTTTTTTGGCTGTTGAACTGTCATTAATCCAGTGTATGGTTGTTTCTGGGGACTAAGTGCACTATTTGGTGCATGCATGGGCTTCTTGTAAAATGTAATGTAGCATTTCACTCTCTTCCAATTTTTCAAAGCCTGATCAGCGCTGCTGATCTCGATTCGGGACGTTGTGGATTGGTGGAAGGAATAATTTGAAGACCTCCTCAAATCCCACCGACACATCTTCTTTCGAGGAAGCAGGGCCTGGGAACACGGGAGTGGACTCTCCCATCTCTGGGGTGGAGTTTCGCCGAGGTGGTTAAAAAGCTCCTCAGTGGCAGGGCCCTGGGGGTGGATGAGATCCACCTGGAGTTCCTTAAGGCCCTGGATGTTGTGGGGCTGTCATAGTTGACATGACTCTGCAACATTGCGTGGACATCGGGGGCAGTGCCTCTGGATTGGCAGACTGGGGTGGTGGTCCCTCTTTTTAAGAAGGGGGACCAGAGGGTGTGTTCCAACTACAGGGGGATCACACTCCTCAGCCTCCCTGATAAGGTCGATTTAGATGTATTGGTGAGGAGGATCCGCTGGATAGTCGAACCTCGGATTCAGGAGGAGCAATGTGGTTTTCGTCCTGGCCGTGGAACTGTGGACCAGCTCTATACCCTCAGCAGGGTCCTCGAAGGTGCATGGGAGTTTGCCCAACCAGTCCACATGTGTTTTGTGGACTTGGAGAAGGCGTTCGATCGTGTCCCTCAGGGAGTCCTGTGGGGGGCTCTCCGGGAGTATGGGGTGCCGAACACCCTGTTATGAGCCGTCTGTTACCTGTACGACCGGTGGCAGAGCTTGGTCGGACTCATTTCCAGTGAGGGTTGGACTCCGTCAGGGCTGCCCTTTGTCACCGATTCTGTTCATAATTTTTATGGACAGAATTTCTAAGTGCAGTCGGGGTGTTGAGGGGGTCCGGTTAGGAGACCTCAGGATTGGGTCACTGCTTTTTGCAGATGATGTGGTCCTGTTCGCTTCATCAGGCCGTGACCTCCATCTCTCACTGGATCGGTCCGCAGCCGCATGTAAAGTGGCCAGGATGAGAATCAGCACCTCCAAATCTGAGTCCATGGTAGCCAGAAAAGGGTGGAGTGCCCTCTCCGGACTCTGCACAGATCTGTTGTGGTGAAGAGGGAGCTGAGCCGAAAGGCAAAGCTCTCTGTTTACCTTGTTCCTACCCTCACCTATGGTCACAATCTTTGGGTAGTGACTGAAAGAACAAGCGGCCGAAATGAGCTTCCTCCGTAGGGTGGCTGGGCTCTCCCTTAGAGATAGGGTGAGAAGCTCGGTCATCCAGGAGGAGCTTGGAGTAGAGCCACTGCTCCTCCGCGTTGAGAGGAGCCAGATGAGGTGGCTCGGGCATCTAATTAGGATGCCTCCCGGAAGCCTCCCTGGTGAGGTGTTTAGGGCTTCCCACCAGTAGGAGAACCCAAGGCAGACCCAGGATACGCTTGAGAGACTATGTCTCTCGTCTGGCCTGGGAACGTCTCGGGATCCCCTGGGAAGAGCTGGATGAAGTAGCTGGGGTGAGGGAAGTCTGGGCTTCCCTGCTTAGGCTGCTGCCCCCGCAACCCAACCCCATATAAGCGGTTGAAAATGGATGTATGGATAGATATTATAATAGTCTGGTTCTTGTTTAAAATGATGTGGGTCAGTGCTGCGACAAACTTTTTGTTGTGCTCTTTTCCCATACCTGACAGATTTTGATGTTCTTTTTTTGTGCGTAATGCAGAGGAGGTCAAACAATGTTAAAAACAATGCTACTTATATGAAAAACTGAAAGCCATTTCATTATCTAATGCGCAGGCCCTATATTACCTTGATACTTTAACAACAGCATGCTACTTGATAATAATTCGGATAATGCCATCTACAAAAGAGTCCTTCGTAGTCAGTTGGCATACTTATGTAAGATGTTTACTTAAAATACACAAAATAAAGAGGTTTTTTTTTCTTATCTGAAAATGTCATGTTTATCTTAAGTTGCCCCATTTACCTCCAACAAAATACTACAATAATCCGTATGGAGTATTTGACATTTAGGCTCATTCCCACACTTGATTGCTGGTTAGGCATCGGGGTGGGCTTTAAATAATGCTAAAATCAACATATATGATTTCCCCAATTTTTTTTGCCGTGCACTTAAAAAAAAGCTTGTACTTAATACTTTAATTGTTAAAAGAGTTTTTAATTTAAACCGAATAATGTGACAAAAATCTGTCGTTTAAAAACAAGCTTGGATAATCATGACCCAAATTCCCTCAGTGCTACTTGAGGTCCAATTATGTATGCCTTACACCTTTACAGTCTCCAGTAGAACTTTCCATTTTAACTTAGATGTTAAAGAGCTTAATTAATCAAAAGCACAAAACTAGTACACCATGTCTATCTCTGTTTGAAGAAGTGGGTTAAGTCGAAATGTGGCAAGCAGATCTTTGAAAAAAGAACATCAGTTATGCAATATGCTACCTTCCCAGCAAATTAACTATTTTTGCTGGCTAAAGGTCATTGCACATTATCCTTGCTGAGATGACAACAGCAAAAAAAGACTCAAAGTGAAGCCTACTATTATCACCTGCAGACTTAGTATGGTGCAAGAGTTTCCTTAGGAAGCTCTGGCTTTCTCCAGCAATCCAAAGACAGGCGGGTTAACTGGTGGGTCTTAATTGATCTGGTGTAAGTGTGAGCATCTATGCTTGTTTGCTTCTGTCACTTCCCTGATGAACCCGGGATCTGTCCAGGTTGTATCCTGCCTCTCACTCAATGTCAGCTACCAATGGCTTTATTAATAGTGTAGCTCAAATTAGTAACTTTTCCTCTTATGAGACAGATACCCTTTTGTGATGGACTGTGAGGACCATATCACGAACCAAACTGCTAATTAACAAGGAATTTTGTGGTAGGGCTAGATCCATGATAATGCTAGTATCATCTGCTGGGGACTATGGATCTCTCATTCAGACTTAATTTGTTTGGGAGAGTTGCCACAGAAATCTAGGTGAGAATAGATCAGCAGTAACTTGCATTTAATGAGATAGTGGATGATTTAAACTATGTTAAGAGCAAGTCCATATTACTAACCTATAAACAGCCACAAAGAAAACATTAAAAAAAATCAATTCTAGCAGCACACAACACCTTTTAACCCTGCAACAAACCAAAAGCCAGAAGGTTGCAGACCTGACACCATCAAAAGCATCCACAACATTTTACAGTCTAATGCAGAGACCAGCAGCTAAGCACATTTAACTTGGCATTCAGTGCAGATTAAAATCATTACATATTCGTCCGCAGAATGCTTGCCCATGTAAAGCAGACAGAGACATCTCCCTGTCGGCTAATTTTATTGTGTGTGACAGCACCTTTTGTACTTTTTAGCGTCCAACGCTACTCAGTATATTAAAGGGTGCAGCATGGAGTTGAAAAAAGAGAGGGATTAGGGTCAGAATAATTTTCACCGGCATGGAGAAAAGAGAAAAAGCAATAAACACTGGTGGAAAATAAGAAAACACTGTACTGAGTGAGACACACACATTCAGATAAGATAATCACTATGATGCCTTCTTTTGATGAATGATAGAATGAGGGATATTGATATAAGAGGATGCTAGTACAATTGCAAAATTTCTTTTAGAATCTTCTGGAATTCAAGAAGCATTATAATTTAATTAGTATGGTGTTCAAACATAACAAAAGTAATTTTTTCCTCAACCTAGTTTGTGTAACAGCTGTTCAACAAATTTCCATCGTCATACTCGCAGTTACTTGAATTGTGTTAGATGTTTTTATGCAACTCAGAAAACTGAAAGAAATAACCAGTAATAAGACGTGAATTCATGAAAATTTGCACAGTTGATGTTTTACTTACTGACTTTATACCAAGTCAAGGCATTATCTTGCAAAACTGTACTAATTTCATTCATGAGTTCAGTATGGTGAACATGCTTTGGGAGATTGAATAATAAAAAAATACATAGAACTGCATTTTTTTGTGGAATAAAAATGAAAATGTAAAATGTAAAATGTAAAAATTAAAAATATCAGGTGCATGAGGAAACCAAAAAGGCTGCCCTGGAGACAGATAATATACTCAAACATTAAAAATAGTGCACCTTGGGACTGAACATGCATTTTGGTTGTTTAATTGTATAAAGTTTTTTTTCTGTTTTGATTGTTGTAAGAATAAAGTGTAACTTACACTACATCAGTGTATTTTGAACAGGAGCCCCCCTACTACAAAATGCTTCTCAATAAATTGAGGTGCTAGAATTGAGGTATCAACTGGTGTATATTACATCAGGGATGCTGTGTTACATCCATTTCCCATGGATATAGCCTTAGCTGAGAGGAGAGGTAACTAGGTTGTGCCAAACTGTTAAAGAGTGTTTGACCCTTAACCGAACTCTTCAGATGGCGAGTCATCAGTGGTGGCCAATTCCCTGCCCCTCCCCCTGAGACTTCTGGCATGTGTCCTCCCTGTTGCAAGAGCAAACAGCATAAATGCCCAGAAGATGGACCCATCCAAGCCCACCTTTTCGGCCTTCTGGGGGGGGGGGGGCAATACAAACGGCTTTCTCCTACTCAGTCACTGATTGTTTTAAGCCATTACATCTATTAACTGCAGATTGTGCTAGAATTATTTCATGCTATGAAGGAAATAATCTGCTGATTTTGGAAACTACTTGTGACTTAAGACTCCCAAATATATTGACAGGATAAACGTTGCTTTAGTTTACATTGTGACCTCATTTTAATCCTAAAACTCTGACATATACCGTATGTAGACAACCAGATAACAGAAACTTAACAGAAACAAAAAAAAAAAAATCATCAACATATTCTTTGTCTTACCACTATTTACTGTGCCAACGGTCAGCAACTGTTATTTGGTTGAAATAAACTCTGAATTCATCACATTTGATGTAAAAATAATCTCTTTCTAAAGGCTTTGCCCCCCTTGCTATAAAGTGTAGGGTCTTAATTTATTGAAATCTGAAATCATCCCCAATGCTGATGCCACTGCCTTTTTGTTGGACTGGTTTTTGAGCAAAATACAATTAGTCTTAGACATTTTCCACATACACACTTGCATGTAAATTTGATTGTTACAAAAAAGATAAACAAAGTGTTGAATTCCCCAAAAATGCCAGCAGAAACCTGAATTTGATGACATGTGCCTGTCAATCCTGCCCTACTCAGTGGATTATGTAAACAAACATTATCGAACAAAACATTGTAAACAAAAGCACTTACAGTTCTCAGAATCCAAAAGTAGACGTCTCACTTTTTACCCAGTGCATGTTTGGCTGCAGATAAATAATGTTGCCCTTGTTAAGATTATTTGTTATCACCATATTCTCTGTCATGTTTATTTGATCAGTAATTTATTTATTTACTCAGGCCAGTAAACATGTTGCAAGCGAGACAATTGATAAATCAACATTTCAATGAGAGATTTAAACTTCTGTCAAATTTCAAAATAAATACTTCACCAAAATCATCTAGTTAAAAACTGGCAGAAAATGACTGCTTCCATCCACAGATAGCCCTCCTATATCTACAAATAAATGTTAGATGCCTTAAAAGTAAAAAAGACATCAGATTGACTCTTAAAGTAGGCCTGAAAAATCGTAAAATCTTAAATCTACTTTTGAAGTCAATCACCAATTTTCATCTTACTTGAGATAATAAAAAAAAAAAGCGGTACAAATGTGATCAAGATCTTGCCTTTGCTTTTTTCTTTGTTTTGTTATACATACTTTCAATTCCAAAGCTCCAGAGAAAGACAGATTGTCTTCAATAACACAACAGTCAAGGCAAATGGCTGCTTGCCAAGAGCCTGGTTGTACTCAAGGTTTCCTTCTTCAAAAGGGGGCGTTCATTGTCACTATCACTAAGTGCTTGCCCACTGGGGACTATTCATCTTGACCTGATCTTTATGCAAAATACTTTGAGATGACATCTGTTGTGGTCTGATTAAACATGTTATGGAATAATTAGAGTAGCTATAATTACTAGTCCAGTAAATATAAGCCCTTAGTAATGCTGATCACATAATTGTTGTGTCCCACTGTTTCTAGTAGTGCTTTTTTCAACAGTCCCAGGACCACAAAATGGTCATGGAATTTACTCAGAGCAAAATCACTGTGTACTGAAGCAAGGACCTTGTCCCCGATAGTAAAATGACAGTCTCCTGATTAAACCGAGCCTTCCTATATTTCTGAAGCAACCTCATGAGCAAAGCATGACCAATCAAAGCCATCTAAACTCTGCAACATGGATCAGCATATTTTTTACATAGCTTGGGTTAAAGCAACTGTTCCCTGAACAGCAACGGACCCCTGACCTCATGGCTGAAAATAATTTTAAAAAGCAGTATATTAGGTATATTCTCTTAAAGAATCTTTGATAGTAAACAGAAAATCAAATTGCATTACTCCAGGAAACTGTTGGGTCCTCATTGTGTGAACTGAACAAGGAAACCCTACAGTTCACTCCAAAGTGCAGAATCAAGGCTGAATCTGAATCCTGGATTTGCATTTGATAAGACCCTCAGGATTTCAGATGAATAACATTTTTTTACACCTATGGGTGAACTCTGCCCCAGGACCCATTATGCCAACAGGTCAATAAGAGGTTTGCCAAGCCTGTCATTGCTCATTTTTTTTCTCAATCTTGCAGAGCAGGGAATGCAGTTCTCTTCCCTTCACAACATGGCTCCAGGGGGTAAAAGAACTGTCTTTAGCATTCTTGTTCAATGCAGACTGAAGCACCGCACCTCTTTCTAAGAGTAGTTACGCAAGGGTCTTTCTAAGGATTTGTCAGAAGAGAGCAAGTTAAAATACAATCAAGTATGACTAACACAATAGGTCTGCCAGCTATTTTGTAAGCAACTAGAGACAAAAAGCAGAGGTAGCATCAATCTGCTAACTCAAGGAATACAGCATTAACCAGAGATCTTCAGAGAAATGGACATGAAAGAACCAGGCTGGCTTGTCCCACCAGAAAACCTCACAAACCTACTGTAGCACTGGAAGTACCCTACATCCAGTAGCTTACATGAAAGTAATTTATAAAATTAACCTAAACTTCATACTATGATCGTACATGTATTCATTTTAAAAAAACCTTTGTTAACCTCTCCCACCAGCAACGTGGATTCCACAGCTGTCTCTGATCCTGCATTGTTGTAGATTCCTTCATTTTATTCCATGCAATCTTAACTATTCTTGTTCAGACAACTTATCTTTTGTCTGCTCCACACACACACTTAAACACACATGTGCACACACACAAAACTCTTTGGATAGTATATTCTAGGTTAGATTAGATATATATGGTCTGTCTGTCTCTGTCTTTGGTCACCCAACTGTGGTTATGACGACTAAGTTAATCATTAATTGCTGTTCCAAATTTAAGTCAGTATCCTTACATAACTCAGCAATAAATTGGCAATCATTTCCCTTTATTACGGTGGTGCTCCAAGATGGATTTGGTATAAATGATATTACTCTCTTCAAGAGACCATTAGTTATTTCTGGTAGCCAAAATGAATAAGTTGTGACACCAATATACTCATAAAAATTATTGAAATAAATTGAATAGCAAACTTTATTTGCTATTAAAGATTCATTATTTTATTATTGCTTATTATTCATCTAAATTTCAAAATATGTTTCATAGAGTATTTCAGTGCACAGCAGAACACTGGTGAATGATTTAATAACCAGTATTTTGGAGTAAGAAACTAAAAAATGGCACCTGATATCTGCTACACGTTGTAATGTTTTGCCAACAGTCTTGTGGCAGCCAAGCAGCTGACGATTGTTCAAGATGGCATCAAAATAAATCACTGGGATATTTTCCAGCTGGGTTTGTAAAACATTAAAGACCAGGTATTTTAAACCAAAACATAATCATACCTGACCCTAACTAAGTGGCCTTTCTGCCTATACCAAACAAGGCTTTCACCACAAAACTGTAAAATAAAAAATAAAAAATATTAAAAACAAAACATATAAGTAACTTCAAGTTTAAACATATTGGTTGTTTGCAGAAACATTTAAGATAATTTATTACATATTTATTGCAATTACTAAAAGTCAAGCACATACATTAATCATGCAGTTGAAACTGGTGCATAGGTCTAACAGCCATTTTCACAGATCATGGGTCTGCTGTTAAAAGGACTCAAAAGTTAAAAGTGAGTTAATATATTCCTAATTATCTTTATATCATTAATTCCTTACATTAGGTGTGGCACACACCTTGTAAGTTCCTGTCTTATGTAACTCATGTAAAAACAAACATTAAAAAAACAATGTAAGCTGTCTTCAAATCAGTGATTTGTTGAACAGTGGGAAAGTTATTTCCTAAGTCATCTCTTTGAACAGACATGAGAAGAAGGTAATAATATTCCTTAGAGATGCAGCGAAGGAGAGTCATTTGACTGCCACGCTGTGTTTGTGTGTGTTTTTGTGTAGATGTGAACAGGAGAGGTGTCCTTGAATGGCTGGCTGGTAAGATAGAGGGCATTTGTTTGAACAGTCAAGAAACAGAGGAGGTGACACAGAGGGGGGTTGAACACACTGAGGCCAGTATTATGGGGTAGGTGGGTTTATGCGTGTATATGTGTGAGTGTCTCTGCGTGTGGATGCATTGTAAGTCAGCTAGATATGATGTGGCATGAACTGTGTGTATTTGAAATTGTATGAGAATTTGTATGAGAGGTAAACAGGGAGAGGTGATAAAAGAGCTTAAGAAAGAAATGAAAATAAAAATGGAGGGCGGATGATGAGGCCCCTTCGATGAAGATACCATACCCTAACAGATGCCAGCTGTTGCACTGTGTGTGAGAGAGACACAAAGTGTGCATGCAATCATCCTCAAGCTGTTATGAGCTCATTACAGGAGCAGATCTATGAGGATGGTGATGATGATAGAAATGATGGTAATGATGATGATGAAGACAACATAATGATCATAATAACAATAGCTGCCAATCTTAGCCTGAATTCGCCCTCTTGCACTCTATCCTGCACCTCTTATCCAGTAAAGGAACACGTCCACTCTGTTAAAATGTAAAAAAAAATTGTATTCTGATTAAACTAATCATTCTGGTGTAAATCAGGGCATTATTACCTTTTAAAAGAACATTTTATGTGTTAAAAATGGCTCATAAACCTCTTCTGTTTTAAATAAAATCCTGGACCATGTAAAGCCAATTCCTACATAAAATGGACTGTTTGAGATTTACTTGAATCATAAAGTTTCTTTAAAAAAGCAATGTGAACACTCTCCAATCAGGTGTGGTAGGCTGACCTCCTTCAGTCTATGCCCTTATAAAACAGCATGCGATTCTAATCAATACTTATTGTTCTAAGGAGTAAACACTTATTTTGCTGAACAATCAGAATCAAATCAGTATGTCTCAATTTTGTTAAAATTATTCAGATTTGTACTTTGACAGCTGTAGAAGCATCACAAGAGTGCGTGCCTCTCCTTGATGATGATTGCATAATAAGGCTACAGCTACATACTGACACTCTCCAATTCTCCACACATACACACAGACATACCAGAGGGTCTGTCAGCCTTTTCTGGCTACAATACAGTTACTACACAATAACTTTTACAAAGGGCCATGAGTGTACCCTTAGTGACTGTCAGAGCTCCAGTAACCCCCCTTTTCAGGTGTAGAAACAGAATGTCTGCTCAGCAGTTGCTCATGGCTGGTTAGCTACGGCAGGTCCTGCTCCAGTGAACAGTGGTCTGACAGTGTCTCCTTTCCTCCTAGCTCATACAATACACAGCCACAGAGCCATACCTGATACATTGGTTGCCCTGTGTAGTTCTCTGGTGAAGTTATTTACTTATACATACTGGGAGGGAGCACAATTTGAGTGTGAAGTTTCACTAAATCTAAATTCTTGGTAGTCTTGGACTAAACTAATAAGAGCATGGGTCTGGCAATATCAAGTCCACAATTTACAAAACTGATTTACGGAATTTTGAAATTTAACCCCCTAACCCATAAACCATATTTTGCTATCCTCAAAGTCAGATCTCTATAAATCATTTAGCGTCTTTTGACTAAGAAAGAAACACCCCTCAACCTCTAATCTTTCAACCTCAGTGGCCTCTTATTGTTGTGTGGTCTCCAGTAGAGTCCAGGGCTAAATCAACTGAGTTTGGGAATGACCCTACTCCTCCAGCCTGAGTGCAAAAGCTTTTCTGACTGTTTGCCAGTTTTTTAAGCCTTTCCTTGATTCCTTGTTGTAGGACAGTGTCACACATTACAACAGAACTGGGGGTTAACCTCTAAGTCTAGGTTCAACGAGAAGATTGGTTGTACGATACCTGTCTGGACATTAGCCATCAGCTGGTACGCACCGCGCACTATTGTTTTGAGGAGCATTGTGCAGTAAATATGAAATAGCGATTGTTTTAGTGTATTTATTGTGTTCCTATTTTAACGTGTAGGGGCAGAAGGTGTGTGTTTGCAGATCACCACCAACCACATTGTGTTTTCTAACAGGAATGTTTACATATGTAGAGCTTTTTTAGTTTACTACTTTAAGTGACATTGTGGGAGCTTTGCATGAATGTGTTATATGTTGTTGTTTATGGCTGATTTTTGTGAAATTTTTATGTTTCTCAACAAAATTATATGATCACATTCGAAAGAGTTTGAAGATGGCCCCTTTTGCTGCTGGTGCTTTCAACTATGGGGCAGGAGCTGTGTGTTTGCAGATCACCACCAACCACATTGTTTTCCAACAGCACTGAACCTTGAATAAACGCCATGAACCTGAGAGAAGTTGTCAAGTGGTCTCTTCAGTCTGCTGGGATGATGTAAGAATAAAGGGGTTACATCTGGTGCCGTGACCTTGCGACTGCAGAAGATCAGTCTACTGCTGATCTGACGTCCAGCAGGCTGCAGTGCAACTGCTTTGAGACATCATGTGGACATTCAGGTTCTCTAGTGATGCAGTTCTTTACAAAGCAGAGATTACTATTACCTATTACTGCTATTTTTTTTTTTTGGTTGTTTATGTTTGCCTGCCACTCCAGCCAATTTGGCAGACATTTAACTGTTATTTGGAGGTCTTGCTTTATTCCAACTTAATTTGGTCCTGTATCGCAGTACTAGTGACTTCTGAATGTTATTTACCAGCTATTGTGATTAACTTTATAACTAGAGATTTTTTATTCTGGCTCTGTAAACTTTGGTTATTCTGTCAATTTTTTTTCATATCTTTCATGAGTTTTGATCAGTCAGTTTTCACTCAATGGGTTTGTGATACAGATAAGTAGTTATGAGGAAACAGGCATACAGTTTGACAATGGAGAACCAAAGAACATAGACATACGTCCTTAAATTAGTTTTGGTAGAGGGATGATTGTACCTACTAGCTCAGTTCCCTTGCCAAATTATCTGGGTTCTCCGGGTTATGGTGGGGGAGTTACTGCGGACAATTATACAAGGATATAAAGATACAAGGAAGCTTATTTGTCATTATTGTATAAAAAAGATAAAATTATTTAACATGAAGGAGTGCAGATAGTGCATTAAGCAGTCTCACAGCCTGAGGGAAGAAGCTGCTCTGTAGTCTGGTGG
>JAQNCA010000024.1:25709932-25735638 GCA_029783725.1 Acanthurus tractus | reverse complement strand
TCTCGGTGGCAGACAGGAGGAAGCTGGACAAACTCATAAAGAAGGCCAGCTCTGTCCTGGGATGCCCCCTTGACCCGATGGAGGTGGTGGGAGAGATGAGAATGATGGCCAAGCTGTCTTCTCTGATGAACAGCGACTCCCACCCCATGAAAGACACTCTTAACAGCACTGGAGAGCTCCCTCAGCGACAGATTTCTTCACCCAAAGTGTGTGAAGGAGCGATATCGTAGGTCCTTCCTCCCAGTAGCTGTCAGACTTGTAAACCTCACCCCTGCCAACCTGGACAATTGAATCACACTGCACAATGCACAATGCTCTATAATACTATCTTTTGTTGTATTTTATGTGTACTAATAATTTAATTTATGTGCAATATCCATGTATATTACTCCAATTTCATCTGTGCAACTGAATACCTGTGCCACTTCATACAGTCACCCTTGTAAATATAGTTTCTTGTTGTTCTTATTTTGTACTTTTTATTTATTGTTCTTTATTCATATTGCTGCTCTTTTACTTTATGTCTTTTACTGTCCACTTGCTGGTGCAACAATGCAAATTTCTCCCTTGTGGGACAAATAAAGGCAAATCTTTTCTAATCTTATCTGAGACAACTGTATAGAAATAAGTCGAGTGTAACCCTTTTGATACGTTTTACTGTACAACCTTGGTGAGGTTAAATTAATTCAATGTGTCCGTAAAAATTTGAGGTTAAATTCTGACAAGAGCAGCAGATGCAGCAGATGTGTATGCTAAGATCACTCAGAATAAGAATTTTTCATACTTTGTTAGTAAGAAACTTAAGATAAAATAAAACCATATGTACTGTAACCTATCGGAACCTCTCCCAAGAAACATTGTTGCACTGCAATTTCAATGAAGAAAATAGTTCAAATAAAAAATGGGCAAGTAATATACATACACACACACACATATATATATACATATATATAATACTATGACTCGACTAAAGTGGACACACTGGCTTATTTTATTTGATCTTTGTTCTGCATGCTGACCCTGCCTCTGACTAAGTCTCATTGTCAACCACCTATTTCAAGAGAGATGGAGATGGATATCATTTTAATAAGCTCAAAAGCAGTCAAGACATTCGTGTAAAATTACACACCCAATGGTCCTCTGATCAACAGACTTTTAGAAATTAAACTATACTTGCAGACAGTTTGATCCTCCTCTCATTTGATATTTCTCCCAGAAATCTCCCATAATATGCATGTGGCCCAAACATTGTTGAGATAACAGGATCTAACATTGTTGAGTTGCCAGATTTGGTATATAACGCAATCTATTTTCACAATCCACACTGTACACTAGACCTAGACAGAACCACAACACAAAAAAAAACAAAACAAAAACATGCCACTGAACCATGTTGCACTGACACTGGACATATGTCAACACTGGAAAATGAGAAAAGATCTTGTACTAGATAAGGTGTCTAATTTTTTTTTTTTTTATGCAGTAAATGCAATGCGCCAGCATTCACTGGCTAGAAAAAAAAATTAGACACCTTATCTCCTAATTACGAGATAAGATCTCATAATTACGAGATCTTTTCTCGTAATTACGAGATAAGATGTCTAATTTTTTTAACACCAGGGTTGGCCTCATTCTTGGCCTTAAAACATAGATGAATGTGGATGAAATCATAACTAGCTGTAATGCTGGCTGATGGATTCTTGTAAGGTTGACTAGCTTAGCGCTTACTGTGCTAACACTGTCATGAGAAAAAAATAAGGGTTTGGCCACCAAAGAATGGCACTTTGTTGTCATTGAAAACACAACTGGGGCAACCATGACTTATTTTCCTCTTTCTGGTAAAAAGCCTCCAAATGTCAAATGTCACAAACCAATTTATAGTCAGCCAAAGAAACCAAACCACACTATAAACTTAATGTATGATATCAATAAAAGCAAAATAGCATTACATCAAACAATAAAAAGCTTTGTGTGGTTTGGTTTTCTTCAGTTGAAAGAAGCTTTTTATTGTTTGATGATTGAGTTTGATGATTGTTTGATTATTGAGTTTAGCATTAAGTTTAGTGTGATCTGGCAGTAATAAAGAGGCTCTGTGACAAAACAGCTGGCATGGGTGTTGTTTGTGTAAGTGTAGGTATGTGCTATGAGGTGTTGGCAACAAGAAAAATATGGAGTGGTTTTCATGGATGTGGATATTCTCTTAATTACCAGGTGGATTTGATAATGAAGCAGTGGAAGAGGTGCTGGGTGGATAGACTGATCATGCAATATTTCACATGGGAAAGTTTGGGGGGGGGTCCAAATAAACAATTTTTAAACGTGGGTGGGACACAACCGTTCCTTAATTAGTGATTGTGTATAACAATAACTGGATCATTGTATTACTGTAAACTGAATTTCTTTAAAGGACCTTACGAAAACTAGCTTGTCCCCATTGTGTTGTCTTATAGGGATTCTAAATAAACAAAAAACAATATTGTTGCTCTTATGATGATCACATCATCAAGTCATTATCATGACATCATTATATTAAGTTACTAAAAATTATAAGCTTTGTGTGTCAACAAAATGAGACAAACAATTTCAGTGCAGCAACAGGAATTCATATGATTGAGGGTAGCTGGAGGTCAAATGCTGTCACTTGCATCAGAGCATGCCAAGGCATACCTTTTGGTTACAACAATCGGAGACACCTTGATAATTTTCAGACATGTTTGATTTTTATCGGGATGATTACGCCACTCATTTTCGCTGAGGATGACAACACTGAACTGAAGAAGCTTCTTGGATGAGAAGTGAAACGTCTTCCCAAAAACCTAACACAGTCCAGTTGACTTGCCTTTTTTGACTCTTCAAGATAAACATGACATGGATGAATGAGAATCTACACAGATACACCATGGTCATACATTTAGGACTGTGTGTTAGACACTGTGTCAGTAACATTCACTTTCAACACAAGGCTTTTGTAAAGAGAAATATCAGAACACTCTGCCTGCAGAGTTTTTATACGAACATGGCATCTCAAATATACTTTTTTATAGCTGTGAAAGATATACTGTTCATAAATATATTGGATTACCAGGATTATATCCCAAAAGAGTAAAAATCTGTTTAAATTTAGCATAAATCTAGATCCTCTATTGTATTTCAAATGTTTTAAAGACCTACTACATTAAAAAGTTACAATAAATCAATTTATCTAGATGATCTGATTGTCAGTTATGTTTAAATGTCATACAAAACAGCTCATGTCATCAGATTTCTTCAAACATTCTCTAAACATTTCTGCTCGTAGACATTTTGAGAAAAAAATTCCAAAAGCTGGAATAAAAAAAAAAATACATAAAGTAATAGTTTGTACTAATGAGTCAGTCAATTTAATTGTAAATGGTGAATCGACTGCATATATAAAATGGTTTTATAGTCTTCTGACTACCCTTAAGCACTTTGCAACACAGCACTGTCAGCACTGGCATATGTTGAAAATCAGCACTGGCATGTGCTGTAAATCTTACACATGTTCTCACAATAAGTGTAGGTGGCTTCTCTTGACAATCCCAGTCAGGGACTCATGCAAACATACATAAACTGACTAAACAGCCACTAAAATAAAGTCTGGGTTAAGTATCTTGCTGAATAACACTTCACAATGAAGACATAAACTCTAACTCTCTAAACTCTCTTTAACAAGAGAAAAAATAATCTGTTTTGATTTAACTCTTGGCAACAAAAGAAATTAGCTTTTTTTCTAAGATGTTGCACTTTATTGTTAGTTGGAAAAACATTTGTTTGCATAAAATAAGTTTGTAAAAAAGATATTAATGCCTGGATTTTGTGTAACAAACAGATTGGAATGTATTTTCAATTATAACACTGTTCATTATTGTTTGATTTTAATGTTTAAAAAAAATTATCCTGACAGACAAGTATTTGTTTATACAACATAAACTCTGCTATGCAGAGTTCATTGAGTTCAAAAGTTTGTGTTGTGTTAAGAAAACTTTGCCAACCTATGAACTTTTTCCACAAGCAGTGACTCTGAGCTAATTCTATGAGCCTTCCCTTCATGTTGGATGATGAATGTTGGCTAAGTTGTCCCTTTGCTCTACTGCATAACCAGCCTCACTGCCTCTCTTGACACTTCCCTATAAATGTCGACCGACCGAGCTAATTTAATAAAAGCCTTTTCTATGTTACCACAGAGACACCCCAGGTAATTACACCCACAGCCTGGCCCACACGCACATGTTATGATGGGATGCAGAATTGATCTGTGCGTGCCAAGGGGTTGCCAATGGAGATGGATGGACACCGCCAGGTCTCTGTCTCCTGTGGTCATGGAAACGCAAGACAAACCAGTGCATTACAAGGACACAGACACATACACACTCTAACACTCTATTAAAAGGACAGTTTTACTAATTTAGTTTTTAATTTAATAGCCAGGTCGTCTGTGTCTCTGACACCTGTTCAAACAGCAACCAATTCGTTTTCAATTCACAAGTCAACACACCCATCAATTGCTTGGCCTTTTAGGTGTGAGCAAAAGAATGAATTAATATAAAAGAAGAATAGAAGAGGAGAAGGAGAGGAGGACAGCAAGCTGCAACCTTTTAAAGCCTTCATATAAAACCCTGGTGTGTTTTTAAGTTGTTTCATTATTCAGAAAAAGTGGAGAGCGTGAGAGAGGATGTGTGTGCTATTTCATTATTAGTAGGGGAGGAGGGAGGGTTGTGAAGAGCAGGAATTGTCCATAGACTTTTAATTGGATTGCTAAAGCGCTTTCTTAATTGAGTTCGGTATTCTTTCTAATATAAAAGGGTACATCTTTATGTTGTGTTGTGCTAATACACACACAGGCGTGCATGCACATGAACTCACACCTAAATTGAACCCAGGGGGTCAAGGGTAGCAAGAGGCGATGAGATTTGATGAGTAGAACGCCGGACGCTTCAGCAAAAATTCAATTTAGACGCCCTTAGATTAACTGGTTAATTTCCAACAGCTTACCTATAATAGCTTCCCTTACTGTCGCCTTAATTAAGTTCTCACATTAATGCTTTAGCTGGGGATCAGTGGTCTTTAGAACCTGTTATCGCACATTTCCCTTGGTGGTCAGAATACACAGTCACACAGACACACATATGCACATCTACAAGAGGTGAGGGGAAGTGAAGAAATTAAAAACACAAAAGCTGTTGTCTCTCAACGACCACATAAATATACCCACACACAAATTTATAAGATAGAGGGGCCCTCGGGAGCTGCACCTAAAAACACAAACATCCAAATTCATTTAATGTGGTTCCTTGAAAATTTCAAAGCATGCACATATGTTTTCCAACCTTGATGAGAGAGGAAATATGGTTTCTCACAGAGTGGCAATCATAGACCAAATTGTTTTTCATTTATGTTAGTTAACAGAGAGAAAATGCTGACATTGAGAGATCATTCAAACTTCTACTACCTGTAGGCTATACAAGGAGCATCTGCCACAGTGTGCAAAATCATGAAATACAATCTTATAACGTGGTTTGAGCAGTTTTCTTGCTTCACTGAAATCCAAGTCTGGGAAATAAAAAAAGGAGAGGATCCAGCCAGTACTGGCAGGTTAAAATGAAGTCTGAATATAACAGACTCAGCTGTATTCCAATTGGTTTCACTGAAGGAGTTTTCAGATTCCATTTGGATTCTGTTGGCAAGCCATATTAACTTTGTATTACCACTTTACACTTAAGTGTATGAATTGATCAAGTGGATTTAATGAGTTTAGTTATTTTCTTTCCAAGCTAAGAGGCAATACTCAGGTTGTCAACACTTATCTGTACACACCAGGGGTTCTGTTTGTAGAGGGGTTTGATGATACAATGTAATTTCCTTCAGCTGGAATTTGTACTGCTTTTCGTATAGGTGGCATCTAAATGTTGCCTGCTGCTAATGCCATGGCCGACCCATTTTCAATCCATCTCGTCACAAACAGCAGCTTGGTCAGGACCCCTATGCAATACTTTTTCAACCATCTTTGTGCAGTGCATGGGGCTTCATATAACTCCAATGTAAACCAATCCACAACAGTACTGGGCCCTAAAAACCATGCCAACTTCCATCCCACAAAATGGATAGAGCAAAAATAGAGGTGAAGGTAAGTTAACCACAGGTGTTTCAGCAATGTGACAGATGCTGAAGTCCTAGAGATGTTGAACTAATCCATTAGTTAATAATAATAATAATATTAATAATAATAATAATGTGACCTACATAGTTTCAATCACCATCACTTTATCTAGTTACATTTCTACCATTATAGTATTTGTTGTATCACTGTTTCTCTTTTTTGTCTTACCCTGTCTTACCCTCTCTCTCTCTCTCTCTCTCTCTCTCTCTCTCACTCAAACTCACTCTCCCTCTCTTCAACATAAACAAGCATGCACATGCATACTTGTCTGGACAGGAATCGTGCATTCATGTGAGCTGAGCTAGCTCATGAATATTAGCTCATGGTAAATTTGGTTAAACTTATGTTATGGATGTACAATGAGAACTTATGATCCATTAATAATAGTACTAATTAATAATATATTAGTAAAAATATTTATGTAGGAATAGGAATGGAAATATCTCCATGGGCTTGGACTTTTAATAAATTGACTACCATTTCCCTTTTGGTGCTTTGAGGCAGATTAAATGTAAATTAAATCATGTTATTTAAGGTAACTGACCCTTTACCAAACGCAACACAGAGCACAGGAGGTGACATGGCCTTTTTTTTCTTTTATGAATACCCATTTTTTAATTGACACGTGCTTTATTTCAATTTCGTGCCATCCTTTTCATAGAACGTATGCCTGTGTTTTCAAAAAATTCTCAAAATTAGATGCAAAATAGAAATAAAACAAACTTGCAAATTAAAAAATGTCAATGCATTTTATAAAATGGGTGTGCAAAATAGAAATTGGTTTGCATTTAAAAAAATAAAAAATAACACATCCATGCCACCTTCCAGGCTCCATAGAATTAGGTCGAAATTAGAAATAAATAACTAAATAGGAAAGAAGTAGAGGGCAGGATCTGAAATTATTTTCAGGATGTCTCAGCAGATAAAACATGTGAACATTATGAAGAACCAAACAGAGCCTACAGATCACAGTGCAGCTTTTTCAACTTGTGTTTCACCTCCATCATAAAAACAACCAAGTATTCTTGTATCAATTTAGGTCCAATTTAGGATAAGAGGAGGACTTTGTATATATATTATTATTAAATAAGGCTTCATTGTAAAGCTCAAGTTACTTTCCAACACTGCAAACTGTAGACAGCTACTAGTAACTTAAATTTACCATCTAAAATCTGCTAATGACAACATGTTAGGAAATAAATAGATAGATTTATTTATTGATTGACTGATTCCAAAGGAAACTGCAGTCATAAGCAGCTCATTACAGTACTAACACAACATACAAAAGAGACAACAACCACAAAAGCAGACAGTAAAAGCAGCATACACAAGACAGATACAACAACAACAACATCCACAACACACTGATGTTGAAGAGACAACAGGAGTAATGAGCCTGTCACTGAAAGTGCTCTTGTGTGCAATGAGCATGCTTTGAAGTGGGTGCTGTGCATTGTCCATGATTGATGAAAAAAATCCTCAGTGTTCTTCTCTTAACCTCAAACAATGAGTCCAACTTCATGCCAATGACATAGCCAGCTTTCTAGATCACCTTAGTGAACTGACCTGTCCTGTGCCCTTGAGTGCTCCTTGCGGGCACACAGTGACATAAAAGGGGATGGCAGCCACCACTGATTCAATAAAAAACTGCAGCATTTTGCTGCATTTCCTCGGCAGGAAGAACAAGCAACTTCTCTTCTTGTAGAGTGCCTCTGTGTTGGTTGACCAGTCTAACTTGCTCCTAAGATATATCACATGTCTCTTGGACGGGATGTAACTGGAACTGAATTGCCCGTATGGGATAAATAAAGGCTACTGAATCTGAATCTGAATCTGAATCACAAGGTACTTGTAGGTCTGAACCACCTCCACACTCTCTCTACTGATTAAAACAGGGAACAAGGTGCTCCTTTTCTTCCTGTAGTCCACGTCCAGATCATTTGTTTTTGATGTGTAAAGATATAGGTGGTTTTTCCTGCACCACTCCACAAATTCACAGACAAGGCCTCTGTACTCCTCCTCCAGCTCACCACTGATACACCCTATGATAACAGAGTCATCAAAAGACTTCTGCAGGTGGACTGACTCTGAGTTGTATCTGATCTTTAAAGTGTCAATAAAATGAATAAATCCACACAGTTTTGTCAACAGGCTACACTTTTAAGTGATTGGTAATGGTTTTAGAAAGGAAAATTAGCAATACAGTGATACTTGTTACCCAAAGAGGTTTATGGCCATGACTAGCTCACAATCAACTAAACCAGCTTAAAAATTGAAGCTATACTTAAACAATAACATTTGTCTGACCCTGATCAGATATAGCTGGTGCTGTGCTATGATTGGCCAGTCTGCATCACGGTACAGGGTTATAGGGTCATGTTAGTTTTTTTTTTTTTTTTTTGATAGCCAAAGTTCATTGGTTGTGGCACCAATATCCCAATTAATGTTACATTGGGCTGCTATTTGTATTATTACCACACTGAAGAAATAACTTACCCTCTCATAAGTGGCCAAGATCCTAGGAAAGAACACCTAAATTAATATTTACAAAATGAAAAAGGAATAGTTCAGCAACATTTGTTGTGCTGTGTTTTGTTGTGAAGTGCTTTGTAATTTATTGTTATTTTGTCAGATTTGTCATTGCATTTTGTTATTTGTTGCTGTGTTTTGCGATTAGTCCCACTGACAAGTCTTATCATGATTCTTTTCACAAACAGAACACAAAAGCAAATGCTTAGCAAAGAGTAGCTTTTAGCTAAAAAAATCCTCTGAAAGATGAATTTAGCATGCAGATAACACAGCAGACCATACCATACAAATTTTGCTAATCGGTGGTAGCTGAGATGCAGTGTTTAACTTTAAAGAACATCTATTAAACAGGATTCAGCCAAGTGATCAGGCCACATAACATGGCTGTGCTTTATTATTTTATCACGCCAAGCAAACTTCACAGACAACAATTAAGACAAACAGGAGCAGTAATCTGTTTTAGCAGAATATTCTCTGATGTAGATCAGCAGTAAACACAGAAAACACAGACTATATTAACATGTTATGGTTTTGATGCGAACAAAATTGCTAACAAAATCGACATTATCTTTTCAGTGTTGCAGTTATTAAACAGTTTGCTTTATCAATCTTAATAATTCGTTTTATTCTCCTCTCATTTTTATTAGTTACAATGTCACAGAACACAGCCAAACTTAAACAGACCATGAGATGCATTGGCCTGATGGGACAGACAGCCAACAGAGCAATGTGCTACTAGTGAGCTATCAATGTAACATTACTGTTTTCTGTCAACATCACACTTTAAGAGAGGAGAATACAATCTTTCTTAAAATTGTAAACCTAAAAAAACGACATTGGAGCATAAGGAAAGTAAAACTTAAAGCCCTAAGGAAAGAGACATGAAAAGCCCTTACAAAAATTCACTTTTAGCCAAAACTGTAGATTGAATCAATGAAACGATTAAACCATGAACATCGTAAGACTGTGCTGAACAAAGTCCCAAGTCTAAAGTCTCAAGACCTTTTTTAAAGTTTTAATCACCTTTGTTCATTAAAGAAGGATGAAGTTTGCAAGCTGCAGGACTAGTTACGTGCCAGAGGAGTGAACAGTGAAAGAATGAGTTTAGGAATATTAATAACTATGAGGAATGACAATAAATGATCAATTTGCACATCAGAACATTTAATAATTAGTTTTTAAATTAGTTTTCCACCAACTTTGTGCATCTAATGTCATAATGCCCTTGTCATTTTCTTTTTCTTTTTCTGCCTACATGGCATTTCATTACCTATAATTTCCTATAGAGATTTAGGAGTGCAAGGAAAGTGTGGACATTTCCTAATGAATAAACTGATGTTTTTTACCTTGTTCTTTGGATCGTGAAGTTAATCAAATGGAACTTAAAATAAGTGGTAAAACTCAGTTATTGAAAAAACTGTTTAACCAACTTAATCAATGTTAATTTGACTAAATTAAGTCTAAGTCTAATGCTAATGCTAATGCTAATGCTCTTCTGCCATGGTGGTATTTATCTGTGCATGCGCGTATGTGTATGTGTGTGTGTTGTCTGGAGCATGGTGAGGCTTCCAGGTCTCCTGCTGCCTCGAAAGTCTGCAGATCTGTGGCTCATCACTGATGAAGCCACCTACACTGTCAGCTGGAAAAAAGCCTGGTAAGCCCTTCACTTCACTAATCCATTTACCTCATGTGGTATTCAGCTCATTCTAACTTTTACCTTTGAGAATCACATTTATCCCTTGCACTATTGAGTCTATTAGACCTGAAATCAGAGCCCTGGTCTGATCATGGTCCTACCCAATCACCCCTGTGCCCTAGCCCAGCCACACCACTTCATCAATTAAGCAGATCCAGCTTGGCCTGACCTGTATTATGCTGATATAATATCGCAATTGGATAACAACATATCATGACACAACACACTCATTCTCTCTTATCTCTTTCTCCTTCCCTCCCTCTCTCTATTTCTCTCCATCTCTCTTCCTATTTCTCCCACTCTATAAGAGTCACACACACAAATGCACACACACTCTATTACCAAAGCCTATGAGTGATGCACAATACAACTCAAAAAATTGTTTTGTTTGAGAATGAACCAGACAAAGCAGGAGCACACTCAGGTTTAAATTTTAGCTAGATGCCCAAACCCATCACAAATCTTACCGACTCAGACTACCAAGTCTGAAGTAAGCCTATCGAAGCAACAAATGATTGAATGATCGATGAACTACTCTCTTACTCTTACATAGCTAAAAAAATGAAGTCCAACTGAAATATAGACTATGACAGTATGTTACTCAAGCAGCATTGCAAAAATACTGGTATGGTTCCAAGGCAGCCACTTCTCGTCAGCTACTGTAACAAGAATAAGTTATAACTGCAGTTTGCATCGAAGTGTTGCTTACTAAGCAGTTTATAGCTGACAATACTGTTGAACTGCACATACTGAAACATTCTCTTTTTTTCAAAACACACTGAACCAAAACAACCCAGTCTCATTCCAACTTGTGTAATACCTACGCTTGTCCACAGCGCAAAACCTAGTGCTATCACAATAACGGCTTTGAAATTTCTGACGTGGGTATGTTTCATCTGCCTAGTCTTTTCTGCGGGCATACTTTAGGTCACGTGACTGCCGAATTTCTCCCCGGCGTGAACAGAAAACATGGCGTACATCCCCTCTATTTTCGGTGAAAATTGCTATATCATAAGATAGCTTGTGGCTTTAGCTTCCTTTTGATAACTTTTCCAGCGACAAATGTACACTTCCTTTTCATAGTATCCATTCGGATTATGTATACGATCTGTAGTTTTTTCGTTTTGATGTACATTCTTTCAGGTCTCTCAATGAAATTGTGGTTGCTATGGTGGTAGCTATGGACGCTATTAACAACGAACCAGAAAGAAGTTGATGTCGGGTCACAGACCGAGTCGCTCTTAAAACCGGTTACGTGATTTATTTATTTATTTATTAGAGCCCTCGCCCAAAAGGGAGAAGATATTAAAACACAACCAGACATTAAAACACAGCCAGATATAAAGATGCCAGAACACAGATGCCAGAGCTAGACATAAAAACACCTTAAATACATGAGGTGGAAGCTGAATTAAGTAAATCAGCAATACTTAGAAATAATAAAAACAGGAAAATACTATAAAGTGACAAGTGCAATAGAAATCATCCCATCAGTGCTGACTGCTGTTGTAGAGTCTGTGAAACTACTCTGTAGAGCAGCATTGGTGGAGCAGCCTGTTGCTGTAGGAGCTGCTCACAGGCGCTCATACAGAGGGTGAGTGGAGTTGTCCAAAACAGCCCAGACTGTGGCCATGATCCTCCTCTCACTCACAACTTCCACAATATCTAGGGAGCACCCCAACATGAATCCAGACCTGCATGATCATTTATTCAATCTCTTTTTGTTCCTTGCAGCAATGCTGTTTCCCCACCAGACTGTATAAAAATGGCTGAGGCCACAACAGAGTCTTTAAGTATTTAAGTATTTTTAAGTATTTAAGAAGTGGTTCGTGTACAAGACCTTGATCTCCTCATTGGTAGAGTCGACTCTGGTCCTTTTTGCGCAGGGCCGTGAAGTTGTCTGATCGGTTCATCTTGTTGTTAAGATGCATACCCAGGTATTTGTACTCCTGAACACATTCAGCCTCAGCACCTTGAATGTACACTGGACTGGCTGTTGAACTTTTGGCTCTGCTAAAGTCTAATATCTGTTTCTTGGTCTTCTTCGTATTGAGCTGGAGAGGATTTCACTGGCACCAGTCCGTTAAATCCTTAATGAGTGTCCTGTATTTGTGCTCATCGCCACGAGATGTTGCCTACAATCTCTTTGTCATCTGAGGATTTTTGGATGTGACAGCTGTTTGTTTAATGTGAGTAGTTGGTGGTGTGTATGGTGAAAGGAAATAAAACCAGCACTGTTAGGTGTGGAGCAATTTACTACTCAACACTGTGTTAGGTACACAGTCTAATTTATTGGTCTCAGTCTATTGGTAGGGTAGTTCATGGTCCAAGATACAAGGTGTTGAGCCAACCCCATCCTTTTTATTTTTTCCCTGAGCGGTGATGGTTGGATAGTGATGCATGTGCTTGAGAAATCAACAAATATTTTTCTTGCAGTGCTTCTATGTTTTTTAAGGTGTTACATGGATCTGTGTAGAATATTAATGGCTGCATTATCCATCCCTCTACATGGCTGATATGCAAACTGTTCTGTAATCATTGAGTTCCCTGCGGTGAACTGACTTATGCATTGGCACCAGGCAGGAAGTCTTCTGTAAAGTGTGGACTCTCTACAGTCTCAAGCTGAGGTTGGAAATATTGTTTTTATCCCTAGTTTGTGTCGGTTGTTCTTTTTATTTGTCTTGTACGTTAAGTTTGTTGTCTGATTTTTTTTGCATGTTCTGCTGCAACACTTGAATGTCCCCCAATGGGATTGACAGTTTTATCTAATCATATCTCATCTCATATGACTGCCTTCATATTGATGGAAGGCTAATACAAAATTGCTTTTTCTATTTGATCTGTTTCACTCCCTGGCGAATGCTTGATGCTGAAACACATTAGAGTAGTTCATTGTAAGGGTCAACATGACCATGCTGTGGTAATAAACTTTGAAATTGTTTTTAAGGACATTGCTATGGAGTTTTTTAAGTGATTTCTGAGTATGCATATTTTCCTGTACAAAGAACCAGGTTTTTTGGATGCAGGGGCCATTTCAGATTTAGTGAAAAATTTGGGTCCATTTACCCTGAAATTAAGAAAACTCAGGGTTTTCCATTTCTAAAAGTAAGGTAACTGAAACCCATGACAGAAGGTTAACTCCAGCTTACTATTACCCGTTGCTCGTTTTTAATGTTTTGTTTTTTATATATGTATGTGTGAGTAGGGCGTTGTTCCTCGTTTTCTTTCTTTTTTCTTAAGAGTATTTAATTTAATCCCGCTGTTATGTGACTGTTTGTATTGATTAGATGCTATTTTTTTTGTGTGGTTTATGGTTTGTTTGGTTGTGACGTGACTACATCTTAGTAAGAACTCTTGTATGATAAATTTGACTTTGGTGATTATGGTGGTTCAGTTATAGGTTAGTTTTTATTTGCTAGTTCTTTAAATTAATGTTTTTGTTTTGATAAAATTGTTTCTTTTTTTGGTTAATTGTGTTAAGTTTATTTTGCTCATTGTTTATAGTTTATTTTTTTAGAATAACCCATTAATCATTTACAGAAGCCGCGGGCCTACGGTGGTGGGACTGATGTCTTAGGGTGGTGGAATCTCCTTTCTGTGTGTCATACTGTTCATACCAGTTTGATTTTTTTTCAAGCCTTTTTTGCTTCTTTGGTTGACATTCTCCTTAATTAATTATGAATTATGAATTCATAATTCCCTGGGTGAAATTTCCAGGGTGGCGTTGTCTGGCCTTGGTGTTCGAGTGCATTACTTGTACTTAGTCGTAGCACCCAAGCTCCCATCTCATCTCCATGCGCTACACCAACATGGCAGATGCCCGTCTACCAACAAACCAGTCAATATAATGGATAAAGATAAACAACCAACATTAATGATAACAATATGACGTAGGTTTGTCATGTAAGGTTTGTCATGTAAGGTCTGCGTTTGCTTAAACACATTTGCATTTGCATTTGCATTGCAGCGTGAAACCGAAACTGACTGGACCAAATGCATATAATATAACAAAATGTGAACCTTTAAGAACCCTTAAGTTTGGACCAAATATTAGCAGACTTTAGTCGACTACATTTTTCCACAGAATTTCCAGTCATTGGAAGTATCAATCAGTCTGTTATGGAATGGTATTAAGGTTTGAATATGCAATGCAGACACAGATTTAATGGTTGTAATACAAAACATTTATTTTATTTTATTCTTAATGTCAAAAACATGACTGTGGCTTTTTCACAAAAGGTAATCTTACATACCCTTACCCATATCCTTTCTAAAGTTTATAAGAAATAAACTGGGTGACTCAGCAGCTTGCGTGCGAGTCACTCCGCTTCTTGTAGTCTGCTTCCATGGTCACCAGGGAAAGACCCACAAACTGCTGGGAAATAGTGCGTGCAGTTTTCCGTCTGCACGGATTGGATGGATTGGATAGATTTTTTTAATGTAATGCAATCTACCTGCATTTCCTTTGCGATCAGTCGATAGATCACTATCGACGTAATGGCTGCCCCTGATGTAGCTGCTGTGTTTAACTGTTGCGCCTGCACTTGTAGCAGCTTTTAAAAATGGCTCTGCAGATGCTCTGTAGATCAAACTACCCTCAAAAGATTCGCTCCGATTGGATTTTGTCCTAACTTGTTCCACAAAAAGGGTAGTTTTGATTTGATCTCTTCTCTGTTCGTCCCGCCCTAACATATTAGTCTTGTTTTTATTCGTTGACTTAAGTGTCAGTTATATTTTGTCACAGTCTTTGTCATCATATCTGACTTTTTATTAAGTTTTAGTCAGTGAAAAAGGTTCGTTGACAAATATTTTTTGTCATTTTCTTCGTCAAGGAAATTAACACTGTAACTAAGTCTGTGAACCTGGTCGGTAACATGGTTTTTCAAAGAGCCTTGAGTTTCTTACAGAGCCAAGACCGCTGTTTAACTTCCTCATTTATTCATTCAGTCTGCATGTCGCACCTTTTAGCAGAGTTTTACCATTTGTGGGAATAAAAATTCAGGTTGGTTATTTAGGCTAGTCTGTTGAGTATATTTTATAACACATACTTTTTTTGTTAAGCACGGTATGTCTTTTTGTCTAGGCTGCATTACTCTACTCTAGAATTAGGCCTTCGGCTACGTGTGGTGATTATTTTTCATAAGTTTATCTACCTATGATATAGCCTATCTTCATAATTGTATCCATCCTCACATCATCACCCATCATGTGGGTGCCTTACATCCTGGCAGGTTCTTTGCGCTGCGCTTTTCTTTTTTTTTTTGCAAAAAGAAATTTTATGTAATCTCTGTGTGGAACATTTTAGTAAGGCCACTTCATGGAGAACCATCAGGAAAGTATGTCTCGCTCTAAAATGCATTTTGCACATTTTTGTAGTGTTCTCTGGGCAATGACAGGCATCTTTACTTGTCAATTATGATTAAAGTGAGGTGCCACCACATTACTCTTATGCCTTATTGAACTTTACATTTCATTTTAAGCAGATCTAAGTCTGCTTGTCACTTGCAAATTTTGGGTAAGTGAAAATTTATTTTAGTTTCATACCATCTCACAAGTTTTCACATATTAATTCTATATGATAAAGAGACTATCTTCAAATTTATGCATTGACTTGAGCAGCAATTCTGTCTCATGCCCCTTCTTACCCATTTTTACTCTGCAATCTTTTTTTTAAAAAAGAAAATGTGAAAAAACTGTGTACTTGTGATACATATAGCCATACCGTTTTAGCTTACCTCACTTTGGGAAATGAAAAAAACACAGAATATCCCTCATTCCAAGGGTAACAGACTTTTCACTTAACCTGGTTTCTGAAACTGGCCCATGGTTAGCTGCGCAGTATTGATCAGCTGCTGATTGAAACAAGAGAAAACAAAGGTACTTCCAGTCTAAAACAAAAGTTAGATGACAAGATCATACAACATGGCACCATCCTAGTTCTGGCAGAAAATAAAGTGAATAACATGAAAAAGTCTTGTCTGTCACTGCTGACTGAGACAACCAGGCTACATTTTTGCTTTACAATCATATAGCCTGTATTTTATTGAAATAATAGCAGTAATACTTCCTCATCATAAACTCTCCAAGTAGTACCTGATCTAGTTTTAAAGATCTGGTTAATTCCAAGGATGTCAATTTTACTTTACTTAGATTAAGATATAGCATCACCATGAAACAATCACAGCTGCTTTGGGTCAGATTTTTAAAAAATGGGGTGTACATTTCAATGAAAAAATAAAAAAAATATATATATGATAGATAGATAGATAGATAGATAGATAGATAGATAGATAGATAGATAGATAGATAGATAGATAGATATACAAACACTTTAAAAGACTACAGTCTCATGCATCTGTTATAGACATATTGACCCGTCCCCCCCAAAAAGAAAAAAAAAACGAAAAAAAAACCAGAGAAACAGCACACAGCTGGCCACTATTTCATTTCATCTGGACACTGTACGCACTAGTGGAAAATTGTGACTAGTTGACTACACACACTCAGGGTCTGGGCAGAGCTGATGGCCCCACACGAGACTGTGACATTTGCTTGAGTTCATGACCGTTGTGACTGAGGGCAAAACTTAAAGGCCTTCATACACCAGATGCATGATGCATTAATGACATAAAGAGTGAAATGTTTGGATGCAAAAATTTTTGAGTCAGAACTCTTCAAACTGGTTCTTACACAAATTTGAGACAGAAACAGGGGAAAACAAATTTACAAAGAGTTTTGACAGCTCAAGTCATGAAGATCTTGTCCTCATTATGCTCAATAAAAAAAAAATTAAAAAAAACTTTTACACACCAGATGAGTGACGCATAAATGACACAAAAGAGTGATATGTTTCGATGCCTACTGCTTGGGTCAAAACTATTCACACCGGCCCATACACAAATTCGTGACAGAAACTGGGGAAAACAAATTTATGATAGGTTTTGAGAGCTCACTCTGAAGAGGGAAAAAATGGACTCATCCTCAAGTAATGAAGATCTTGTTCTCATCATGCCATAAGAAGAAAAGAGGAGGTTTTGGGTAAGTTACCAAATACCTGTTTCTTTTTATATTTTAATGAACTTCTACTAAATATTTTATCAGACTGACTTGAAATTTGGTTTATACACTTTCAGGATCTTGTGATTAAAAGCCATCAAAACTTTTTGTTGGCAATTAACAGGGTCGGTGTGGTGTGGCAGCCATTTTAAGCAGTTTGCCATGGAACAAAAAATGCTTTTAACTTCAATGATCATTGTCTAATATGCACCAAACTACACATATGTGTTAAGTGTTCAATCTTAAACTCAATACCATGTCAATAATAGGTCAGTTAGAACATCAGCTACTGGCAACAGAAAAGGAGATGTTTTACGCTTTCATGTACTTTTATGTACTTTCATGTACTCCTGGCATGTTGATCAAATCCACATCAAGTATGAAGAAATAGGCCTAAATACCATGATGATGATGATAAGTTGTGACTCCTGCCTTTATACATCAAACGGCATAAAAATCAACACTGCTTGCAGCTTTCATTTATTTAATTTTTTATCTTTGGTAATTTGTATTTTTGGTTGCTATTGTGCATGTTAATCACTCTGATTACATATCAGAGCGTGTGTGTATGGGTATGTGTGTATATGTTTTCAAGAAGTAGAGTTTAACTGCCCAGACCCTGACACTAAGCCTTTGGCAGCATGTCATGGAGCTTTGTAAGGTTGAATCATACAAGGCCTGATCCAAACCCAGAAAACATACGGTAAGTCTGTAAGTAAGAGCACACACATAATGTGTGTATGGTGTGTGTGTAATGAAATTATGTACGTGCGTGTATGTACATGTGTATTTTAACAAGACTATATGAGAGTGTGCAAGACTGACATTCAAAAAAACTAGTTTATACTGTTTAGCAGACATCTCCTTTCGTCTTAGCTTTTTTATCAATACAGGTTTTTGTGTCTGCTTTTTGTGGGTGTGTTAGTGCTTGTGACCATGGAGGGTGTACTTTTGAAAATTAAAAATATAAACTATGTGAAGATTATTCAAGTTTTACCTTTGACATTTGCATGTAAAAAAGTGAATATTTAACACCAGAATCTTTCTCTCTGTTTTACTTTCTTTCTTTGTTTTTCTCAGCATAGATACAGTAATCTAAAAAAACATTAAACAAGTATGAAATATACTACCTGGAAGCTAAAAAGTGCCAAGTGGGGAGGGGAGTACAATCTTAAATTTTCTCTGATTGCACCATTAGCTCTCTTAAAGGTGTAATTACTGAAAACTCCTAATCGTTAATCATCTTTTAATTACCATATCCTGAAGTCATTGTAGCAGCTCCTTAAGGGTGAAAGTTAAAAATTTTACTTTGGTGTTTAAGTAAAATAATTAAGGCCCTGAATACTTGGCTGAGTGCAGATGTTTTCTTAGGTGTGATGATACACATCTCCTCCACCTTCCCTCCATTAACCAGCTCTCTGATTTCACACTACCATTATCTGCTGATAAAACTGGTCTAATAATCTTCTTAACAGTAATTTGTTCTTTAATATTAACATTAAAAGCATTTTAAGAAATGCTAGTATTATCCGAATATGGCTACTTCATGTGTTTTTTTTTCTGTATTTGTTTGATGACACCAGAGCACAAGTCATCTGTTACATGGTTGGATTTTGGCTTTTACATTGATCTTGTATTTGTCAAGATAATTTTTTAGCTGTCACTTGTTCAATTCCACTAATGAGTCTTTTAACAGTCTTTTACTGAGTTTATACACTAGCATTTTGAGGACAGAGTCATTGCTTTAATCTCACCAAATTGAAATAAATAAATATATGCTTAACACAAAGGGCTCTAATTTCTTGGCGCAGGGTGGCGCACCCTGGGCAGTGGAAATTTCGTCCGTGCACCACTGTGCACAGCCAATTTGGAAATTTGGTGGACCGGGCTGCGCACAGATGGGCGTGTTTGGGCACTAGGGGGAGGTATCCACAGATTCAGCTTGGCGCAGTGACAATTTTGTGCCGAAACACTTAGCGGAAGGTGCACTGAAAGCTCGCCAGCTCCAACCTGGACTACTCTCGTAACAGTAATTTGGCTGAAAGGCGCGCAGTGCGCACATGTCACCAAAACCTCACAGGCAGGTTTCTAGAGTGTCAGGCACATTTTAATGCAATAAACAATCACAGCAACCACTATTTAATGTAACCGTCTGAACCAGCATATACATTTGTATCTATATTAATTGTTTCATCACATCTGATGTCAGATCAAAGATGTTTGTTACTCGCAATGGAAACTCATCCTGACGGCAGCTAGAAGTGTGATGCAAACTAACAAGTTCACATCTCTCAGCCAACCACAAACAGCCACATCATCCAATACGGCATATATATTCGGCTTCTCTTATCTGATGAAATTCAACAGAAAAGAACAAAGAGAGAGACGCTCGCTGAATAAATATAAGTCAGTCAGTGTATTAAGGATCTACCTGTGATTGCCCATATTTCTCTGTTTTAATCTTTATTCCTAATGTGATCTAAAAAGATGGAGTACATTACTGCAAGGAGGATGAAGACGAGAGAGGAGGAGAGAATATACAGTGAACCCTTGTTTATCGCGGGGGTTCCAAAAAGGACCTGCGATGGGCGAAATCCACGAAGTAGTCAGCATTTTTTTTACATGTTTTAAGGCTGTAAAACCCCTCACCACACACTTAATACCTGTCTGAGAAAAGTGTATAAACTTATTCTTACATTTCTCTCATGTTTAATCACTCTTAAAGTTTAAATCTCAGGACGCAGAACACAATGCGTGCTCATACACTGTAAGAGAAGCATGCAAAATTGCACAAAAAAAAATCTGCGAAACAGCGAAGCCACGAATGGTGAACCGCGTTATAGCAAGGGTTCACTGTATCATCAAAGGCTCTCCTATTTGGTGATGACAGAGCAGGAAAGCAGGTGGATCACAAGTATAATGCCTGGATAAGTCTGCGGCTGTTTTTGATGTAATTGTCAATTAATTTTGTACTCCTATTCATGACAGGAACAGATTACATCATGGTCCACATGGTGACTAGCATTGTGACCTCTGATTTGCAGCCGGGTTTCCCCTGTGCTCTCCCAGTTGCTGCAAAGGTGACAGCGGCTCTGACCTTCTTCACCACAAGGTCTTTCCAGCACACCGTGGTCACGGTGGCAGGGATCAGTCAGCCCGCTGTCAGTTTGGCCTTACATGCAGTGTCTTCCAGTCTAGTCCGATATGCAAATGAGCACATTATTTTTCCATCAACACCCGACAGCCAGCTGTAAATGAAGCAAGGTTTCTTGTCAAAATGTGGATTCCAGGGGGTACTAGGAGCCATCGCCTGCACACTTGTGCAGTTGCGTGCATCAGATACCCAAGCCATCACTTTTTGGACCGTAAGGGAGTACACTCCATTAATAACCAGGCTAATTTCCCTGGGTCTGCTCACGACTCATTCATCCTGGCGAATTCTGTCATCCCCACAGTCTTTTAGGGGGACACCCCTCTGGATGGGTGGTTGCTAAGTGACGATGGATATCCACTTAAAACACAGGATAACGTGGTACGTCACACCAACAACAAGAATGAAGCGTATTTTAACCATGTTTTCAGCAGTGCCTGGTCAGTCATCAAACGTACTTTTAGAGTGCTCAGATGTCTGGACCATATGGGTGGCTAACTATCGTACAGCCCTCAGAGTGTCAGTGCATTCTTTGATGCATGTTGCGTGCTACACAACATAGCCTTACACCGTGGATGCCACTTTGACCTCACGGAGGAGAAATTACAGGATTTAAGACGGAGAGAACTGCATGTGCCGTATCAGCAGGGAGAGACGTTTTTACATTGGGCAGCGGTTCTCAGAATATCTGGGCAAACTTGATTGACAATATCAGTAACTTCCTCCCAGGCTGTTTTTATATCATCAGCCCGTGGAGGTCTGTTCGCATTACCATATATTCTGGTACTTCGAGCTTGGACCTCCCGGACCAGCACATCAGTTTCCTCCTGGGAGAAGTCTGGCTGCCTGGAGCTGCTGCTTTCTTCCTCCATGGTGGTGGCGAGGTGAAATTGGCACTGTGCCTCGCCCGCAGCACATTTATAGGCAAGGAGAGGAGTTTATTTGATTGGTGAGGATTACACTCGGCTGTGTTAAACCCACTCACGCCTTCTCTCCTCCCTCTTTACCACTCGGCCAGTGGGGGGGACGGAGGTGTGTGAAAATTGCAAAATGCCCTGGCCACACCCCATTGGCGTGGCGCAGGCAAAGTGCAGGGCAGGTGCGCTGTGCTTGGTCTACAAAAATAGAGCCCAAAGGGTCCAGGTTCAGAGGAGCAACATGGATTCTCTACTATGGCTTAGTCTTTGACAAAACAGCTGTCAGAGCAAAGCAAAAGCTTCCCATGTCTCTTTGCCAAAAAACATTCACCCTAAAGCATAATTTACAGGCCGATTACTTGTTAAATATATGCATTTTGAACTAAAGGGATCTGCTACATGATGTTTAGTCAAAGCTTCTTGACTTTAATTGTGAAAGTGTTTATTAAAAACAGCATCCGATTATGTCATTTAAATGACACGAGTAGGATTGGAGCTCTGATTGTTAATGGTAGTCCCATTCATCTAAGATGTCCTTTTTTTCACATAATTGCCACACTGGTTTGATGCTTCCGTTGGATGAGAGCACACTACAATATAATGTGCAAACTGACTTGCAAGTAAAGATAGTTATGCTGTAGGGCTTTTGATCATGCATATGTTTATTCGCTATTCACTGTTTTACATCAGAACATATTACATGTTACTATTCTACATACATGCTAAATGCCTGTTTTACTTAAAGAAAATTTCATTAATGGAATAAGAAAAAAACAACATATTTGTATTTACTGTATTATTATAAAACAAATTACTTTAAGACAGTTTCCTTACTTTGTGTGTGCTGACTGCAAACACCACTACTTTGTTAAGACTAAACAGTCATTCAAGTAGAGATTTGCTGGACCTCAACATGACCCCTCCACTGCAGGCCACCACCTGATTGACACTGGCCAACATCTGGTTAAAGAGAAAGTCCTAGGCAGGGAGAGTTGATGGTTATAGCACAGTGAAAACAAGGCCATACTGCATATACTGAATTAACAGACATTTTTCCTCACACCTTACTTCTCTGTCTTAAAAAGTTTTCCTGCAGTTCACTCTTCGAGCATTTGTTCTCACATAATTATTAAAGAATCTGAAATTTTGAAAATATTTTCTGTCTCTGTAACTTTACATGTTTAAAATTTGTTTAATTACATTATCATTTTAAACTAGACTGGTTCAATCATGCAGTAATGTTGGCAACCATTTTAACAATGGCCACCAGGAATACATCATGCTAATTCACTGATAGTGCCATTGCTAAAAGCATTCATAATTAATGTACAGCAATGCCAAACTTCTCTCTAAATAATTAACAGCTGCGTATGCCAATGTCCCTCCGACAGTACATTACTGGTTGAGCTTGCTGATGATATGGCAGGCAATGTAAAAACTTTGAGAAGTTTTTAACCTACAAAAAGACACTCAACATGTCTTTCTTTTTCATAATCATTACACTGCCACTTATGTAAAAAATTTATACGTATATCTTGATTTTTATGGTATAATTATGGCTTGAACAAGATCACACTCTTTTTAGAGCTTTTAGAACCACGCAAGTATCTAAAAGCATTGATGATAAATTCAAGAAATGAGGATTAGCTCATGGAAGTCCAAAACTGTCTGAAGCTTTTCTTTATTTTTAATATAACAAAAAATTTTAAGGATCACGCAGGGTACAATTAGTTAATTTAAAAAAGTAGGCATAAATGAGTTAACCCAAACTGGCACATTTTTTGAGTAAATCAAATCTCCTAACTCCCTCAAGGCTTGCTCCTGCTGCCATATTAGCATTGCATTTACATTAGATTAGTGTTGCAAAAAAGCCGACAAGTTGAATCTGCAGCTGTCTTGTCATCATTTAGATCAAATATTTATACAAGACCTTTTAAAGAGAGGAATGCTGACAGTGGTGAAATGGAGACTGACAGACATATAGGAAGCCTGCACAGTGGAGAATGGAATCTGATCTGCACTGACACTTGTTTAAAATTTGGTAAAAAATAAATAGCAGTAGGGGGGAAGAGAGAAGACTGATTGATTAGAAGGACAAAAGTTGGTTAAAGATAAAAGAGATAGAAATACAATGCATGGAAAAACTAAGGTGAAAGGCCCTTGTGACACCATTACAGTGGCAAAAGGATTCTTTGTTTCTAACTTAATTGCGGTCATGCTGACAGGTCTGTTTTATATAACAGAAAAAGAGGAAGAGATGGAAATTGAGATTGGGGACAACCTACAAAGCAGGACCTAAATCATACCATCAGTGACACCAGCCTTAACTATAGAATATACTCACAAAAAAATCAGGCACTTCATTTCAAAACAGGGTTAAAATAGTTTTTGATTTTTCATTTTAGTGTAGTTTTATTTTGTTTTGACTTTTTCCCCCTCCAATTCAGTTAGTTTTTATTAGTTTTCATATCTTCAAAATTGCTTAGTTTTAGTTTTTTCATACTTTGAGTTATTTGTTAGGTGCAGGATTCAAAAAGGTCAGATTGAGTATTGTATAATAAAATTCAACAAAAGATATAAGTTAAAAAAAATAAGAGTGAGTTAATAATGACTGACTTTTTATTTTTGGGTGAACTACTCAATTAATGACTAGCTATAAAGTGCATTTGGCCTGTCTTCCTGCTACCTGCGGTATTCCGTCACTTCTTGTTACTGTGTTACTGTGTTGTGGACTGAACTTTTCGCAGCTCAAGTGAAGCTTGCTAAATTCTGCTCCTTTTCTGTTCTGCGGTTAATTAACCGTTTTAATCAATCTACTTCTGCATTAGTACTGCCTTAACACTTAACACAAGCAGCGTTACTGTCAATCACACAGTTGTTTACACCTTCTCCGGTTGTGCTTATTAGTGTTAGCCTAGTAACCAGCGGTGGCTTCTCCTTCCCCCACTCGCTCTCCTGCTCTTTCATGCTCTATGTGCCACATGTTTAGTTATTCCTCTGCCTCCTTTAGCGAGACTGGCAAATGTAGTAAGTGTAGTTATTTATTATGTTGGAGGCAAGGCTTAGCAAAGTAGAAACACGGCTCTGCACCATGGAAAACTCAGCCACAGTAGATCGCCAGCCCCCCTAGCCGGTGCGGATCATCCTAGCGTAGCTCCTGCTAGCCGTCCCCCTGCAGCTCCTGAACAGCCAGGAGGCTGGGTGACTGTTCGAAGGAAGCATAGCCCGAAAACAAGGAGTACCACGGTTCACCACCAGCCACTTTGTGTTTCAAATAGATTCCCCCCGCTTAGCGACACACCCGCTGAGACCCAAACATCTGGTCACATCCGGTCATTGGAAGCTCTATTTTACGAATCGTGAAATTAGCAACACCAGGGACCATAGTCAAATGCATCCCAGGAGCCAGAGCGGGCGATGTAGAATCAAATTTGAAACTGCTTGCTAAGGCTAATCGTATATTTAATAAAATTGTTATTCATGTCGGCGGTAATGACATCCGGTTATGCCAATCGAAGGTCACCAAAATAATATTGAGTCGGTGTCTACATATGCCAAAACTATGTCGGACTCCGTAGTTTTTTCTGGGCCCCTTCCTAATGTGACCAGTGATGACATGTTTAGCCGCATGTTGTCATTTTGGCTGTCTAGGTGGTGCCCAGAAAATGACGTAGGTTTTGTAAATAATATGCAGATGTTCTGGGGAAGACCTGGTCTTATTAGGAGAGACGGCAATCATCCCACTCAGGATGGAGCAGCTCTCATTCCTAGGAATCTATACAAGTTTATTAGTCGACCAAAACCTTAACAACCCACAGTTGGGAAGCAGAGTTGAAGTCTTACACACCTCTCTGCACTTCTATTAGAGCAGCTACCCACCTACAACCCCAAAGAAACGATGTCTGGCCCCCATTCGAAACAGTCTATGTCAAGAAATAAAATGAAAGGAGTAAACCATAATAATCTAATAAAAATTAAAACCACCAGTGCTAGATTACAAAAAATATGAGGGTGAAATGTGGGCTCTTTAACATCAGATCACTGTCAAGCAATTCTGTATTAGTGAACAATTTAATTTGGGATTATGACATCTATTTATTTTGTCTTACTGAAACCTGGCTAGGTCCTGAGGAATATGTAAGTTTAAATGAAGCTACTCCCTTCAGTCATGTTAATACT
>JAQNCA010000024.1:25645945-25659437 GCA_029783725.1 Acanthurus tractus | reverse complement strand
GTATATTAAATCCTATTACTAACTTTACTATTATTTACTTTAGATAGCCAATCCCATATTATTAAGCCCAACATAGTTGGAGCCCCCTGTGACCCAACACACGTATGACGTGTTTTGTTGGTGAGAAACCGTTTTGGGGATGTGATTAACTGTTTAGCTGAGATGCATGATGGAAATGCAGGCTGTGTTAAGAGCTTTGAACATGTGACTTCAGTTTCGACTGAAGCTTGTTTGCAATTGAAAAAAACTGTAAGTGATAAGACACAATGGGGTTAGATGGGAATAGTAGGGATGACTCAGCCACATAATAAGTTAATTTAGAAGTAAGATAACTTAAAAGTGGAAGTTCCATTCAGTTTAGTTCATAAACTTAGTAATGAAATACTGCACTGGGATAAGACACATTAAATCTTGTTTCTGACCTTGTAGGCTTAAGCCGCAGGCTTAATGAAATTCACCCCACACAGAGACTCCAGACTGATCACTGCAGGTCAGACACAAAGTTCTGAGCATCCTCTGGAGATTCAAAGAGGAATTGCTCTCCGTTATTATCCATAGAGTTCTTAATTTCTTGGCTTGCTGTAGAAATTCAAAGAACAGTCCATAGGATAGAAGAGCTCTCTACTGAGTGAGCATCTAGCTGGATAGAGTTGGGTACATCAGCTGTGTATCAAAAGGAGTTTGAGCCCTTTGCTGGAAGGGCGTTTTTATCCGGGCTAATTCTTCTTTTTGTTGTCCTGAGAAAAGGGAGATGGACTGAGTGGTTCTATCATATTTTTGTCTCATTTAGTAGTTTTAGGCATTTTGATTTTGTTGTCAGTGAATTGGCTTAAAAACTTTAGATTGCTTTCAGCAGTTGCTCTTATCTCCTCAACAACTCTGCTACTAATGCCCAGTTTCTCCACTGCCACACTGCCAGATCATTTGAATTTCTGCATTTTTGTATCACTCACCCTTGTGTCTTCTGCCTACAGGTTTTTTTTTGAATCAACCCCCACCACCGGCCCACTCCTGGAGTCCCCTTGGATCCATGGTTCTGGAAAGCCTGGATCCCCTGACCTCGGCCCCCAAGCTCACTGCTCAGCTCTTGCTCCCCTTGCATATCTTTGACTTTGAAAATATCTTCCTTTGCCTTTAAACCAGTCTCTGTCTCTGTGTTCTGCATCCTGGGTTCTAGTCCCTTTTTCTTGTCTAACATCATCATGCTGCTTAATGACCCCAAAGTGGTCAGGAGAGATATTTGCATCAGCACGAGTAGGAAATTAAAATAACACAATACTCTTTACATACTTTTTTCATTGCACATCATAAAACTGCAGGTTAATTAAATTAGACATGTGAATCTTTTATAACATGCTAAGAACCTGCTTATCTTGACCAGGTTTGATAACAATGAACTATGAGAAGATTAGAAAGCAATACTAATTACTTACTGATAAGAGTAATATTGACAAACCACCTGATGCCATTTGCTGAAGCAACATTAATTGTTAGAATCATATTCACATATCAGTAGTGTCCTATGTGTAATGTTTAAAAAGGCTGTGAATATGTCTGATGCCAGTAAGTTACACTGCCAGAAAATAACGTAACTGTGACCATTTATTTTGAAACTGGATCCAAGAGGGGACACCAAGACCAGAGCAAGGTTTTGAATGATTTATGGAGTGGATTTCAGGGGAAAGGAAGAAAAGCAGGAAATCCAAATCTGTGACGTTCGCAGGAGATAGGCAGTTGAGCGGTGTGACGTTTGGTGCATGTGGCTGGTGAGGCAGTGACGAGCAGAGTAAAGTTAGGTTGAAATCAGATGAAAGTGATGGTTTGTGGCACGTGGTAGATAAACTGAGTATGAAGAGAAGTTGACTAGAGGCTGTAATGGCTCTGGTTCTGGAGCTCAAATGCAGAAGCAGGTACTGGAGGTAGACAAGAGATGTGCAGGTGAGCCACAGGCACAAGTACACACACTTTTGTTTGTTTGTTCAATGTCTGAACAACACATTGTCTCTTTGGCACTAATACAGTAGACATCCCCATGTTGATTGATGACAGTAGAGCAGCATCATTCTCATTAGGCTTATTGTGTGTGTAAATTCTGCTGTCTATTCATTATCTGATGTATGTTCACTTGGTATAGCAACTGCAACAATTTAGTTGGTTAATTAATTAATGATTACAATTAGTGAATTCACACACAAACTGTGGAGTTTAGCGGTAAAACACCAAGGCATTATGCCTCAGTCAGTAAATCTAATCACATTGTTTAAAGTACAACTACTTAAATGCAGCCATTCTAGTGAATACAGGAAAGACAATTTACTGTCCACATGAAAAATGCTTGGCTGATACGACAGACATATTGCCAGTACCAATTTACCAGAGAAATGATGCAGCAGTCAATTCAATTTAACATCTACATTAGCTGTGTGATGTGATTTGAGGAATGCATACACACTCATTTTCCCCCACATACACTCTCAGTCCTCAATCAATACAAAAACACACATTTCTTTATGCACTTATGCTGAGTTACACTTGAATTCCCTGCTACCCATCCCCTCCCTTTCTTATGTGCACACAAATGAAAGTGCATGCTTACACTTAAGCTGTTATGAATTGATCCAAGTCATCAATTTTTTCCCACATGCAAGTGAGCTCAAAGACCTGCAAAATGCACATTCTGTCAAACCAAAATACAAAATAATTGCAATAGCTTAATAAGATCTAAGTTAACTTGTTACATGTATCTAGTTACATTTACAAACTACACTATAATTGACATAATAATTATATAAAAACATGCGCTTCTACACTGCAAGTTTGACTCATTAAAAATGTGCACTTTTATTACTTACTTAGATTTAATTGTTTTTATTTATATATTTCTTTATTTTGTATGATAGCAGCAAAAAAGCTTTAAACATTACATGAGAATAAAAGCTGTATTTTAGTCTGATAGTACAGTAGCCGATACTTTTGTATCTCTTTCTGATGTCAGACACCTAAATATTCTTATTCCCCTTTAGAGACCCAATCCACCACCTAATCCTCACTTACCTTGACACCATCATTAACATCAACGGTTTCGCTGTTCTCACTCCCTTCACATTTACAATAAAGGCATCATCTTTGACCAAACCCACTTCAAAAACATTGCCTTCCTCCATCCATCCCTCTCTTAGTTAGTTCTTAGCTCACCTAACTGATAGCACCAATGCTCTATAAATTGGTACCAGAGATATCCAGGTACGAGGCTGGTTCTAGGCATGGGCAGAGGGGGGCAATGCCCCACCAAATGATCTACCTGCCCCACTAATGGCAAATATCCTTCATCCAATTTTTTGGTTATGAAGAATAAGTAAAATATTAGAGAAAAATAGACTAGAATTAACTACATGAGCAATACATTAAAGTTAATATTTAAGTTAATATTTAAAGTTAAGATTTATTAATATTTAGTTGCTGGGATTATGTCTCCAACTCCAGCTTGGGTTACTCTCACCTCAGTTGCATGTGTAATCATGGAAAAGCCACGCCCATGACAGGACAACCAGAGAAGAGCAGTCACGACTCAGGATAGTGAAATGCAAATGCTTTGTGCCTTTTTTTTTGGTGGGCAGATTTGTGGAGGGTGTTTTTTGTGCAAAATCTCTGGCTATCTTAAGGCCCCTTTACATGCTTACAACTTTGCCTCTTGCACACCATTGGGAAGGTCACAGAGGCACAGCAAGCACACAACAATTCTGCAAGAGCAATGCGGGTTAGCATTGTATTTAACATTGACTTATAAACTTTGCCTATTTACAGACCTGGTAGCCCAATTTGACTGCTGACATTTCACCAAACCTTGCTTTTTATATATATTTTGTATATTTATGTATTTTTTTAATGCTGTTCAGTAAACTCAGACGTATATAACATCGATTTTTGCTCAATATTTATCTCACTACTGTAATACCACCTAATACCATCACATGGAGTCACTTCCTGATCACTGCTGGCAACATCACATACAGCTGGTACCACATTGGTTGCACTTTGAAAGGGCAGTGGCAAACTTTGTCAAATTTCAAATGATTTGAACTTTGACAGCAGTCGAGGGAGGAAACTTGAGTTGATCTTAAATTAACTGTGTTGTTGTGTATCTCTTACTGAAATGTGAAGACATCCTTGCTAAAATAAAGCAGAGATTTTGACTGCCTTGATCGGCAGTTAAAGTTTGCCCAGTTTTTGAGTTGGTTTGCTGTTTTAACAACAGAATAATGGTTATTTGGTCTCCTGTAAAAAACCCCAAAACAGTTACATATGGAGTGACAATCAGAACTCCATTTCTCCATCAAAGTTGTGATTAGGATTAGCATAAACTTAATGTTTATTATTATTCACAATTAACAATTACAGTACAGCACAATACGTGACCATATATTTATAAATGTAAAGTATGCAGTATGTTACAGACAATGTGCTCCTTTTGTGAAGTTTTTTGTAATGATCTTCCGATCTACGGATTTTAGGTGAACTAATCTCTTTATGTTATACTGATATGGAGTTTGTGCTATGTGGACAAATAGCCTATGTTTACAAATACCTGACAATGCCAATGACATGTGTAGTATGAACTTATAAGAAACTTTTTTATAATTGTTTACATAATTAGCTAAACTGGTAGTATATCACAGTGTTTTATGACCTTTCCATGCAGTTTTACAGAGTTAAGCAATTATTACTAAAAATAATATTTATGTTTATATATCTATGTATATAGATATAAACAGGTATAATGATGAAAACAAGTCTTTTTTTCTGAGCGTACTCACTGCACAAAAACATTATTATAAATGTAATGTTCAATTTGTAACGAATGATCAACTAAATCTTACACAGTGAGCCTTTAAGAATCTTTGTGTAGCCCAAGGGTGTCAGGGTATCATTTTGTGGTAGACTCATTTATTGTCATGTTTTTATCAACAGCTGGAAAAAAGATGATACATATCTCACATTTTCCCAGGAGCATGGGTGAGAATTAGTCCTCCATCGAACCATCCTGTCAGTCTGACTTTGCTATTCTTAGTCTTTCGGTCTGCCACTGTGTTCCCCATGGAGGCTATGTCTTTAGACACAGTTCTCATCTGACAAACGATTCATATCTCCTTTCCAGACAGAATAAATTAAATTGGTCATTGTGGAATTCAGCTGTATTGTGTTTAATTAACACTGGATGTCTCTCTATAAGCTGATAAGCTGCTGAGAGACATAAACATCCTGAGATTTCTATTTGGCTCATGGGAATGATATTAGATGACAAGTGCAATATAGAAACTGTCCAAAGTGTTCAAAAATAAAAAAAAACACACAAAAAGACAGACTGACTTAAACTACCATGAATAAATGTCAATGTGGATCAGTTTTTACAATCCTGTGTTTCTTTCTCCAAACTGATTTAATTAAGTTCCCAACTTTTGTATATATACATACCCAACAAGAGTGAGACCATATATTGTTTGTTTATTATTTACTAATTTTGCATATACTAAGGATGAAGAAATACAGCATTATTAGTATGTGGTGAACTAAAACTAAATTTTCTGTATCCGTATCAGTATTTGAAGTGGATAGAAGTTTCACTAGAAGTAGCTTGTCCTTTAACCACAAGCAGAAGTACCTAAGAACTGGATGCCTGGAAATTTTGACTTTATAGAAATTTGTTGTGTTAAATTTACTGTACACATTACTATAGTAGTAATAACAGAAAAGGCTAAGAATGGAGTGAGAAAGATTTATTTCTGTTTCAGCACTGCTTTTGGCCTTACTCATTAAGATAATTCATATGATGCTATGATTGAGTCATTCTGCGAGTATTCAAGCAAATATCTATACATAAGTTAGGGTCTGGATATATTTATAAATCTTTCTTCTATTTGGAGGTTGTAAATGGTTATGGAATAATGAATTATTTAGCCATGTCAGGCCAGACTACCTGGCAGAGATATTTACATCGAGGGAGCAAATTTTTTCCTGAAAGTAGTGACGCAGTTGACTCTTGAAGTCAGAATTTAGAGGTCGGACAGTTGCTCTTATCTCAGAAAGAGAGGCTTGTGCATTTTGAAGGAAAAGTAGTACATCATCAGCATAAAGGCTTATCACATGGTTCACGTTTGCTGTTTGAATCCTTTAATATTGTTTTGCCGAATTGCAGCTGCAATGACAAAAATATGTCAAAAGGGGAGTTAGAGAGTGAACAACCCTGCCTGGTGCCAGTTAATAATTAGTCTGACAGAAGAAATTGAATAGCTGTGAAATATTTTGATCCAGGTTAGAAAGTTATTCCAAACCTACATTTGTCTTATGCAGCCAAGAGAAATGTCCAATTCAGCTTGTTTAAAGCTTTTAGCTTTTTGTCGAATCCGATATGAAAATAATGGCTTCCTTATTCTGAATGTTACAGTAATCTATCAAATTTATTAGTCTTTGTCTGTTATGTCCCTTAACACGAGAACTGCCAAGATGTTCTGACAGACTGTTTGGGTTACTTGTACGGTTTTCCAATAAAACCAGTCTCATTCCTATGAGAGGAGTCTATGGCAGATGTGTGTTTTTGATCCAATGAATAGTGTAGTCTTCCAGTTATAGCTTTGGAGATTTATTTCAAAAGATAACAAACAATTAATTCAGTTTGTCTTTAGCTATTCTACATCTATCCGGCACGTGGTTAGAAAATGTGAGACTTCTAGCCTCACTCGTGCCCAATAGGCGAACTTCAACTGAACCTAAGCTACAGTGCAGCAGTTAGCCCAACATGTCTTAAAGAGACGGGCGCCTGTTGCTAAACTATAAAATACAATGCAATTTTCCAACCTGACATGTCTTAATGTAAACATAAATCATGTACTCAAACACATCTTTAGGTAGTACAATTACAAATAATAATGAAAATTATAACAAAAAAATAGTTATTCAAACATAAAATTCGATAGGCTTAAGTCAATATACCATGGACTTAACATTCAAATACATGGGCATAGGCATATGGCATATACATTACTGGTTTGTTTGCCTCTACTAGGTGCTATTAGGTTTACTTGTATGTTTAAAGGGCAATCTAGCTTTACTTCACCATATACATTATACCTCCTTGCCATTCTTATCTTGCTTACAATTGCAGCTTGCTCAAGAACATACTAGCTATTTTAAATTTTTTACACCAGGGTTATTCCACCATTTGCAATTTATGGCAGTAAGTACACAAGTTCTTATTACCATCAAAGATCAATAGGAGTTGAGTTCATTATTAAGTACCTTTCAACGGTTGAATAAATGATAAAATTATAAACAAAAAAATAAAATAATAAATGAATAATAATAAAACAAATGAATAATAAATAATAAATAATACATTAAAAATTAATAATGAAATTATCTAAACCCATATTTATCAAGCTTCTCAAAGTGCCATTTTAGTCTTAAGTGCTGAGAATTTCAGAAATTTTCTCCTGCTTTCATACTGAAATATAAAAACAAGTTTTCGAATTTCTTAAGCTAAGAATCACACTTCCTTTACCAGTTATTTAAGACAGCTACTAAATGCAATGTTGATGATTTGAGACCATCACAGCCATTGATTTGTCATTATAAAAAAACAGTTATGGCACTTAACACGGCACACATTGTTTCTTGTTTCATTGACTTTCCAACAATACCTGGCGCTATCCAACAGAAGCAAACACAGTTTATGCAAATAGCTGGCTTTCCAGGTGCTATAAAGTGGAAGTTGTGGTTAGTAAGGTAACTTCAGATTTAACTCTGCATTTTCAGTCCTACAATGGATCGCCTCTTACTGGTATACATCACTGCGGTAACTTATGCTGAAGGAGGGAAAGAGTGTTCACAGGCTGACAGACTGATTTAAATTTACCTGACAATTTTATATTATATACAGGAGAATGTGCTGCACTGCCACAGAAGTAACTCACCAGGCTTCCTCCCCCTCAGTGTGATCATCAGTTTAAATATGCATTAAGTAAATGGTACATGGTGACAAGGGCTTAAGCATGCAAATAGGAAAGAAATAAGACATCGCATGTATTTGATCCACAAAATGAATTTAATATATTGGGTGTGTTTGTATGTCTGGGTTTGTGTGCGTGCGAGAATGCGCGGTTGTGCTGGAGCCCATTATAGGGATCAGGTGCCAATGGTGGTGTGGTGTACCATCTAAACACATGGAGGTTGGAGCAGCTTCAGCTGATCTTCATGTTGATGTTGTATATTACATGAGGTGGAGTATATGTTCAGGGCAGGTGAAAGGAGATTACAACTTATGATTCTGGAACACCTTGCAGACTTTCTCTGTTACCTTGGTGACTGCTTGAGCTGTGTCTCAGTGGAGGAAATGGAAATAATTTTTATCTGTGTGGACAACAATGACCCAGGGACAGCCAAGGGAGTGTCATTGTAGCAGCTAATTCATGTCAAGTGTTCCTGCAGCACCTGGACATGACACATTGGTAAGAGGCATCTATGCTCCACAAATTTTCCATTAAAGTTCATCAGCAGCACCGGATGTGGTTCTGGTATGGTTGGCACAAGGGGGTGATGGTGAAGAAGTGGGGTCATCAGGGAGGGGCTCTGTGTCAGAGAGAGCGGCTGTGGGCAAAGGGGTAGAGACAACTTCAATCAAGGCTAAAGGGGCAGGGGTGTGGTTGTGAGACTGAGTCCGTGGAGCCAGGGTGGGGTGAGGTAGTTGTGACTCTTGGCCAGGTGTAGAGATACTACTCTACAAAGTACAACCCGCTCATCGTAAACTCATATGAAGATGTTCACACACTACTTGGGCATGAAGACCAGAGGGGCCAGGAATCGAACTGGGGAGCTACAGCCACCCCTAATGGTACTATTTTGGGCTAATTTTCGGTGCAAGTGTGTCAAGTTGGTCAAATTTACACCTTTAATAGTGGTGAGACTTGATTTTAACTAACAAACTATCCATCTTACATGTCAAAAGAGAATCCTGGCTGCAACCAAAATGGGTTAGGGTTACAATTAATTGTAATTTTAATGAACACAAGTTTCTACTATACAAAATTATTTTTGTTAGTTACATAAGAAAGACTTTTTACAATTCATTGAGTGTGTGTTTCATTTGGTGCCATGGTAGCAGCTGCTCCTCCCTGCCCTCCCTCAGGTCCTCATCGGAGTGGACAGGTTTCCCGGACAGGATCAGAAGAGGCAAAGGAGAGCATGTGAAGGGAAGGGGAAGGCATAAAACTATATGTCACTGACCTTCTGAGGAGGGAGAGAAAAACAAAAAAAAGACAGAGCAGAGTTAAAGGGATGAGTGACTTGACAGGGACAGTCCCTGGGGTTGTCTGTGCTCTGTTTGTGTGTAATGAGCATTGTGGGTTGGTGAAGCGCTCATATTGAATCCCTCAAACAGACAAGAGGAAACAGTGTGACTGAGAAGGGAGTAGTGTGAGAGAGAAGTCATTATGGACACAATAACACATACATATGTAGGCAGGACCAAGAGCACACACTGCTAGTGAATCAGTGAGCTGAAACTGTCACAATGAGAGAAAGTTCCAGTGGATGACAAATTCTGTCCCTGTGGATTAAAAAAATGCTGGAAGCATTTGATATTCACACCCCCCCACACACACATATGCACACAAAAGGCTCAAACTATTGTCCTTTAAAAAATAAAACTGCTGCTGCCTCTACTAAAACTAATTAGTTTTGAACTTTCTTGTATGCCGTGCGGCAGTTGTTGCTTCTTGAATTTGTGTTGATTACCTAATGACATTTATTTTTAAATAAAGGGAAGAAACTCCTAGTCACAGTGATAATTTCCTGATCTATATTGGATAACATAACTTTTGTAATGAAGTATGACTACAAATGTTGCCGTAACATCAACCAAAGTTTTTTTTTGTTTGTTTGTTTTCTTTTGTTTTATTAATACTGTATTTGAGCAAGGAACTTAAACGTGACTATGTCCAAAACCTGCAGGAGGATGGATTCTGCAACCTAACAAACCTATTTTTTCCTGTTAGGGACTATTTCTTTTTTTCTATTTTACCATACTTATTCAGGTTGTTTGGACCTTACCATTTGAGTACAGACTAAAGAAAGGCCCTGCAGATCACACATTAGTGTGAAATCTGACCCTTATCTTATTTCTAAATTAAGTACAGTTAACTCATCTCCCCAGAGTCCCCAAGGTTTCACACCTGGCTGTAAATTGTTAACAAAACCAATCTCTACTCAAAGCAAATGCAAGCATGACCATCTCATAATTTGTGATTTAAAAACAGGTGGTGTTTAAGTTATGAAGATACAGGCTCTTTCTTAACAGGTAGCATGGTTTGTGCCCTGTCGTTGTCTGACAACTTAATGAAACTTAGGAAACCGATTGCCTTGGGAAAATTGAAATTACTATATTCAAATAAGCTATACTTTTGTTTGAAGTTGTGAGCACTCAATGTATCTCAGTATAGCTAAATTCAAACCAAGCTGTTACAACTCAAATATTTTGAGTTACACTAACTTAATATATTCTGCCAAAACAAGTGGGCAGTACTTGAAATTTGTAATACTAATACACTGCACTTAAGGTATCTTAGTGTAATCCACTTCAATAAAGTTGACAGGAACTCAATAAAGATATGTCATATGAACTTAATATACAGTGCCAAAGTGAGTGAGCAGTACTAAATTTTAAATAAATGCACTAAATATACCTTAGTTTTACTTAACTTAAAAATAAGAAGTCACAAAATGGCATTATGAAAACCATAATTTATTTTGTATTTTTGTATTTATAGCCAACAACAACAATCAGCATGCAGAAATGATGCTAAGCAATTGGAGGCAAATCCATCCTTTTTTGCTGATTGGTTCTGCATTTCTCAAAAATTTTTACTCAATACTATGTGTTTGTAAGAGAGACTGAGTGTATTAGCAGTTATGTGTGCAAGGTAGTTAATGTGTGTGCATGCGTGCAAGTCAGTGTGTGTGCATGCGATTGTGAGCGCGTGTGAAGGCGACAGAGAGTGTATGTCAGTGAGACTCAAGAGTGAGAATGAGTGCGAGTGAGGTGGGCTGATCAGTCTGGGTGTAAGCTAACAGAAGGTTTTTGACTCAAAATGGACATTTTCCTGTATATCTCACAGCAACAAACAGACCTGGCAACATTTAGTCTGGTCACAGTTTAAAACCTAAATAAAACCGGATAATTAAAACTGGATTATTATATAGAACTGTACTTGGACATACACATTAAAAGCTTCAAAGCTAAATACAAGTCAGTACAATTTAACAGCTCTGACATGTATTGAACCTGTGTTGCAAAAGCACAAATACTAAACATCAAATACTGAACACTCATTTTCAACAGTTTTTACTTACTAGAAACCACTGAATACCTTGCTTTGATGGCAGGGTCATGTGACCAACATAAAGATGTTTTCTGCTGTCTAACTGTTTTTATGCTTTCAAATAACAAATATGAAAACAGTGAACAAATAGAAAAGCATATACCTCAATAGATACTTTGGTTTATTTTTTTGGTCTTCATTAACTTTTTTTCTACTGTTGGCCCCCAAGCACCTCCGCCCTTTCAGCAATTGTGAGGTAACAGTAACTGAACACTCATAACACTGGGCCAGGTGAAAATGAAATGAAAAAAAAGGCTGAACCAAAAAAACAGAATTTTGACCAGGGGTGCCCAGACTTTTGCACGCCACTGTAGCTATCCCCAGCGAGAACATCTAGTCCAAAAGAGCATTTTTTTAATGTTTGCAGTTTTGGGCTGAGCTTTTGTTGCCCCATGTTCAACACTATCTTCTGGATGAACTCAAATGTGTTCTTCATACATTTGGGGTAATCCAAAAGGTGTGCATATATCAAGCCAAAGAGAAGACAAAGTGCTTGAGAGGTTGTAGGAATGTCATCCATGACGATGTTTCCTTCAAGGATGATTGCAATGCTGTTGATCAACGGTGGCATGTCCTCAGTTATGACTCTAAGAACCCCAACAGGCACCTGGGTGAAGTCATCTGCAGTGTCTGAATCCTGTATTCAAAATAAAAGAACACAAATTAATTTAGATAGAATGTTATGACCCTAGGTTATAGTGTGTTGACTCCTGTAATCAAAGGCTCTGCAGGAATCATAATTTAAAATCACAGAGAAAGAAACAACACTCAGCAATAGTGTCTTACAGAGCTTTTTTGAAAGGCTTGGCCACATTTCAGCACCAAGCCTTAAAAATGCATTAATGCATTTTCTAAAAATCCATAAAGGTTGTTTGTGTACCAAATTTTTTAGCTAATTTTCCTAGGGTACTACTCAATGGTGCGATGTACATTTTAGGACATCAGACCTCAGTCTCAGTTCTCTGGCATCAGACAAATAATGTTGGTGTTTAGACTAAAAAGCTTCAGGTTTCTGGGAAAACTTTGTCAGATCGATGGGCTAGTGCAAATAGGCCTCAAACAAAACCGCTTCAGACCAAGCAGCCTCAAGCCAAACAGGCCAAACAGGATCTTGCCAAACTGTGTAGCAGCACATTCTCAAAAAAAGATCTGAATCTTTTTTTTTTAGATATTTCACCCCAAAGTTTAACAAAACAAAACCATTATTTTACTACTGTATCCTTTAATAAATGGGTGTTCTGCAAATGTGCAAATGTTTCTTTGCATCAAATCAGTGGGGTTTATTTATCATTACTCAGTCCAGCATTATAAATGAATTTACTGAGCAGCTGAGAATTTCACTGGAATTATCTCCAAGATAAAGGGGCAGACATTGCAGGACAGCAGTGCGTGTTGTGGTGATGTCATTGGTCTCATGGAAAAGATGACAAAAACAAATAAGCAGATGACTATATGAAAGGCAAAATTATTTAGAAAACAGAATTTATGCATATATGCGTGTACTTAAGTTACAACTTTGAATTCTCCGTGCTTGAGGTAGTACAAGAACTACTTGTATTGTAGTAGTAGAAGTAGTTGTTGTTTAACAAAGTAGTAGTAGCAGCTGTAGGCCTTGTTGAATCAAGCAAGCACACTTCCATAAGGTAGCAATAATGAAGAATCTGAAACACTTGTGTATTGATTGGCTGGAGGAGGTGTTTAAGTGACTGGCCGACTACTCCTTTTTGGGATTTGAAGAGGTCAGTGAGACGAGTGGTGTGGTGGTCAAGAGCTTCATAGAAGTCTGTCTTGAGGTTCTTACTGGCAACCCTGTAGAACTCAGCAAACACCTTAAATCACAAGCAAAGGATTGTTTACTCCACTATGGTAGTCATTTTAATGCCAATTGTCTATTTGACTGTTATACAATACATTGCTCAAAAAAAAGAGACCAAATTGCAGAAATTGACAATGTGTTACGTTGACTCAATGATTAAGCAAGTAATCTTAACCCTAGAACACTAACGTTAAAATAAGTAACACCATCACTAACGTTGGGTGTATTTTACCCGATATAATATCCT
>JAQNCA010000024.1:25546079-25584542 GCA_029783725.1 Acanthurus tractus | reverse complement strand
TGTTCTCACCCATCCTCCCCTCAAACCATCTACCTTTTCTGGACAAAAGGTAGGTGGTAGGTTGTTTAATACGCAGAAAGTTTAGGCTACACACTTTATTCATATATCTGTTTCAGAGATATTTATTTTTGAGAGAGTGTAATGTCTGCTGGTTTTAATCTTGGTAAGATGAATGAAATAAATATTTTTATGTTTAAAAACATCTGCTGTGTCTGGCATTGGGTCATGGACCTCCAGAGCTCAGTGAGGGTAATTAAAACTTATCAAGTCAGTCACAGTTCGGGTGACTTTATATAGAATTGGTTAGGCAGTCATCCAGTATATCTTCCAGTAAGCAACTGAATGTTGATTTTAATGTTAGCTGGTATGCCCTAGCCATGCAAACAACAGCCCTCAAGTAGCTTTAAAGATGTTATCTGTTTACGTTTCATGATATGTTTGAAGAAGACGTCTGTTTGCTGATTGGTTTATGGATCAGTCTTTCAGAAGAGCACAAGTACCTTTTTCTGCCATGTAACATCTTTCTCCATTACATCTCTTTTCTCTCAGCGGCTGTAGAATCAACATTTTTTATTTACCCCCATCCCTCTGATTCAGTGTTTTTTTAAAAAAAATTCATTCAGTGGGGGAATCTGGCATCGGTGCATACAAGAACGTAGTGGTTCCTAAACATCACGCAGTTTGAGAGGTCGTGCTAGCTAACTGATAGTTAATGAAAATACTAAATTCAGTACACAAGACTTTCAGGATGACATGAAAGGGTCATGTTAATTAAAGAATTGAAGTTTTCTATTCTAAATTTTTTTTTTTTCAGATTTCTTCATGTGCAATACATTCAGATGGATTTTCTTGTTAAACCGACAGAGTTTTTTCCATGAGCAGCTGAACACATGATTTCCCAGCAGCGGTTCACAGACTGTTTACTCTGCCCTGAGAAAAAACTCAGCAGTAGAAAATCAATGAGGTTTTAGATGTTTGACAAACAAATTCACTCACTGCAAACTTAAAAAAAACATCTCCTCTGCATTTATAATGTTCTTGGGTTTTGGTTCTGTCTTTTTAATGTTAGGGTTAGGGATTAATTATCTCTTTATTCATATTCTAAGCGTTTTGAATCAGTGTACTTATAATCAAACACTTGACCTGTGCAAACATACAAAAACAAGTTGGTGCAAGTTGATCTGATTAAAGCAACTGTAGAATGTGATTTCACTTGATTACATCAATCTCTAAAATTATACAGTCATGTAATTTTATATAAATTTAAGTATTCAGATTTTTCTATTGCTCAATGGATTTATTTAAACAGTCTTGTGAATGTATGACTGTAAACATAAACACAAATATTATGGGATGGGCTTGTGCACTCAATGAATCATTTGTCAGGTTGATATTATCGTGCTTGCATTGCTAATCCTGCCAGTTTATTCATAACATCCAGAAAATTGATCATTATCCAAGTCTGGTGCATCAACATGACCAAAAGAAGGCCATACATTATTTTTTTATTTTTCATTTTTTATTTTTTATCTTTTTTAAAGGGTGGACTGCTTCTCATTAAACGGCTGCAGATCATTTAGCATATAGGTATCTTATCCAGGACCAAGAGAACACGGCATGTGACTCAAGCTCTGAAATCTTCACGCTGGCTTCAAGATAAGTTCACAATCAATTTCAAAGGTCTGCTACTTGCTGAAAGTCACTGCAGAGGTTAGACTCAAGCTAGATCTCCAATATCCCAAAAGAATTGCAGGGACTCGGGTCAGCTGGTAGCTTATAGTCCAACATAAACACTGTAACAGCAAAAAGCTGTTATGCGCTTGCAACTGAAATAAACTACCAGAAGATTTTTAGAAATGCATGTGCATCAAATATGACAATTTTGTACTCCAGGTTTAAGAAACATCTCCAGCAAAACATGAGGTGTTGAGTTTATGGCTCAATTCTTTTTGTAGACTTATACTATCTGGTTCCCTGCAGTCCATTGCCACAGTGCTTTTAGGCTCTTCTACTTCTAGCTTTTAATTTCTTTTAAATTACATATTGTGTTTACTTTCTTTGATAATATGTGGATGTTTCTCTGTTTTATTTAGATTGTGTAAAAGCGCATTATACATGCTGTACTTTTCTGTAGTTTATACTCCAAAAAACACGCAAAATTGAAAAAAAAAAAAATTCACGGGATGGAGACCAAGGCAGGGAGCTGGCAGCTGTTTCTCATTGGCACAGGTGGGACACGTGACCAGGCTCATTTACACATGGGCAGGCAGGTAAGCGTGGGAGCAAATAGTTTCAACTAGGCCGCGAGCGCAACAAGGAAACAACTGAATTATGAGTTTCGTCCATTTCTCGGATCATCTCACGGTGAACCGGCAGTCACAACGGATCACGTCGATCATCTCACCTGGATGCGCAAAAACCGACAGGTAATCTCCACCGTGTTTCCCACATTTATTTATTTATCTGGTATCTTTATGAGGACCAACACGAAGCTCCTACGGGATTTAGCCACAATTGAAACCGTTTCCGCGCATCTTGGTCCGTCACAGAGCCTGCACGAGCTCATCTTTTTACCTGTCGCTGGTTTCACCTGTCATTTCACGGCGGCAGCAGCAGCAGCAGCAGCAGCAGCAGCAGGCTCACCTGAGCGCAGCGGGCACCGGTTAGACAGGTGGAGCAGGACGCGCCGCATTCCGCGAGTGCAGACACTCATCCGCCTGTGGCAGAGTGAAACTCCAGTTGCGTGTCTGTGTGCGGGCGGTTAGTTTAACCAAGATTTCTAAAGGAAAATTGGCTTTTTTTAATCTAAATGAGAACGACATTATTTCTTTGTACGAGAGAACATGTGCGAATCTGTCCCGTAAAACAAGTGCGGTGAGTAACGTGTGTTTTCTTACTCAATGTAATGCAGTTTCACACAACAGCTTTAAGTGCTACCTGTGTGAAAAGGTGTGTGTTGTGGTAGGCTAATTGACCCCGATGGTAACGTACGAGGTCACACCGGTGTTGTGTTGTAGAAAGCGTGTAATTTAGTCTGTTTTACGTGCGTGGGACACGGAGGCCTAAATATATATGAAAACAATTGATAAATGCTTTTAAAAATTTGATCAATTAAATTACTTTTTTGTCAAGATGACCTAGTTTAATGTCCAGTGATATATAGAGCACTGAGATTTATTGTCAAGTAAAAGAACAATTAGTGCCATTAAAATAACTTTTAAAGGATTCTGCTAAAGTTAAAGTGAGATCAGCAGGTTAATTATTCATAGATCTAAGTTACTTTCTATTTTAATACCAATAATGAAATGTTTTTTTTCTAATTATCTCATTATATTATTATTTTAGTATCTCATCTGAAATCTTACCTCATATTATAATTTAAGAGACCACTTTATGTATAACATAGATTAATGTTTGTACCATAACGTCGAATATTAACGTTCCTCATTAAACATTATACAGCTAATGTTAACTAGTTAACAACATTTCCACCCAAGGAATGTGCAACTTGCCTCAATGTGCTGTTGGAGGTTAGAGGAGGAGTTTTCAAAAGGTGGAGCTTTCAGGGTTTTTTTCTTTTAGGGGGTGAGGCTGGAAGGCACCTCATCATGTAACTGTTCACTTCCGTTCACAAAGATTTTGGTGTAAAAAAACGTGGCCAGGTGGGCAAGGTGTCATCACCTAAAGCTGACTCTTGTTCTGGGTCAAAGGTAGTGCTTTTTATTGCCATCTGCAGTAAAAGGACAGTAGGGGTTTCCCACGGGCTCCTCCTCTTAACTGCAGTGGTTTTTATTTAGATATTTGGCATGTGTAGTAAAGTAAAAAATAGATTACAAGCTCAGAAATACACCTAAGTAACAGCAGAAGTACAGTTTTAGAAAAGTAACTTTCAGTGCTTATTCCTAAGAAAAATAAAATAAAAAAACTCTTCTCTCATGTGCAGTACTTGTAATGCTCTCTGACCAACTGCTGACCATAGTAGTTCATAGAGCAGAAAGGTAAATATTTTAGCTCTCCTCCAGTCTTAGATAACATCTTTTTAGTGGTATTTGAAGCCCTCAGAGGCCTGATAAGAGCATATTTCTGTGACAGTTTACCTGCCTAGTTAAAGACTGTCAGACAACAAAGAAATCTAAATGTGTCAACTGCAGAAAACTGTGGATATACCTAACTATGTTTTGAAAATATTTAGAGCAAATTATTCTTCAATTAATCCGCAAATAAACTGCAAATGCCTCACAAGTGAGAAGTTGTATATTGAGACACTACTTTACTTTTGAACATGTATGCATATGCACACCTGCAGGTGACCATTTTTGGGCACAAAATCTTGCAAAATCATCAAACCAATATTTTTTCTTATATGTTTGTCTTTTTTTTCCCTGCAGTTGTTGGGTCCAGATGTAAGGACAGAGACAACGCAGACTGAACCAATATTTGAAATAACTCAGGGCGGTGAGTTCAGGCCCTAATTGTCTTGTGATCTAACCCTTTTCTGACTGTTTGCTGTTGAGGAGACTGTGGCAGCTCCTTATTTCAGTTGTCTGTAATTTTATAAAGAAATCTGAATCTCTTCAAAAGAAAATCACTCTTTAAACATTATAATATAATTTCATAAATTAATTAATATGATCAGGCACTATATTCTTCATTTGTAATAAATTCTGTATTCTGCACTTTTGAACAAATCTAAAAAGTTTTTGCATATTGGTTTGACCAGATGAGCACTGAGTCAGATACACATATTATGCTTTTATTTTGAAATAGAGAATTTAAGCCCAGTCCACACATGCGTAAATATTTTAAAATATTTTCTTTTTCTTCTATTCTCATAATTATCATTTCCAAAGAAAGACACAATTAATCACTTTCAAGAAAATGCCAGACCAACAGGTGGCGATATAACCTCAACTCCGAAGCCAAATTTACAGTCAGAAGCTTGAATAAAAGTTATTGCTTGTCCTACAAAGCTGCAGTGTTGATGTAAGGAAATGTGGTTTTGGAGGTTTGGATTATGCAGTGTCTCTGTTCCTCATTTAGTGAAAGAGTGACTAAAGATTTATTTGTTAAAATGGGGGAAAAAGTTCTGTTCACAAGGTTAGCACCAGCGCTTTATGGCCTCTTGCAAACAAAAGAGATAACATTGTACGATCCGCTGTCACAGGACAAAAACTTTTCCTTGTTTACACATGGACACTGCAAATAGTGTTTCTGAATATCTTCATCCTGACTGGGGTTTTTCAGTGACCTTCAGTTAGGTCGAATCAAAACTGTATGTGAACATAAAGTGGAAAAACATGTAAAAAAAAAAAATGCTCACTTTACTTTGGACAAGGTCTTATTCATCTACAAACCAAAAGCTTTACTTTATGTGTGATTTCCCCCCTCCCCTCAGCTGTCGGTCACCATGGCAATGCAGGTGTTAGTCCCACCTGTGGGCTCCGTGTTTGTCTTCACCCTGCTGTCCCTGCTCAGCTTGGCGTCGCTGCTGCTGCTGTGTGTCATCAGGAAGAAGAGAAGGATGGAGGGAACGTACCAACCAAGCGCAGAGGAGAAGAAACAGACGGGAGCATCAGGATGTGAAAAACCCGGACTTCCTCTGCCGTTGCCCAAAGAAGAACGCCTCATATGATGGAACGTAAAGGAGTTTTCCTCCCATATTTTCACCCTGCTGTCGCTCTGTTAATCTGTGGGAACCAGATGTCATGTTTTCACCAGAAATCTTCGAACACAAATGAACACTGCTTGTGCAGCACCTCTTCGTTCTTGGTGACACCGAATAGACTGATCGGAATTTTTTACTGTGTGGACGGACAAAATATGTGACATTTCAGTTTCTGTCGTTCCATTCCAACAGTAAGTCATTTCCTGTATTATGCAACATAAGGGACATGAGCTGAAAGTGTGTTTTGTTTTGTTTTTTATTTGCACGGGTCTTTTTTTACTTTGTCTTCTGTGTATTTGTATGTAAAGTATCATGTTTTACACTGTTTCCAGTTATGAAGGATATCGACACTGATAATGATGCACTTTTATGTTGAGCTCTGACAGGCTTAATTACAACAATTTCTACAAAAAGAGAAATTAATATGTCTTGTACACAAGGTGTTACATTAATAAACCAGTAATGTGCACACTCAGATCTGTGCTTCTGTCCCTTGTTTTAGAGCAGGCAAAGAGCCAAGACAAAATTTAGTTTATTAGGGTTTTTCTGAGTTGATAAACAAATTATCTTCAGTTTTTGTTGGGAAGTGATGGGCCATCAAACAGCTGTTAACATGCTAAACATGAAAACATGAACTTTTCTCACTGTTAGAGAATGTATATAGGTCTTTTATTTTAGCCGTGTTGCCTTGGCGTAATTTTAAGTGCAACTCATTGGTGATTTCATTAAGGATACAAAATACGAATACACAAAAATCTTTGAAAGTATTTGCCAAAGTCACCCGTGTTACCTACCAGCCAGTTCGTCCCCTCAGGAGAAGGTCCAGTGGTTTTTAACTTGACTGTCAACAACTTCTATGGAAATACCAAAAAAAAATTAGAACAAACACGCAAGTGAGCCACACTGAATCACTGGATCACCAGTTTCTTCTTCAAGAGGAACACAGTTCATTTTGTCCCAATCCCACACACATCCCTGCAGTTATGTGTGTTGTGATGTTCATTGATGTAAAATACTTAAGAATAATTTTTTGTAGGTCAAATAAATGGGCTGATGGACAGTAAACACTGTATGTTAGCAAAATTAAAAAAAGAATTGGCGTTATGGCCTTTCATCTACCTGCAGTAGTTACTTGAATTTTGCAGCCGCCTCCTGCGAGGTTACAAGGACCATCAGTGTTCATGACACTATTAAAATTGGTTCAGAAAGCTGCATTTATTTCAACGCATACATTTCCCCACATTTTTCTTTGTTTTTTTGCAGTTATCCATACTCTTAATATTTCTGTTTTTTTTTTAAAATCATATTCAACTTAGGAACAAGTAACAGCTCTTTTTGCACTGATTTGTTCTATGTTCATGTCTCTCACTACCAGCAGTGTTAGCTGTAGTCTAATTTATCACAAAGCTTCTTAAACCTTGAAGAATTTGAGTTTGCCTTACTATGATTAATGTCAAATGATTAAAATTAAGTATTTGCCTTGCCTTGACTACCTTGTTGTCAGGGCTCTGAGTTCTGCGTAAAGAAAAGTAAGGAAACCAGGCCTTTCTAGAAGAATGGTTGACAGTAACTTAAGTGCATCCGTGGCTGCCATTGCACTTAAATCATGTGAGTTGAGCTGCTTCAGTGAGCCCCTTTCATGAGGTAAATACTTCTAGTAGTTTAAAACAAACAGAAAAAACATTCACAGCTGCGAAAGAACCCAGCAGATCAGATGAGAAAAATGTTTTCCAAATCATTCTAGCCCATTCATTTAAATAATCAGTCAAGATTTTAAGAATCATGGGTTTAATATGAAAACCTTCAATGGCAAGGACATTGTCAATTGTGAATGAAAAGACTTTATTTTCTGACTGACCTGTTTATTTAAAATATGATTCCTTTTCCCCTCTTGTGTTGTTTTGTAAATGTGTTTATACATGAACAAAAGACCATCAAGCGAGAGCCATTTTCTTTTGTTTTTTGCAAATGTCACATGCACCATCTTCAGCTCAACTGTAATATCATATTACCATGAGGGGGCAGCATTTAGCTATATAAAACAGAGGGTTTCTACTGCTGCTTTTGCAGCTGCATCCTTGCAGCTCAGTGCCAGTGGCCTTTGTCTTTGAAAAACACTTGGATATGGACTTTTGTCATTGTTTCATCTGCAAGTGTTCGTGTGAAGATCAGATGGTTTTTGCCACATTTGTGAGAGAGACACACATGTCGCTGGTGTCAAAGGTCATTCATTACTCACTTTCACTCTGTAGATTTGTTTTACACTCAAGTTAGACAACCAAAAAAATCTTTAGCTGTTACACAATTGCAGTGAAATGTCAGTAATGTCACAATATGGATCCTGGCAGAAAGGCTCACTTTGACTTCTGACTCATTACCCACCCATTAGGTCAGAGAAAGTTCACATTCTTTCAGAGAACCAGTCAAACTTTGTTGGCCACAGTCTTGTGTGGGTAACAGTTGTGACACTGAGGTGTCTGGAAGCACTTAAGGCTTCGAGCAGTTCAGTCTTTGTCTCCTGACGTTGTATAGTCTCATTGCTGAGAGTTACAAGCAACAATTCAGTCAAGCTCGTACAATATATTATAGTTTGTAACAATTATGTCAAATGTCAAGGTCTGGGAACTACAGACAAACTCAAAGTTTACAGCGGTCAACAATAACATAGTATTTTGCTATATTACATCATTTTTGTAAAAATATTGTTTTAGATTTTTTTTCCAAAGCACCTTGCTCTCTGTGAGCAGAATACCTTTTCTAAACCTGAGGTTGTTGAGTCCTTTCTGCACCATATCACAACATAAGTCATCTCAAGACACTTACCATATAAAGCAGGTCTAGAACACACTTTATAATTATTATTATTTATTGAGACCCAACCATAGAAAGAAATCCCATGTAAGAAAGCACTTGGTGACGGTGGCGAGGAAAAACTTATAATGAGGAGGTGGAGCGCACTCAGGCTCAGAGGTGGGAGGCCATCCGAAGCCACCGGTTGGTTTGAGGAAGAGAGAAAACAGAGAAAGACAGAAAAAGAAAAGAGGAGAAAAAATGGACAAGGCAGAAACGAAGAGTGAGAGGCAGTGGGCGGAAATGCCCAGCAACAAAATTAGAAAGGTTCGATCCAAGCTGTTTTAAAACAGAATGATCCTTTAACCAGCCAATCAACAGACAGAAAGTTATAAAAACAACCGGTTATCCGACAAAGGTTCATCGTTTCAATGGTCATCTGGGCTGAAAACTCTGCAGGCTGTCTTTGTGTTATGGGCTTAATGTTAGAGGGTTGGAAGAGTGCTTCATTGTCTTCTTCTGCTTCTGTCTTGCTTATCAATATTATCCTTACTTTTCTGAAAACTATAATGCTCCACTAAGCACTTACCACTTTAATAAAGTAAATCAAGATGTCTCCAATCTGATGCAAAAACATCCCTGAACCTGGACTCCAGCAGATCCCACCTGGGAACACAACGATGTGAGACGTGATCTGCCATAAATAAAGGTTCACGTTAATTAAATATTTTATGTCCCATATGACCTTTTCGTTCTTTCTTTTAAGAAGTCAGAATGAAAAGCCTTAGGTAGAAAAACGGGTGTTTTTCAGGAATTTAATATTAGCCAGACCAAGTGTCTGCCAGTGCTGGCGGTAGCTCTGTTTTTATAACCAGAAGAGAAGAGTTGTAACTCTGTTTCTCTCTCTCTCTCTAACACACACACACACACACACACACATACACACACATCTATACAGTGATTGCTTTAAAAAAACGGCTGATAGGACATGGTGTCTAACAGGCTTCAGAGTTGGTGGGAGGTCAGATGGTGGGGGGGGGTTCAGGAGGCATCTACTGTAAGAGGGTTAAACACATCACTCACTGAACTCAAAAATTATATTATCTGAAACAGCTCACTCATGACGGTGGTGAAGGTCTCGTCCGTATGTACACACATATTTCAATAAAGTAGTTTTTCTGCCCTTTGGCCCACAAACAAACGGCCCTTTTTAAGGTCACCGTAAACAGAGCTTTTGGAAAACTCCTAGCATGGTGAAGATATTTACAAACTCTGTTTGCAGTGTTGTCTTGTAGACGAGGTAAACAGTGTTTTTGGCTCGAGATATTAGAGTGTGTGCCGTTACTCTATGTGTTTAACAGCCGGAGGTGCTCCATTGCTCCCTCTTGTTTACATGCGTAATATGTGCAATGGCAGATGTGTCCAAAATAGTACATGTGTAAACATTTTTACATTGTAATTCTGCAGTCATTCCCTTACTTTCTGCCATTTCTGTTTGCCTACTGAAACTTGTAAGTTGATTCCTTCTTTAAGTCTTCTGAGGGGCAAAAATGACTTAAGGGTTGGGCGCCAACTGTTGGCTTGGCATGCTCCTAACAGCGCTACACAGTATGTTTTTGAGCTGACATATGAATGGAGTTTTTTTTTTAAGGAAGAAAAACCAAAAATTTACGACATTTCAAAATTACATGGGTACTGGTGTCTTAAGCAAAGGGTTCTAAAACAAAGATGATGGCGGCTGAGGCCACGTGACTTGTGGGGGAACTTAACTTCTTTGTTTAAGGCCAAAGGTTGTAAACTAAAGGTGCCCAGTTACAAAAAGAGTTATTACACACAGGTTACTGATGAAAGCTACTTGATGTACGTGCAGTCCTGTATGTGTGTAAGATGTACAACAGCTGGCTAGGTGGTAATAGAGCAGATATGAAACTAAATGGTCCGGTCCTTTGACTTTGGTCCTTCTCTGAAGACGACTGGTTGCTCCTTTTGCCTTGAGTTAGGGGCTTGATGCTAACTCTGCTTCATGACTCCTGACCTTATAACCTTGTGTCTTAACCAACAGTGCTAGCTTAACTTTTTCAATCCTAATTCATTCTTAGGCAGGCTCTTGCATTACTGCTGTTGGAGAGGAGTTCACTCTGTGTTATGCAGGACTGCAGAAGAAGATGTATCACCCAGGAGCAGTTAGGTTGACTGAAGAGCTGCCTATGAATGATCTCCTTCCCTGTGGCGTAAAGAAAAAGCTGTTCTCTGGGAGGTTAAGAAAGAAGTTGCTTAAAAGTGAGTAAGCAAGAGCAGAAGAGGGTCTGTACTGATCTTGTGACATTACGGGTGTTCAAGCACGGGTGTAAAACCACGGGAGGGGGGGGAGTTGAGTACAGCGTCATCTATCAAGAGTTTCTGGGAGTCTCGTGCAATGGAAACCAGGACTCAGATTCAGACTAGATTTCACTGCGGTGTAATTTGCAAAACCTTTGTTTGTTAAATTCACATGGTGAGTAACTAATAGCATTTTTAAAAACACAGTTACAAAGTGCTTTTCAGTTAAACTGAATAGAATGAAATATAAAGAGAATAACACAAACCAGGCAACAATAATAAACGAAACACGTTAAAAACACAAGAAAGGTGAAAATAATAGAAAGCCTTGAAAATAAAAAAACATCACAGAAGGGAAGTTTTTAGTAATATATATAATTGATTTTAACAGTGATTTAAAAGCTGCGACAGAATTTTCAGACCAAAATTTCTCAAGGAGATCATTCCAGATTCAACTGCACCCTCTTATTTAAACTGATTTCGGAAGCTACTGCCATAATATTCTTGAACTGATGGATCATTGAGGAAACACGGGAACAAAAATATCCATCTCTTAACCTCTTAACAAGACCCAGCTGATTCTCAAGCGTGAGGTTGTTTCTGGCGTGCAAGTCATCCATTCTTTGCAAAATACTACAAACAGTGTGGACAATCTTTTTAAGTGAAACTTAAGTTTGATTTTCATCATGTCCTAGAAAACAGCTTAACTCTGCCTTAAAATGGCCACACTTGAGCGTGCAGTGCAGATTGTAAGCTGATGAAATACATGAAAATCTATATGTAACCAGACCAGCTAGTGTCTCTGCCTCCAGTTTATTGATCTGAATTATCCAAAAACTGAAATTATTCCTCTGGAGTTTTGGCAGATAGTTAGTGAGCACGTCAACAATGAAGTACAACATTATAAAATTAGTCATAGCTGAATGTTTGTGTGTTTAAAGTGAGTCACTTAGAGACAAGTATTGAAACATTTTATCTGTAATGTAAGTTTATCCGGAAACCTTTCACAATTTAAAGGGAGAAGACTCGGGTTAAAAAATGGCAGATTTGTCTGAAGTTTGTTGCAGAGGACCAAAGTGTTGGACAAACAAACCGCTTTCTGTCGTCATCGCTGCTGCTGGCAATAATTCATCCTAAGTGGCTGCCTGTTCTGATTTCAATGCCAATGTCTGACTCATGGAACTTATTAAAATGTCGGTCTGCCAGAAACAAATGTAAACACAGCTGTCAACTTCATTTTATTTTGTGTCTTTATTATATCTTCCAAATATACACTAAACATATACCACATTTACAAATATATTTATGTGCTTATTTTGAGATTAAATTTGGGTTAAACTGGTACTGTGTCAGTAAATCAAGAGTTGAATACGGAGGATTGGGGTCATTAGTTCCTTCAACAAATGAAGTTAATCATGTGAATAATAATTCTTATTTAAAACATTTCATTTTGTATTTTAGAGGCCAATTAATTTCTAAGGCAATAAACACATTAAATACACGCATTTGTTTTTGTTTTCTTCCCATGGAATCACATTCTCTCTCTTTTTCCAATCTCTATCTCTCTTTCTCGCCGTCCTTTTGAATTAGACACACACACCAACACACACACACAGGTCATATGTCAAATGGGGTTTGAATGGCAGGAAGGGAGGGAGATTGTAATTACTGGACTCTACTGTAATATATGGTGTGAACTGCTTTCTGTGCCACAGAGCTTAATCACCACATCTTTCTCTCTCTCTCCCTCACACACACACACACAATATCACACTGTGTGTGCCAACATATTATCAGAAGATCTGGGTAGCTCCATTACCTTCCTTCCCTATTACGAAGGGACTTGAGGTGTGTTTTGTCCCACCTTCATTTCCTTCATTTCCTAGAAACTCATACAAAAACAAACAAAAAATTAAAAGGATTTAATATGTAAGGAGTTTGAATTAATGAACACAAAATGAAATGCTAACAAATTACAATTACAGTTTCAAAGTTTGTGAAAATACAAACAAACCAATAAAACACTAAATGTTTATAGACTTAAAAAGGCGACAGAAGTATCAGATTTACCTCACAGACAGGAGTTTAGAGATAGCAGAGATGACAAAAGTGTTTTTGAATGTTAGTGTATGTAAAAAAAATAAATAAAAACTTAAAAGAAAACCAGGAACATTTAAAACTATGAATGTACCAAACAAAAGATGAAAGACAATCCAGTTTCTGAGGACAGCAGGTTTTTTTCAGAGCTGAAATTTGTATTTTTCAAAAGACCGATGCAGAATTAAAAATGTTAAAACTTGAGCATGTTGTTAAGGTTTAAACATGTTGAACACAGATGGTATTAAATACTTGAATAATAAGTGCTTGTATGTGTTGTTAAAAACTGCAATATACCATCAAATACTTTAATATGATAAATACATAAAAGTGCTGTTGCATATTTGAATATGATGTTAGGAAACTAATTTATTGCCTAAAATAAGTTTAGTATGTTGTTAGCCGTTCCGTTAGCTCTGACTGTGTCGAACTGAAACAGAGAACCAAGTTTTATTTTTACTCCTTTAGTGGTCAAAAGTACAGAACTACAGATCTGTTCAAAATCCCATAAATCAGTTGGATGGATGTCCTTGATTCACATCCATGAATGTAGGTAATTAAAACAAGATTTCTTGAATGCTACCTTCTCTTTTAGTTAACTCCAAAAAAAAATAAGCAGACTCTCTGTTTAATATGATGTGAATCAGAAGCAGTTAGTAGAAGTTAACTACAAATGAAATGCAATTAAATTACACCTGAAGGTGCCGCAGTTTAAAAGCCTTTTCATTCACTCATCTGGTTTAATGATCAACCCAGTCATGTAAGGTCACACGGGGAGGCTATTTAATTAATGAATGGAAAGAAAGTTTGGTCCACTAAAAGCTCTCCATGTAATTCATTTATAATCATCAGGAGCAAAGTATCTGGTGTGTGTGTGTGTTTGTAAATTAAAACAACTCTTTAATAACCCTCTCGAGTTTATTAATTATTAAAGTATAAGTCCTGTTGTGTGCAGACGCATTAGCATTTTTTTTAACCATGTGCAGACTGTAAGGAGGAAGAGGTGTAAAATAATCAAATAGTTGAAGTCTCTTACTATAATTATAAAACATATGCCAAATTGCCAAACTTTGTAAGTGTTTTACAAAAGGCTGTGATTTACTCTGATCATATCACAGCAAACCACAGCCTGGAGTGAGTGTTGCCCCAATGAGTGACAGCGTCATTCTGTCGGAGACACTGAACCAACTTTTGAGATAAAGTTTAAAATTTCTCACCTATAGACCATTTGTTGCAGCTGCATGTTGAGCGACATCACATGAGTGATAATTTGTAGGGATTTTTACAAAGCGCCACACACTTCATATAACTCTGCAGGATAACAAGCATCATGCAGCTCCTCTTTGAACAAATGTTGTGATATTCTGACATTTGAGGCTTACCGGGAATTAAATTTAAATTTAATTAGTGTGTGTTAAATTAAATAGAAACCCGATCGTAATTTATTTGATGTCCGACTCTGCTGGTGAGACATAAAAGCAACACAGACAAAAGCTAGGATAAACACATACACATACATTTCACACTAGCTGAGCTTACATAAGGGATAATGGTGCTGCAAAAACACTCATTTCAGGAGACCCTTCTCCCTGAAAAAGCACATCAGCACAGGCTTGCATGAGCTGGAAACAAGGGGCAGGTTTCTATACGCTGTCTAAACTGCGTGGCATTGCAAAGTCCTTCGTTTTCTCCATCATCCATGAGTTTTGAAAAGTTGACGTCTAGCTCAAAAATTACTGCATCAAGCTACTTTAAAGTAAAAGTCATGTGAATTCCAATGTGGTTTACATGGCTGTTCAGACTGAAGTTGAATAAATAAAATTTGGATCTGAATTGGATTTGGATCAAAGTGGCTTAAACTAAGCTTCTGTGTGATCTGTGTTGTTTACACTGTAATGGAACAAAAACCGATAATCTGAGTCACTAAGGCGGGAAAAATCGGCGGGAAAAGATTTTGGCCACTTGGCCACAATAGCTTTAGTTTTATTGATCTTCAAATAAGGGGAGCTTGATGCCACCTAGGATAGACGAGATCACCCCTGATTGGCCAAATACAGACAGACACACAGCTCTTGTGATGCATCATCATCCTAAACCACAAACTCCTGCCTCAACTGTCTTTGCAAACTGAAATGCTCTTATGCATTTTCCCTTTTTTTGTGATTAAAAATCATTTTTAGAATTGTTTCTTTTAATGGATAGCCCCCTTAAGATGTTCAGCATGTATCTTAAGGCCCATATTCTACAGCAATACAATATGCAGCAGAACAGATAGAGTAGGTTTACAATATACAACATCTGCTATACTTTATTTTACTTATATACTATACATGATACAAAAATATTGATCACAGTGTATTTTCATAGAAAAAGATTGAAATTGTAATACACAGGTTTAAAAATAACATTTAATAAATTATATAATCAATGTTTGACATAGAAATGTTGAGACATAATTATTACAAAACCCACCAAAAATAAAATTAAAACAAATTATTTAGACAATATTTTAAAATGTTGAGTTTTGACTTTCTCATTCTTTGTCCTTCCTTTTGTTTCTGGGGTCCGATTGGCCACTTTCTCATCAAAACGTCCTCATACTTTAGTCAGTGCATATCCCATCTTCAAATCACGAGAGTTTCCCATTTCTGCACTCCAATCACTAAGATTTCGCCGCATTCAACAGGTTCCGAACTCTTAGCTGCCATCACAGTTGAAAGGAATACTCATGACCAGCAGGTCTGCAGGGGATGGGTGATGAATTCTACTTCTTAAGTTTGTTTTGTGTTCATTAGCATCTTGTTAGTTCGTCATTAACCAGCAGTTAGTCCAGCCGCCTCCAGTGAGATGGTACACAACGACACACCTCCTCGCTGAAGGAGAAACCTGGTTCACACCTCCGTCTCCTGACCTCGCAGGGCGGTCTGAGACAACTGTACAAGGAGAGAAAAAACAGGACTGAATACAGAGTTCAAGTCTTATAACATCAAAGTGTCTGAAACATGTTAGATCAGTTTAAGAAAGAAAGCATACTGGTTTGGAAAGAGTGTGCCTGTTTTTAAAAAAAGATTCACCTCCTCGTTGAGGTGTTGAAACTGTACCACAGCTGGTTCTAGATATATTTTAAGTGTCAGTGGGACGGTTAAAGGCACTTTTACAGATGCTAGCACCTCATCTGAGTAGACTAGCACCAATAACCTGGAGGCTGCTGACCCGGAGCAACGTATCACAGTCTGTATGAGGTGGAAAAGTTGTTAAAATGTCTGTATTGGGCTTGTCAGCCATTGTTGTAATTGATGTGGGAGACGGACGTGATGTTTGCTTTGCACAACCAACGTGATTGGTTGGTGCATTTGTTTTCAGAAAACATCAGATAAATCAACATCGATCTGAAAATTAAAAGGGTCGTTTATTTGTGTCATGATATTATGACATATGATATTATGTTCAATCAGCATTTCAAAAGATTTGTTTTTCATGCTAATTATTCCCACAAAAAAAGATGCATCTGGCGTGTAAAGGTCCTTAGATTGTTGGTGAAATGAAATCCTGTTGTTTATATGGCACAAGTGTGCTTCAGCAACAAAAGATCCAGAAACTGCCATGTAATTGCTGTAGTGGTTGTCATGGACTGTCACTTGGTAAATAAAAGAATATTTATTCATGGTTAGTAAAAGAGAACTATGAACACACACGAACACACACGCACACACATTTTGTTAGACACATAGTCACATACCCAAATGCCAGACCAAACCCTAACTCAGACTCTAGATTCCTACCTAAGGAATACTCATAAATCACTCTCCAACAGGGTCACAAAGGGTCAAAACAGGATGGGATGGAGGGATGTATGTGTATGTGCATGTGTGTTTCCTCCTCTGCAGGGAGAGGAAATGGTTAAGTGACAGCTAAGAGAAGTCATTAGCACATTGAGATCTTGTATTACGCACCCAGTTCACTACAATAAGTTGGAGTGATGTTTCCAGCCAGTTTGTGTGTATGTGCATGCGTGTTTTGGAGCGTGGGTTTCATTATTCAAAGATGCAGCAACCACTGGACCGTTAATATATTACAAGAGCTGTGAACCTACCACTGACATGATTCCTACTTTACAACCCAATAACATTTCTATATAAATGTTTATGGACCATATCACAGGCCTTTTATAGTCTATATTAGTCACTCACTGTATTTCTATTGCAACATACCTCTTATAGGGTTTCTCGAGATGTCAATTACAATATTGTTGGATTTTGGCTGTAGGGAAGATTTAATTAAATGACTAATAATTATTCCAATTAATGTTTTAGGAATGATTATTTCTGAGATAATTGACCTTCCACTATCATTATGTGTAATGGCCCTCTGGCATTATGATTGATGGTGTTATGATGCAAAGAAACACTCAGCAAACTACGTCTCTCCTCAGCAGGAATTTATTCTCACTAAACATTTAGGTAGAGAAAAAACAATGGAGAAAACAGGGTGAAAATGTGATTCTTCTGGATAAATGTTTTTAGCAAACACTGGTTGGCACATAAGGATGGCGTTTCAATAGATTTTTAACAATTTTGTGTGATGCTTGGACAAACAGGAATAGATTTGGCTCTGTAATCATCTGTGTACCTATTATCCAGTTTAAGACTCTTGATTTGTACAGTGGTGGTGGAATATGTGCTGACTGTCAGACTGTCCATTTTGGTGGAAACAACCTTTCAGTTTTTGTGCATTTCTATGATTCCCTATGTTTGTCCAAAATCTATGCTAAGACGCTTCTGTATCTTGAGCAGTGGGCACTTTCTTGCTCAAAGCTGCATTTTCAGCATCAGAAAAGATGGTTCAATAGTGGTGGTGCGAAAGCCCTCACATCACTTCTTACCTGCACGTGGCTTGGTGAAACCTCCTTCCTTTTAGGAAACACTTATTGGGTGACTCGTTACATTCACAGGAACACTTTGTTTTATTGAGGGGCTGGTGTCTTGGACATGTCTTGCTACACGTGCACTGACAGGTATCCTTATTGAAGACATGGTTTAGTGGGCAGGAGGGAGCAGGTGGGATGTTGCAAATGCACTGGCAGGTATTGATGTCAAAATGTCGATTAGGGCCGCAGTCCTTAGCTTGATCTTTATGCCGACACACACATTGACAGGTTTCCACGTCAAGTTCCTTTTCTGGGCCACACAAATCTGCTGAAAATATGTCTGTGGAGAGGGAGAGAAGGGAATCACACAAGCAGGATTAGGACTGATGCAGACTAGATTGTTATCACAATAAAAAATGCAAACTGCATGTCATATTGATGTAATACTACAATGATTTAAAACTGTGATGAACGCTATTATTATGCATGATTGTACAGAGCTGATGGATTGTGGGTGACAATCTTGTACCTAAGTTGGTGTGACAGCCACTTGCAGTACTCAGTTTTTTCGAATACACAAATGCATAAATATGCATAATCAGTTACGACTGAGGTGGGCGATGTCGTAACTTTGAAAATAAAGAAAGAAATATGTGGTTTCTTCAACCCGGATTACTCCATCCTAGGACATTATATGGAAGCTGTGTTTGGAGAAATTGTCATTATTGTTTTTGGGAAGCTCCCTGTCATTGTTCTGTTTGTACAGTTTGACACAGCCTTTAATTTCTTTCTTTATTTTTTTTTTAAGCCAAACTGTATTAAAACAACTGAAATGTTGCTTTGTCTGGATGGAAAACTGGATGGCTGATGTTTAGGACATTTTTTCTGGTCTTCATCACATGGCCAAAGAATTTTTTTCTTAATTTACCACAAATTCTTTCTGCCCTCAAGTCTCATATTACTTCTTTGTTTTCTTTACTGCTTTTTTTGTCGATGCTGTTGACAATTTTCACAACATTTCACAAGTTTTACACTTATTTTCTTTTATATTTAAAATACAATTTCAAAATTGAGGAGGAGACTAATGTGACCTGGTTTCTCGTTCTGGGTAGCCTGCTGTAACTTCTTGTCATTGGTACAGTGGACATGATTTGAACCATGGTTCAGTTTGATCCGGACCGAGATCACCTCCTTTAGTCAGACCAGGGTTATGCTGTTTGGTCCGGGTCATGGACCAGGGGAAGTTTCATTCCTGCTATTTTGGTTCGGGTCATTCTGAAAAGTTCAGAAGTCTGGGCCAAACCATGCAGGTGTGAAAGTGTCCTGAAAGACTATTGGACTGACTGCTTCAGTGGTTTTAAAGAGTTGAAAGAATCCTCTCCATCTCCAACTTTTAGTTTATCATCTTCTCTGGAGTGTGCTAGTGCACAGCTACTATGAAAAAATACCATTATTTTTTAAGAAATACTTGAAAACATTTTTTGAAACTAGTCCTATTTTTCCCAAATCTGCCAAGTGTGTCCTAATGTGTCCTACTATCTCTCACAGATATTTTTTTAGCTCTACAATACATACTGTGTGTGTTTTTGTATGCGTAAGTATCTGTGGAATCTGCTGCTCTGAGATCTCTGCATTCTTCTGTTTCTCATTTGTTTACACTGAGTCCAGAGTGTTATCATAGCCAAACACACACACACCGAGAAAATCACAAAAACACACACTTACAGACTCTCAACAAACACAATGCAGTCATAAATACTCCTCAACGAACACATGGACATTCTCTGGTCACAAGGACCAACACAGAGGAAGATGGCCTTACAAACTGTGCGTGTTTGTCTCAGTGTGTGCAAACTTTACCTGACGACAAGGTTTCATGCAGCAACAAGTAACACTGACCAGTCATGTGACCTTTACAGCCCTGCACATGTTGATCTGCGGCACAGAGTTTTTGGCTTGACAACATTTCCAAAACACAACCAAAACCATCGCTGACAAGATTGACCATGTGACTGTGTTTAACTCCAACATTATCATCAAATGGACGATGATCTCTAACAACGAGGAGATGATCCACCTGGAAGTTGCCAATATAGAGAAATTATGCCAAAGGTTAAGAAAAACAATAGAGCCAAAAGTAGACATTTGGAAAAGGCAGAAGAGGAATGACCATCCCATCAAGACCAACGTGGCCCCAATGGAGAGTCCGAACAGTTTTGGGTACCTCAGTGTGTATGTGAGTCTGCGCCACAGAGCACTTATGAGGGTCTTCTCACTTTGACCCCTTGTTGAAGAAACCCAGTTGTTGCCTCAGATGCATTAGGTACCTCAGACTGCACCACCAAGTGGTACTGCCTGACCCTGCAGGAAAAAACACTCTCTGATGTCATCCATCAACCCTAACATAGGTTTCCATCAGTGCTTTTTTTCCCGCAATCTTAAAACCAGGTAAATCTCCTAAATGTTGTCAGGGTTTTCTCCTCCTGGGCTGAGGGGGTTAACCACCTTCACTTCTCTAGTCACTGGAAATCAACACAGACTTTTGTTGGTCTGAAGAAACTGCATCAGTTATTTATTGAAACATTGTTAACTGTGAAATATATTTAATGACAGATAAACATCTTACTGCTTCACTTTTTCTCAGCTTTGCTCAAATTCACTGTCTCTTCCTCGCTCTTGTTCACTAGACCAAACACTCACGACACACACTCAGCACACACTGAGCTACACTCCCCTTATCACAGGAACACAATGGAGGACAAGAAATATTTTGTGTACTTTCCTCTCAGTGTCTGGTTTTTCTCACAACAAGGAGACAAGCTTCATTTAAAAAAAGGCTGCAAGACAAAAGAGTGTTCGTAAAAGCAGGAGAGTTGGGAAATCCTAACCCAAAGACAACAACATGGCTCCGGTGGCTCCAGTTGCTCCGGTTGCTCTGATCAACAGACTTCAGTGTTTGAACACCACCTCTTTGTCCTGGTTCAGCTCATTTACAACTTCAGCTTCAAAGAAATACCTGTCCAACAAGCAACTTAAGTCGCTTTCACACCTGAGAGTCCGGACCAAGGTCTGAACCAAGGTTTGTGTTTTTGTTACATGGTAGATTTTTGATCTGGTTGGTGTCACACTGCAATTATTCAAACAAACTAACGGACTTTACATGACAAACCAACATCATATCATCATCAGGTACATGAATTGTGTGTCTTTGTACTTTACATTGATTGGTTTGTTGCCAGCACGTTAAAAATGCCTTGTTTAGTGGTTTAATTGCAGCTTTATGAGATTTTTTTAAGTTTTCCCTTAATGAAGTCTTCAAATCAAAACTTAATAATACATTTGGTCTCCTCTTCTGTCCATGTAGTTCCTCGGCTCATTTCTTGCTTTGGTAACAGTTACTTTGTTTTCTGTTTTCCGGGTAGCCTGCGTAACTTCCTGTCATTAGTCTGAGGGGTGCGAAGGTCCGAGCCTTTGCTTTCACACTGAACATGGACCAAACCATGGTTCATTTTGATCTGGACTGAGACCACATCTTTTGGTCGGACCAAAACTCGGCTGTTTGGTCTGGACCATTGAGCGGGGGAGGTTTTACATCTGCTATTTTGGTTTGGACCAAAAAGAATATTCCGGAATTTTGAACCAAACAAGGCAGGAGTAAAAGCGCCCTTAAATGAACTGAACGACACTGCTTGGTGGAAATGCGACTTTACTAAGAGGTCCAGGATTATTAAATAGAGGGTATAAGAGGATCATTAAACACCTGAAACACAACAACAAACAGGTGTTACTGTTACTCAAAGGACAAGATAGCAAGACTGAGAAAAGGTTCACACACACAAACAAACACACTTATCCAGAGAAGATACAGTCACACTTTTACATCTATTGCTGCACTTCGGTAGCAGGCGAGAGGTTGCAGGCTTGCTCGCCTCAGAGTAGCATAGCAGTGTACATCCACACAGGTTTGAATTAACGCTTAAAATTCCTACCAGCAACTTTAATACTAGTTAAAAATAACCAGAGATGAATCATCAAGTTGTCTGTGTGCAAATGTGCAAGCACTCACCAATGGGCTGCTGGGATGTCCTTGGAGGGTGTAATGGAGGAACGGACGAGTCGAGGTGCACGTTAGCAACCATGCTGACACACCGACAGAGCCTGTTGCTCCAAGTCTGAACAGGAGGACACGTCCTGTTAGCTACCGGACAGCTGGACAGAGACGGAGAGAGAAATATTGTAAATAGACATCAGACATTCTCGCTTAGTTAATTCCCAAGAGTTTTTTTTCATAACTGATTTTATATACTGCTGACAATTTACAGATGTATATTTTATGAATACTGTAAAAGTCAAATTACATGCTTTAAGTACTTTCCACTCAAATATTATATTACTACTTACCAGCATTGACAATAACCACATAAGCTAGACTGTTTTTGTGAAATGCTTTTTTTTACAAGCTCAACTACTTTTTTAACATTACAATTTTAAAAAATCCAGCAAGAATATAAAACAAAAGACTGCAGCAAACAGACATGGTTGCATTAACGTGGTCACATGCATAACCAGCATACATGCAGCACTGTTTCTGGCCTTATTTAGCTTTGTTGATCAGATATTAAGCCGTTTATTGTAACAAAAAACATCCAAAGCAACCGTCAGATACCTAATTATCAGATACCAGATACCCCCTCAATACCTTAATATATTGAGCAGAGCAGATTCAACCACCATCACATCTCAGCCGACAAGTGTAGACAAATAAACACCTTAATTAATAAGGGAGGGGAAGTTTTTAAGAGGAAGTACATTAAATCTTATATGTAAGTGGTTAAAAGTCAGGTCCTCCCCAGTTTTAATGATATTTGCTTTGGTACCAAAAAGAATATAATTATAGTAAACATAAAACAGTATAAATACACCGTCTCATATCTGTGTAAACAGCTGCTATACAAACAGTTTAGCACAGCCAACATACAACCCAAGAAAGATTTTAAAGTCATTCCTCCCGAGTCACTAAGAATTACTGTTATTAATTCATATCAACTTAATAAATATTGTCAAAACTGATTATTTTTATCGATGTTAGCAAAAACAGTCTGATTTTAAAATGACTCCGAAAACCAGATACCTTGTTTGGATTTTATACACTGCCAAGAAAAATATACTTCCTCTACACACACACACAGACACATATACACACACACAGAGTCAATTATATACAAAAACAGCACAATGCTATGTAAAAATGGTCTGGCAAAAACGCAACATTTAGGGAACAGTGGACTTGGACGGACGGTGAATTCTTTGAAGTTATAAACGGTCTGGCAGTAAAAAGAGATGCTGTGCAGTTTGTTCAAGCAGCAGCAGCATGGACGCACAAACACACACAAACACACACTTCCAGCAGGCTGAGGGAAAAAAGGAAAGTGAAACAAAAAGATGGAGAGTGGACAGGGCAAGGTAGGGTTTTTTGGGGGGGAAAGGGATGGTGTGTTTCTCTCACTATCCCTTAATGTGAAACATATGTATGCTTCATGCTTACGTGAGTGTGTGTGCGTGTGTGTGTGTGTGTGCGTGCGTGTGTGTGTTCTTTAATGCTGAGTGATTTGTTGCTGTGGAAATCTCTACAATGCGATCTTTTTACAGTCATTATGTTTTGTTTAAAGCCACTGCTGTGTGTGTGTGTGTGTGTGTGTATGTGTGTGTGTGTCTGCATTAGTTTGTCTGTTTGTGCGTTTAAGCACTGGAAGGTAGTGAACTTTATGTGATTAAACTGATAGGTTAACCACATTTTGCAGTGAGCTGTGGTTCAACTACATTTATTTTTGTGTTGTGATTCAGGAAGTTTTTACAACTACTATTTACTTTTGTCCATTTTTTTCAAATCCTTAACCACCACAAATACAATAAGTGCAGTTCATTTCAGAAAGCATTTTAAAAAAATTTTGTATTACTATTTCATCTTTACTGTAAATCAACCAGTTTTCAAACAGCCCCTCCCCCTTAACTTTCATCCAGACTGCTTTTAAATGGACTTATTTTGAATTGCACATGGAAAACAGGTGAGTTGCTGATTGTTACATATCAACAGCATCATCAGCAATAAACCATCGAAATCTCAGCCTAAAGAAGAGTCGTCATGGTGAATATGACCAGCTTCAAGAAAACCGGACTGTAGGCTTAGTTATTAAAATGCACAGCACCAGTTTTTAATGTTTTTGTCCTACGTAGTAAAGCAAACCGCCTAACACACTGAAGGTCAAAGGTTAACGAAGCCTGAAGGACTGAATGACTGACAGAGGACACAGACTTGATGCTGATGTCACAGAACTGGAAACTTCACTCCTGAGCAAAAAAATATGATACTAAAAATGATTAGACACTGTTGTCCGTTATACACAAATATAAATTAATAAACTAAAACAAGCAAAACAAACATGTTTGATGGCAAATCTTTGGTGAAAATGTATATTTTCATTAAAATTACTATTATATGTCTTTTTGGACAATGATTAAACACCAACATCTGTTTTCACTGGACAGAAGCTAAAAAAAACACATTATGAACCTCTTTCTGGGCTCCTGGTTGTCAGGGTGTTACGGAGAAGTTAGCTATGCACACCTAAACAAACACACATTTCATTGACCTGCGAAGTTAATCAAGAACTACTTTAACAAGACCTCATTCCAGTAACAACCGGTGTATACATGCACAGCCCAGACAGCAGCACTTGTAACAATAGACTCAAACACCCTCAGGGGCAGTTTATACAATGCATTAACAGGGGCTTATATCAGGGTCTTTGGATACCAGGGATAATCCTTAATGTTTTCTGCAGACGTGCCTAAATGCAGGCTGAAAACAGCTTGATATCTGATAGCTCAAACCGTATACATTTTCATGTCATTTCGTGTTTCTTTCATCCGGATGGTTTGGTTGTATAGATGTTTGGGCCAAGGAGTCGATGCAGCAAAAACTCGCCGACTCCTGCCGCGACCAGGCAATCTACAAGGGAGCCAGTGTTCTTATTCTTGCCTTTCCAGTTAACATGGCACTTTAAGAGCCTTGTTAACAATGCTGCCCCTACTGGTGCAAAACAATACAGAAATTAGGTATTGACTGTTGTTTGCATGTGAGGCAGGTGAGTGAGTTCCCATTTGAGGTGATCTGATCGTTAAAGCCTCACAATGTAGAAATTCTTTTTGCATCATGACATGTATTTTTTCTCATGTGTCAAAGTTTGAACAAGCCCTGCACACAACACAGAGCAGCATCAGTATTTAGGTGGAAACACAGCTCAGCACATCAAGCTAACACACCCTGAACTAAAGGGACACCGGTTATAACATATTACCAGGTAAAAATTTGTCAAAACAGGCAGATTTGGCTTCAAAAACTAGCTAGCAGACATTGTTACTGACAGCCAAACATCCAGCAAGAGCCACAACACACAACACGTAACCAAACAAGCAGCTTCTTACTGTTCAACAGCAGTAAGTTCAGATTTGTGTCTGTCTGTAACTTTTTCTTTAGCATAGCTGTTGCCAAAAGCCATACATCTGAGAAAGGCAACACCGCTGCATAACGTAGCAGCAGCTATGAAGCCTCAGTGCTTTCAGGAACCTCCTCAAATCACAGAATTGAGACAGAGCACTGGTAGGACACCAGAGGGAAAACCGGAGGGCAGTTACTCCATGAAATATGATGTGGTTTCACCAAAATGACTGTGAAGTGAGACGTAGTAATGTAGCATCGTTAAGATTCAGTTTTGGGTTTCGAAACTGCGGTGGAATTACATAGCGCAGAAACAAGCTTCAGGAGGCTGCGGCAGGAGAGGCGGGTCAACCCGTTACAACTCACTCTAACATTACAGTGATTTTAAACCTTTTTTTTTTTAAGATGGAAACGTTGCACATTGTTGCTTTAATGTGTGGGTGCAGGTACAACAGTGCAGTGGTATCCAACATGCCCCAAATCAGATACAAACCTCTGATGATGAATTGTGTGAACAGCCTCTTTTTGTGTGTGTGCGTGTGTGTGTGTGTTTGCAAGAGTTTGAGTATGAGTGCTTACTCAGGCAGGGCTCTCCTGATGATGCTGTGAACTTGTTTGTAGACATCCAGTTTGGACAGACAGCTGCACTGGGTGTGATTGGCGACACTGATGGTCACCGGCTTGGTGCCCTGAGTGATCGGCACTGTGATCTCAAACAGCTGCGGAAAGAGGAAGGAGATGAGAATCAGAGGGGGCGTCTTCTGTCCCACTGTTGTAAATCAGACAAGTCACACTCCATCCATGATATGAGCTTTTAATTCATGATTTCAACCAGATACAAAACTTAAACCAATTTAATGGTGTGACTGGATAACACAATGTTAATGTTGGGTAATGTTTTGATAAAGATGCAGGCTGAAATCTTTACACCATCAGAAACAAAGACGGAAAAGCTGATACAGACACAGACACAGCTGCCATACAAATTCAGTAATCTCTCTCGTTCCACTCGGTCAGCAGCTTCACACATCTTCTGCTCCTTAGTGGCTACTAATGGATCAATAAGGTTTTTACACTTTGCATTCATGTGTTGCAAATAAATTCATTTTCTGAAAGCTTAACTGGCCGAGAATGTAGCTTCTATTCACACATCCTTTCAACAAAGACCCTTCAACAAGTAGCCTTCAACTTGGAGTTCAACCTTAAGCTTTAATCACTGGGAAGCACATTTCTAACTGAAAACAATGAGTGAAGTATTGCCACTTGAAGAACAAAACGCGAAAGGAGCTGGGCTCGGGCTTTCACATGGCACCGATGAAGATACTTGCACAAGACTATTGTGCAGAGCAGAGCAGAAACCTTAAGAGCCACTTCATTCTTTCAATCACAGAGCTGAACAGTATGAATAGAAACTAATTAGTCTCAATGACTCCTATTCAAGACCCTTAAAGAGCAAAAAGTCTCTCTCTCCCTCTCATCCTAATTGGAATATCATTAAGGCTGACCTCAGTCTGTGTGACCTCATGAGTGCCCACCATGGTCACAAAACACATACACATAAAGAGAGCTCTTTGAGCTCATGATGAGCACCACAGGGCTGAGAAGTTCACCTGCACATGTTTGTTAGATATTTGGTAAAGTTTTGCTTTGTAAAATTTGTCACAGTTTTGCTTCCCATCACTGACCATTTACAATCAGAGGATGGGAGCCCGCCGTAATGCTCAGTGACTTACCCTCTACAGCTGGACAAAGGAAAAACATAAAATTCTTTTTTTTGAGATAATATAAAGTGTTTTTCCAACATTTTCATCCACAACCATTCATAATAAAAAAACCCAAAAAGAACATGTGAAATGAAAACAGCCTAACGACAGAAATGTAACACACTAGAAACAGCATAAAAGAGTGAAAGGAAAAAAATGAGGGTGTTCAAGCAAAAGTGGCCCATGAACATCTGCAGGATGAAAATCTTTGACAGAACAGGTGTTCAACCAAATTCTTATGCAGAAAATCACAAAACAAACTTCACCTCAGTAAAACAGTAAATTACACAGTTTAACACAAATTTTATAAGGTGTCGAAACTTTTCAGTGTCTGCCAAGGCAAATCTGCACAATAAAAACTCCCAGAATAATTAAACAAACCACAGACTGTTAGAGACAGTCAATTCACCCCTCAGCTTTCATAAATTAATTTTGTGATATTTTATTTATAATCACTTTAAAAAGGCCATTAGAATTCCGCTGAACAGGTTGTCTATCTAGTCTGCCATAATTTAAATGATTTACTAGGTAGCCTATGTTAATCTCCACATTCTGGCAAGCAGTCTGAGACTGTGGCCAAAAACAGCAGCTAGGGAAAGCTAATGGACTACAAGAATGTTTTGTGAAACCTCAAACGTGCAGCTCAGGACCCGCAGTCTTGTTACGGCTGCCAGGGGAAAGCCTCTCATCCTCTCAACTCGGCCTTCATTTTTTCTCATTACGACTTAATGGTGGCATGCTCCATAAAGTTTCATGATTCTGTGATCCAAGAACCATTCAAGCTCCAATTTTCAAAATATACAAATCGACAACGGTCTATTCCCCCTGTGGATGACAAAATGGCAATACAAAGCCTTTTCAAATATTAATGTAGCAATGAAAAATCATGACAATCTAAATCTGATAAATATATACATTGCTTCAAGCTCCTCACTGCTGACCAGTAATATTCAATCCTCACGGACAAAAGATAAAACTGTAAAATGATAGTTGGCCACCAATTCAGTCATTAATTCATCAATTCATGTGGCTTCTTTTGTTTAAACAAACTTCAAAAGTCAAAACATTAGCCTGCTGTTTCAGTCTGAAAACTCAAATTTCATTTATGATTCCCAAAGACAACGATCGATGATGCAAAGATAAAAATGCCTTTGGATCCAAGTTGAACAGATTTACAATCAAATAGAGCAGCAACAAATGTGACATGACTTGATCTGACTCTGATCTGGTCACCCTCCTCCATCACTCATCGAATAAAACCTTCTCCATCCTAACTTCCCTTGCACATTTTGATTAAAAATTTTGAACATTCTAATAAATATAAGTATTGTTTTGTTTTTCAGATATTTGTTGCTTTTGTTAGTTTAACAGCAAGCAGCTCCACAATTTTCTCTCTCACTGACCCCTGATGTTTTTTAGTTATTGAAGCATCTCTAAAAAATGTTTTTGTGTTTTGTGATGATCTACGTAAATGGGTTCCCTTAGCGTTAGTGTTGAGCTGTGTCTGTCTTTTTGTGTTCCCCCTTTACTTTGATTTATTCTGCTGTTTGCTTTTGAATCATATAGCCTCACACACACTTATACAAAAAAAACATATGAGTGTATGCACAAAAATGCATTTGCGGCTTTATAAAAACACGCACATACGCAGCCAAACACGCAGCCACATCTGGGCTTTAGTTGGCCTTCCTGCTTGGACCAAAATCAGCTTTAACAGAGCTTCAAACAAAAGAGCTATTAACCCAGACTGCCTCTGCCAGTTCATTAAGTAAACACTTATAGGAAACGCTGAAACAATGAGCTGTGACGAGCGGCAGAAAGCAGTCCATTAACAGGTACCTGGAAATGAAATATCCAGCTGAGGGAATTTACCTTCTGTGGTAATTGAGGTTTATGTGATTACCTCAACAATTCATGCTCTCAAAACACGGTAATGGTGACACACTGACTGTGTATTATTTCAAGCTGAAACAGGCGGTCGCAATGCCATTTCATCTGCTTCAAGGTCAACTGTTGGCATTTTTCTGGGCTCCAGGAAAAAACAATCATGGCGAGGTTGAGGTTGTGTTTATTAAACTCAGGTGACAGTGAAGTTTCGATGTGTTTTTGGCATTCATGATTCAAGATACATTTAATTTTATTCAATAATCATTTTACAACCCAAGACTGTACAACATAAGGCAGTTCATAGTCTCTTCAGGCTGTATTGACACAAAGATTTGTGAATGTATTTTAGATTTTAGTGTGAAGGATGAGTTAAAGGAATAGTTCGGATAATTTGTTGTGGGGTTGTACAGGACATTTATGCCCAGTCAGTGTCTTTCCTTTCCAGCAACACGTCTTTGAGCCACCAACAAACCGTCACAATGTCCGGGTTACGATGCACAGCCATGCACAACGTCTGTTTTCCCTCCAGACTCTGAACACGGATGTTTCGTGGTTGAAAAATGTAGTTCCCCAAGAAAATGACTGTTGGACGGGAACACAGAGCATTTAAAATTTAAAAAGTTTAGCAGGCAAGTAAAGGGGCATATATTCTTTAGGTGGGAGAGTTGACTGTGTATCTATGGCAGGTAAGACACTGACTGGGCATAAATGTCTCGTACAACCCCACATCAAAATATCCGGACTATCCCTTTAAGAGGTGAAAGAGCTTGCAGTCCGGTGGTATGGCAGCAGACACTTTTGTATCTTTTGCCATGATGGCTGGAACTAGGGTTGCCAACCCTAACGCACTTAGTCCCCCATTATCGTGAGAATCAACAGTAGTCTGTAAAATGTCAACGGAATTCATGAATTATGGGCACTTTGTATTAGATATTTCTGCAAATTTATCTCCCGCCTCTCCTGCGCTGTGACCAATGAGCTGACAGCACCCTGACAAACGAGTATGAAGACACAGAATCCGACTCACTTCATTGGTCCAGCTACTGTTCTTGTGAAAAAAATACCTGCACAACACCACTAGGGTTGCCAACCATTCCTTAAAAAACATAATCGTCCCATATTTGGAAACAAAAGTACGGGTCTCGTATTTTTATGTCAAGGAGTTGGCAACCCTAGCTAGAACAGGCTGTGACTGTGGTGGGTATTGTCTTTTTAATATTCTTTTTGTCATCTACAAGGTGCATGGTGACTGATTTGTTGGTTTTAAATGCAAACTTGTGAGGGTCCAGGCTGGTTAGGATGTCGTTCTTGATTTCCTGGAGAAGCAGTTTTAGCAAACTTGTGTGCAGTGACATTTGGATCACTCTTTTATTGGAAAGTACACCCCTATAAACCTTTCTATAATCATAAAAAAAAACCATTTAATTCACACATTGTCTATCTTTCCTCTTCTATTCTACATGAAATGATCTATTATTAAACCAGCTGAAAGGAGTTCCTGATTGTGACATAAGGGGATCAAAGCCAGGTATGCCAGATAAACCTCGCCACAAAAATCCATGGAATCATTGTGGAATCATCAAATTAAAAACACAGCTTTTCCCGGAGCATTCGTCCATTACGTCAGACGCTATGTTGCAAGCGTGGCAAACTTTTCCTGTTGTCATGTTTATTTTCATACAAATTGCGTAATGTGGCTTCATTGCGTGTTTAGCTTCTCTGTAATGTTACTGAGGCATGTGCTCACTGTGTACTAATGTTTTGCACTTAGCTCCTCATCCAGCTGCTGGAAGACGTCATTCTGGGTGATCTACTGCTTTAAGAAGTTTATGACAAACATGTGCTCTAATATCTACAACTTCCAAGGTTTTGGGGAACACTGCTGTGTGTCAACAGCAAGCAGCAGCAGCACTTACTGTAAACCAGAGTAAACAGTACATCCCAATCAAGACATCAACACAAGACTACTGCTCACATGCCTCAGCTGTTCCATGCATTTGAGGTTTGTGCTCTTTTAAATGATAGTTGTGATACTTCATGAAGCAAATCTCAGGTCTCTCAGCCGCTTCTTAGCTGCTCCTAAAAGAAAACAATTTCCCTATCTTTAATATTCATCTGAACAAAACAGAGTCCGCTTAATCAAAGCAGCTTTTTTGTGGATTACATTAAATGAAATTCCTACTTTAGAAATTGTGATTAGATGAGCAAGATGACCTGGCTCAAAAGCATTTCAACTGGGAATCAACCCAACAAAGCTGTAACTCAACAGCCTTTTGTAACTGTGTACTTCCTATGCAACACGTAATATATACTTAGTGTCTTTTATTAGCAGTATTTTTGTATAGTAACCATGTGTACTTGACTAAATATGTTTTAAAATAATGTCATAACCCGAAGTCTTTCAACACATTCAGAAGAAACCAATTTATTGTTGAATGTGTTTCAGATATTACGACATATTCATAAACCCAGAGACAGACAGAACAGTTGAAATGAGGTGAAGTGAGATTGTGAAATACATAAATATACATACGTAATACGTGAATGGACTCACAGCACAGAAAATATGCTTGTGGTGCATGAGAGAACCATTATTTTAATAGAAATTTTTGATCAAAGAAATATATTGTTAGGTTTTGTACCATCCATTATTTTTGAATTTTTATTTTCAAACTTGCCATCAGGAGGGTTCTGTAGGCTGGTTAGTTAGTACAGATCGAAATATTTCCCTAAAATATTACCAGACTGATGTTCAGGACGAAATGAGCTCACTTTAATGATCCTGACTTCTTATCTTGTACCATCATCAGTTGAGAATTTCATCTAATATAGTTTGTTGAGTATTTTTCTGTCTATGTTTATGACCAAACATTTGTAAGCTTTTGGGTATAAACTGGATCTGGAGCTTATTTCCACAATCTAGCAAAAAATCCCCGTATGAAGCAAATAATATCGTTAAGTCTTGCAGTAATTAAGGATCCCAAAACACCAAACACAAAGTTCCAAGAAATGCAAGCAATACTTTGAATCAGAGAAAAAAAAGAACAAACTTCTGAGACAATGCAATAAAAATTTTCTTACTAAGTTTTGGATTTTCCAAAGTTTCCAAATCAATGATCCCATTTACTTAGATCCAAATTTGAGCACATAATAACAATAAGAGCAGGAGAGGAAAAGAGTGTGCTTACAGTTTTGCTAAGGTAACCTGTGGAGATGTTCCTGCACTGTTTATCTTCAGAGTGGCAGCATCCTCCACATCTGTAGACGGACACACATGGTGGTTTATAGAAGATGTTGGTGGGAGCACCGAACTCCCTGCCCACGTCGACACACACTTCTCTGGGCATGCACTGAGTCTTCCTCCACTCCAGCTCTATACCTGCATGCATATAAACAGTAAGACCGATACAGCTGTAAACATTTATGGTAATGCATTCAGACAAAATGTTTAGTTTGTTATAATCCACTAAAGTTAGGCATCTGTATGACTGTAAGCGTGGTGACCCTCTCTGATTAACTACATCCACACTGTCAAAAATAAGACATTTTTAAAAATGGCCAAGTTTGAAGTAAATCAACGAGTTCTTGTGATTCTTATGGTTTTCTGAGTTTTTAAAGAAATTAGTCATTTACAAAAAAAGCTCAACAGCTCATACTGTTCGTTTTCAGTAACATACAGTCATTCTGTCTTTGGTCTTTATTACTTAATTTGATGAAGCTCCTTCAAAAGGACAGGAACTGCCCTGGATGCAGCATGTGACTATGTTTCCCTGCTGTAACGACTCAACTCTCCATTTTTTGCATGTCTGAAAAAAAAGTAACAACATACTTTTCAAAACATCCAAGTTGAGGTAGGCAGCAGCGAATGTTGGCTCTTCTGTGTCGGCCGCGGGCCTCAGCCTCCGAGGCTTTGCCCGCTGAGAGAGCTTGGAGGCGGAGGAGACAGCGGCAGAAAGTTTGGACCTGCACTTCAGAGCAGCCCAGTACGACGGATAGATGAGACTCATCAGTTCATCAACGCTGGATGCTGAACGCAGCTTCTGCTCCATGTCTGGCTTTGGTGGAGAGTCCTGAAAGAAACAATGGACCCCTTCGGTTAGAAAATGCTGTTACGACAGGGAATTCTTAGTTTAGAGGTCTGAGAAACACTTCATGTTGTTTCTGGAAAACATCTCACCAGCTTATACTTTTAAAAGTCAGCAGTCATCTCTTGGCTACGTACCCAAGGTCAGTTTCTATGTTTGTCTTGAGTTAAAACAAACAAAAAAAAAGTAGTGCACCAGAGTTTTGATGTCTGCATATTAAATTATATTAAGACTTGTAATAAATAACAAGTAAACAAAATGTCTCTGAAGGTGGTTTACGAGGACAGCTGATGGTGTTTAATCAGATTATTTAAAGAAGTGTGACTGAACGAGTCACCACTCATCTTTTCTCCAGCAGCCAATCTGCCTTTGAAACATCAAATTGAGTTTTTTGTTTTTTAAAAAATGAAGGAAGTTGGGTTCCTTTTTTAAAAAACAAAAGACATTTAATGTACTTTTAAGAGTTCTTTACAAACAAAGAAATGAAAATCTCATAATTAACATAAAATATTTGCCCTGATACAAAGTTGGAGCTTTACTTATCCTCCACCCTCATAGTTATATATATCATGTATGTAAAATTTTGTCTTATTTTGCTGAAGGATAGATGCAGATATGTTTCACTTCTAAAAGTAGATGTAAGACAGTCAAAAAAGCTGATATAGTCAACAAATCGGAATTGGGCATCAAGACCCGCTGAGCAAATCCAGCTTTAGAGTTGCACAAGGAGCTGGAGACTCTTGTTTGTTATCCTCAACCCTTCTATTGTGATCTCCTGATCACATTTGCTGTTGATATCACTGATGCAGAGCAGGTGTGACTGACAGTCACCAGTGTGGTCACTCACTGCCAAAAATGTGTCAGAACTGCCGGAGGAAAAAGGATTGCAGTGTGCAATTCCACTGAAACACTCTGAAAGAGCTTCTCGTTGCTTATTCGGCTCTGGGTGAATTACAACACATGCTAATGTTCGACATACGACACACATATTTCATGGGTTTATCTGTGTGTGACAGACAGGCAGTTTCTTCAGGTGTTTCATTGCGTTAACAGTAGAGCATGCTGGGATAGCCCCTTTTTCCCCTTTGTACAGACAGATCGATATGTAGCCATCGTTGAAACATTAAACATTTTCATCAGCTTTTTTAAGTTTGGTGATAAAAACATTCATGTAGTTCAAAGGCTTCATTTTACAAAGACATCAGACACGGTGATGCATTTCATCAGTGACACTGCATGATTTAAAAGAGTTTACAGGACTGATGGCGGCCACAAGCTGACGTAAACAGAGGAAATGTTGCATAATTTTTGCAGTAATATGCAAATATGACATTCATGTCAGTTTTGTAGGGAGTAATATCGGGCTGAGCAGCTGATTAAAGAGTAAGTCAAACCGGTATGATGACCCTCTGATTTATGTCGATATGTCTTATAAATGTTTGACCAAAAAAAGACCGCGACCCCTCTCTTAAAACAAAAAAAGAACAACCAGAATAAGATTTGTACCTGGAGTATTTCATACATGTACTGGGGGATGGACTACTGATGAAATGTACTACAGACGTTATGGTTCAATGGCAGCACTCATGACATGTGTCAAGTTAAGTAAGTCAGGCAATAATGTGTACAGTAAGTTTTTTTTTAATCACGCTTAAATCAAGCAAACTATTTTGTTTTGAAGACTTCAGGTGCCATCGATTAGTCCTTTCAGTTGAGGCGATTGTTCAAAGTTTTCAAAGTGTTCACTGTTTTGTTTTTACCAGGCAGATTGGCTAATGATGCAGAGTAGAAGATGATGATTGGAAAAAACAAAACCCCTAAAAATAAATCAAAAATTTGAAAACAATTTGTGTAAAATATTGACTTTCTGTTGTAAAACTAGTTTTTAGGAGGTGAACTTAATGATGAGACAAATATCCAAAAGCTGATGGAATCACAGGTATTAGATCTCCTGACACTGATGAACACACACACACACACACACACACACACACACACACACACACACACCCACACACACATACACACACACACACAAACACAAACCCACAAGGGAGCAGAGGGTCTGAAGTGTGAACAAATGAAGGAGCTGTGCGAAAGGAAAGGAAATGGGCTGGGAAATTCCTGAAGTACATGGTCCCACACACACACACACACACACACACAGAGTATAAAACACATAAGTGATGTGTGTTTGCGGAAAAACAGAGATAAATGTTTTACAGATAATTTCCAACATAGTCCTGAATTACTTAACTTCATTTCATGTTGCTGACAAGCATCGACAGTGTTGGTGAAGTCCTTATAAACCTTTAACTAACTATTTAACTAACTATAACTTGTTTTCCAAGATTTTTTTTCACCAGTGATTGTTTCCTTCATTAAATAATGTAGCATTTAAGGAGGACATGTTGTGTATGTCCTGTCATTGAAAAGCAAGAATGGCTTCTTGACAATTTTTTGAGCAATTTTTCAATGAACTTTAATTACAATATAACAAAGTAACAGTGACGAGGAGCACAGCAGGCAAACTGGCATCGAAGCAGAGACATCAGCAGAAACTTGAGATTCGACATCAAGATATTTAGAATATAACAAAGTGCAAAAGCAGAAGTGTAGTTTCAGGTTCCTGTTGACATCATACATCCCCACCCTGGTAGAAAAAAAAAGGCACTTCCCAAACCAAGTTCTTGTTAACTTCTACAGAGGAAGGATAGAAAGCATTCAGACCGGGAAAATCTCAAACTTCCTTGTGCACAGACCAGCTCAGAAAAACTCAACAATGGGTGATTAAAACTGCCCACAGCATCACTGAGGCCAGTTTACTGAGGAAAAGTGAAAGTAGTGCAGATTCGATATTAAAAGAGCAGAATAACTCTGGAGAGAGACGTCCAAATGTCAAAGACAGCGTTTGTCCTCAAGCTGTGAGATTTTTAAACCTACTCATTGGTCAAATTTTATAATGAGCTTATTTATTATTTATGCATTCATGTATTTTTATGTAATTAAGTAGTAAAACATGGTGATTAACACTCTATTTTCTTATTAATATTTGTGTTGTAAAATGACAGGAATTCGTCAGGACCTTGAACCTTGTCGGCTCCGCCTCCAGTTCAGACAGATTTCCACCTTTTCTCAACCTTGTGTCAATAAGAAAAATGTATCAAAGTTTGACACAGCGGCTGACGGAGGAGCATTAGTCATCCAGATTTAAAGTCATATGTCACGTATTTTGCAATTCACGACACTGAGAACGAACTATCGACCTCAGCCGTTCGGATCAAATATGAATCATGATTTAGTCACTGCTTTTCCAACTTCCTGCCTCAAACCTTTTCCGACACATTTTTTGGTGTGCAGTTGTCCCTCGCTATAACGCGGTTCACCTTTTTTTTTGTGCAATTTTGCATGCTTTTTTTACAGCGTATTAACACGCATTGCATTCTGCGTCCTGAGGTTTGAACTTTGAGAGTGTTTAAACAAGAGAGAAATGTTTGAGAAAAGTGTATAAAGTGTGTGTTGAGGGGTTTTACAGCCTCAAAACATATATAATAATTGTAAAAAAATAAAGCTGACTACTTTATGGATTTCGCCTATCACCGGTTCTTTTTAGAACGTAACCCCCGCGATAAACGAGGGTTCACTGTACTGTTAAGTTGAAACTGCTCTTTCACTCTCCATCCAACAGCACCAAGGGTAACAAAGGTGACCTCTGACCTTTCTGTGGTTCTGTCTTTACCACACAGGGTGGAGGAAAGTCCTCCTTAATTTCTCAACCCAACAGATCAGGGGAAACTCTTGCTCTCCATCCAACGGCACTTAAGGTGGCACAACTCTCCTGCTTATTGTGGATTGCTGCATTGTGCAACTGTCAAACAGCAGCAACACAAGAGTCTGTCTGAGCTTTAACCATGAGTGAACAAGTTTAATCAAGCTAAGTGGCTGAGACACGAGGTCCGCTAGCTGTTTTTATAAGAAACATGAACCTGAGGCAGCATCAAGCTGCTGACTCAAGGAATGAAGGAGCAACCAGTGGTCTTCAAAGACGCAGACGCCAAAGTGCAGGACAGACCTGCATCCCACCAGAAGGTCCTGCAAACCTGCAGCTGACTGGACCTAGAAGGAGAAGTGCTTAGATCAGGGTTTTTGGGGCCAATCATCGATCGCTGAAATCAGTATCGCAGATTCCAATACTGATCACACGGCCTCTATTTGAACCTGAAAAAAAGCTGTATTTGCAGCACCAGGTGTGATATCACACTCTCTCTAGAGACTGATAAGAGACACAACCTAGCTGAGTTTAACATGCAAGGACCTTCCTGTAGAAAAACAGAAACTACTTTATAAAAGATTAAATAGCAACTTGTGCATCAGCTGCAACATTCAAGACTGGCAACGCGACGCCATCTTCGCTGTGCGTTTTTTCATCGTCTTGCCTGTTTTGCGTCATACCATCGTCTCTTTTGAGCGGCCTGAATGACAGTTATGATTAATCCTGATAGGACGTAAAATGGCTGAGACTGATCAGGTTGCAAATCAATCAAACGCTGAAAAGCCTCATGAATGTACAACACCTGACTTAACGGAGCAGCACACAGGAAAGGACCTCTTCACCCTCCCTGCACATGGTGACGTAGCTGAGCGTAACGTAGCATAGCACAGCACTGCTCAGCACAGAACTGTCCAGTTTGTGCCACTGGTGCACTGATTTGGTTAAACATGTCCGGCTTGTGCTCAGCTTTACGACAACGACTGGAAATATACAGATATTGTTGCATTTCACAAATATAGGATTGGAAGTCAATCCGGTGTCTCGCAGTGACTAACAACCCTTCAAATCTGGCACCTTCGGTTTGCAAGCACTGGCCTCGCACAAAGAAACCTTTGTTTACCGTTATAACCTCACAATTCATCCAATTCTTCTTCTTTGACAGATGTATGGCGAATGTACGTGAATGTTATCTCACTTCCTGTCCTTCAGTACTATTAGTTATATGCCAACATGCACACAATCACTCTGTCAGGAACAATATGACTGTTTGCTGCAAGCAAGGCCTTCTCCCACACACACACACACACACAAACACAAATACACACACTGACTGGCCTTTGTGTTAGAAACCAGTGGAACAGACAAAGTGAAGCCGTCTATTGTATTTGACGCCCTGTGTGAGTCCGTTTACAGCCGCTGCAAAGATAACACACACAACGCTCCGTTTCCTATCTGAAACAATGTGTTTATTTATGTGTGTTTCTTCATGCATATGCATGTTTTTTTGTTTCGTCCCGTCTGCACAAATCTTTACTGCATGTATATGTCCTGTCTGGGTTTCCTCTGCCTCTTCTCGTGTGTGTGTGTGTGTGTGTATTTGTCTTTCAGTATGTGTCCTGTCTCAGTTTCCCCTGATTCTGTGAGTTTCTGTTTGTGTGTTCGGACGGGTGTTTTCACACAGAAAAATGCTCACACACACCGACACACACACACACACACA
>JAQNCA010000024.1:25496954-25509710 GCA_029783725.1 Acanthurus tractus | reverse complement strand
GAATCTTTTTTTTTTTTTAAAAACACGTAGGTTTAAAAAAATAAGGTCCCTCCCTGTGTGTGTAAACGACCAAGAATATCTTTAAGATCGGTTACGAATATTTTGATTTGCAAAAAATATATTTTAATTCAACAGACATCAAACAGACATATATTTGGGAAATAGATCAAAACAAAGAGGATCAAAAAATGCTTTGTCTCTCTCTCTCCATTGACTACGGTAAGTATCTTGTCCGAAATGAGGTCTCAGGGAGCCCACCGGAAAAGGCTCAAGTTAAGCCCTTTTATTGTGAAATACCCGGGCGGAAGTGCAGATTTTTGCAGATGGCGGGACGCAGGCTCGAGTTGACGCGAATGACAACCTCTTGAATACATCTGTGATAACTACAGGCTATAAACGAATCAATAAACCCCGACATAAACAAGATTCACATCGGCTCGTTAGTAAAGGTATGTATTGAACGTGCTATGGACTCAGAAACGATATATTTGTCCCTAAAATACTTGAAAACGATTGAAATGTATTCATCCGTGCAGCTAACGATAGCTAGCTAGATAGTGAAAACACCCAAAATGGCTGAAATGTGTTACAAAGCGTAGAGTAGCCCCTGAATATTCCGGGTTACGTTTCATCGGTCTAAACAAATAACACATTGACTCCACCATTAAATGTCCCTTTGCTTATTTCTGCAAATTCTGCCTGAGCACTTAGCTGGTTTGTGGTTCGAGGAGAGTAGCAGAATAACTCGGCTCGGTTCAGAAACGCTGGATCTCTGCTGTTTAGGCCCTTGGGCCCGTCATTAGAGCCCAGATCCACAAAATTCATACTGATTCGAGCAAACTAAAAGCAGTGTGGAGATAAGCTGCTCTGTCAGAGATTTCCCACAAACCCAAAAGACGATTTCTGCGCTGTAGCTTTTTACGACGTGGGTATTGCGTAACAGTAGTGACAGTTTCATATCTGGGATTTCATGTAACTTGATTTTCTATCATGTTGTGTTTTTTATGGTCTGTGCCAATGCAACGTTAATGCAAAATAATAACCTCATGGACCATACGGTCTTGAGTGTATAACTAGGGACCCGAAGACATCATGTGATGCTCTAAATCTGACGGTCCGGTTATCTGGACCATCAAGCACAAATCTGTCATGCACAGGTCTCAGTGCACATGGATGCTATTGTTTCAATTTATCAATAATTTGAAAAGCACTTTCAAAATACTGGATTTTTGTTTGAACAATTTTCAAGGTTGAATATGTTATAATAGTAACATTCATGCACTGCACTAACACTGTAGAAACACTTACATTCTGTCATCAAATCCTCCCTCCTAATTTTCTCAGTTTTGAAAATTGCTGGTCAGTCAGCATTTTATGTTTTTGAACTTTAATTTTGCATAGTGAAACTGTGACTCAGTGTCTCTGGCCTTTTTACTTAATAAACTAATATCTTTTGAGATGATTGGCAACAAATCACCAATAATTTCTTTGATTTGTGTAATTTTGTCCAGCATGAAAACTCAATATTTCTGCTAAAAGCTAGTATTTGCTTTAAGGTTGCTTAAAAGCAAATTTGCTGCCAATTATAATTAAATTATAACTTAACTATAACTAAATTATAAAGTGTTTTGTCTGTTTATTTTACTGTCTATGCTTTTTCGAACAGACTCTTAACCAGGTTCTTTATGACATAGTACACAATGGCAAGGTATCACTGTTTAACATAAATGACACTCTGGATTCTGAAGCTTTTGTTAAAATATAATCACTTCTCAGGGCTTCCCAGTAGCTAGAAATAATGTTGGTGTTGTACCTTTCTGCAAACCATGGGTATGTTAAAACGTAATGTTTCTTCTTGCATTGTTTACATTGACACTCCTGAAATGACACTTAGAAATATCTGTGACTACTTTCTGCTTCGGCACTAAAACCGGTGCTTAAGGGTTAGGAAATAATAGTGAAAATCTTTCACCATCTCCTTAAAAACACACATTTTTATTGGTTCAAAAACAGGTTGATAACAAATTTTCTTTTCAATTTAATTAGCTGTTTAAAACTGCCGATCTTAATGTAGTTTCAAGCTGCAGCAGTGTGGACAGTCTGATAAAGCCAGGGTGGTACATACTGCAGAGGGCTCTGAAAAATCACATAGGAGCTGTAAATGTAAAACTGATGCAGAGTAACTTTTAGAGGCATGCAGCCTGGCTTCACGCTGCAGTTGCCGGTCTGCTTATAAGCCACTTAGACTGAGTAAAGCTGAACCCTGCCACCAGGCAATGTAAACATGTTTGCATTTGCTAAAGGGCAGCACCTTTCCATGGACTTCAGTCTCTGGATGATAGTTTGGAAACTTCACAGTTTATGTTATGTTCATCTAAGAAAGAAAAAAAAGCTTGCAGCCACTGCCTTTTCTTGAAAATACTGTTAGGAATATAATTCATGATGGTGTGACTTTGTATAATCTGCATGCCACACTGCCTTTGCAGATAAGTTCTGCCTGTTTTTGCTTCGCCAACATTATATCTACACAAACCTATCTAATGTAAGCCTTTCTTCGGTTGAATTGCTTTTTGTAGAACAGAGTTTAAAAAACAGGTCATCAAGGTGTTGCTCAAGTTAATACTCAACATGTCATTACTTCCATTTTGCTGGTTTTCTACAAAGAAAACACAACAATGTAATTAATGTGTGTTTATTTAGTCTTTACTGAGATGTGGAAAGTGTGATTTATTTCTTGTGGACATTGCAATGATCCAATGTTACCTGGAGGTAATATTCAGGGAAAGATGTCACCATGTGTTTGTGGAATTGTTTTGTTCTGCTGTGAAATTTATGGCAAAGAATCTTGTACCATGATTGGGCATATTCTTCAGCGAATTAATACTGAACATGCATTGTCAGCCAGTAAGTATGTCATAGTTTTTTTTCTCTGTTTCTCTAGTTAGGTATGTGTGTCTGTGTAGTGTCCTTATGGGTTCATTTTCTATTTTCTGTTTGGAGTTCTTTGCTTTCTATTAAATCATTGTTGCGCAATGTTGTTTTGCTTTTCCATTCTTAAGGAAAAGAACAGCAGGGACAACTGACTACAGGAGACTGAAGCTGAGCACATTTCGTAATATTTTGACATATTTAAAGGTGAAAACAAACAAGATGAAGACTGTTCCGACTTGTAATAAAAAGTGCCTGGGGGAAAAAGGACTTCGTCTGAAAGCTGCTGCTGTGAAATGAAAAAATAAAGCTTGTTTATCTGTAATAGTATATTTCTGCTTTCCACCTCACAGCCTCGCTGTGCACACAGACAGTATTTCGCACCTTGCTCCTACCCTTCGGCTGGAGCCCAGTGAAACATTCTCCATCACCAACAGCGCCAGAGGAACCCATTTCATATTTGGACCTGTGGCCGATCCTGCTTCTGTGACAGCTCTGCGATTGGCTCAGATTGAGATTCAGGCACTGATTGCTCTCCAGCAACTTGCCACTCTTGCAACAATAACTGTTGGCTGCCATTGTCATACAAGCAGCAGGTTTGCAGCACGGTTACCTCCACATCTTGTCCTCCTACACCTACTCAATAGACAACGGGTGTTATCTTTCGGGCTCAACGTGGACACCAACAGCAAAACCTACAGGAACGTAGAACCGTGTGTCTCTACTGTCATGTACCACCACCACTCTCAACAACAGGGCTCGCAGCCCTTCGCAAACGGGCCTAGACCTCCTCATCATCAGTCACCTCAAAATCAGCATCAGAATCGATCTGCTTCTGATATGAGGTCGCAGGTGATGGGTTTCCAGTTTCCCCGTCCCACCCAGCTTCCTGATGAACTCGAGTCTGCCTTGGCTATTCGTGGTGCACGAGATATGGATCATCGTCTCATGGACCACATGAGCCGGCCAAACCAACACCAGAACCAAAGCTCAGGTTCTGGGATTGGCCAACATGGAAGCTATGGTTCTAACCAAGGAACACTCACATCTGATAATCAGCCTGGTCACCAGCAAGGAGTAGACTGGTCAAGTTACCAACCTCCAACTAAACTGTTTGCTAGTCCCTTACCGAGTGCTAGCCACCAGCCCCAGAGACACCAGGGGCCTCAACAGCAACCTGAAAGCAACCAAGCTGGAACAAGTATCCCAGGCTGGACTGCTCCTGTAAGTGGTTCACCGTCTCCTCAAGCCAGACACACCCATGGGGGTGGTGATGGTCAGGGTTTGTACACACCAGAGAGTGCAGGAAGTATCTTGGCTAGCTTTGGACTTTCAAATGAGGACTTAGAAGTGCTGAGTCATTATCCTGATGATCAGCTGACCCCAGATACTTTACCATTCATACTCCGTGACATCCAAATCAACAAGTCAGGCAATCAGAAAACTGGAGCTTCCACTTCTGCATCCCCGATGTCACGCTCCATCCATGATGTGCCACTGTCTGCTTCTAGCTCTTCAACACTGGCATGTTCAGGCTCTTCAGAAGTGCCCAGCCTTCTCACTGTTACACAGACAGCGGGTAAAGTCATCGACTATGGTCATGCCAGTCGGGCAAAGGATGAGAATAATACCAGAGAGACTTTCAAAAGAGAGCAGCTCTCCGGTGAAAGGACAGTTAAAATGTACCCAACTTCATCACCAACCCCGTCAGCTCCAAAAACAGAGAAAGTTGAAAGGCGGCAGGAACCGAAAGAATCAAGCAAGCATGGAGACCAAGACTATCGCAGAACAAATAGCGACCATCGCAAGAACAATCGGTCACCCGGAAGAGAATTTCCACCTTCATCCAAATCTCGTAATCTGGACCAAGACTACAGGCATGACAGACCCAAACTTAGGCCTTCATCTGAAACCAGGAGTGAGGCCTCCTCAAGACGATCTCTCTCGTCGTCATCTGGCTCAAAACCACAAGGCAGCAGCAAGAAGTTACCTACCCCGACCATGAGAAGTGATTTCTCAGCTGTGTCACCAAAGGTCTATCCCCATACCTGCTCCCTGTGCCACATACAGTGTGATCAGGAAAAGGTGAGTGCCATCATACCCTCGTAACAGTGTCCAAAAGGAACAACTGTCGTAGCACTGAATTTAATTTGCTTCACCAGGCAAGTCTCAACATAAAAACGATTCTGTTGTCAAATAGTAATGACTTTCACAGTTAGTCAATGCTATTGAAAAAGGTTGGTAAGGAAAGTATCTAATATGTTTTGAAAGAATTAAGCCAGATCTATTTTGGTAACTGCATGCAGCCTAAATAAAGGCTGAAAGGTATCAGTGCTTGAACTTCCTCCTGCAGCACCATTAGTTGCTGCTAATCGGTTTTTCTTTTGTGCATCTTGTTCTTGGCGGAGCTAAAAGTTTATTGTTCCATTTTGAATAACTATAATGTGAAGTTTAATTCTAGTCAATTCATCACCAGAATTTAGGGTTGCAATATACTCAGTTCATCATGGCTCCACATTCTTTGATGCTCTCACCAGTAGAAATGATGATGAGAACAGAAAACAAAAAGGCTCTGAAAAATTCACGGTCAAAAAAATCTAATCTCTGGTGAAGTAAAATAAGACTTGAGTTCAAGTGTTCCACTGATGGGCCTTTTTTTTTTTTGAGTGATGGGATATGTAGTAAGCACTGTGTTGTGCTTTTACTCGCAAGGGCCCAGTACGATAAAAAGTAGAATTTTGTTTTCAAGTTTTCAAATGCAGTTTATATATTAAGGGTTTTATCTTTAAATCTTAAATTTTCTTATGACCTTGAGAGGTTGATTCAGAGAGGTAAATTGTGCTTACGCCTACTGGCACATAAAAAGTAAAACTATCACATTTGTTTCTTTCTGGTTACAACATCCGTAATCAAGAATAGAAAATGGCAGTTGGATGATGTTTCACCTTGCATTTTAAGGGTTTGACATCAAGGATTCTGTTATAAGGGACAATTTAATTTAAAGTTAATACAAACATTTATATCTAAGTTCTATGTTTACATATGTAAAAATTGATAGAGATAATGTATATAGAATTAAAGAAAATCAGTAATCATTACCTGAGTTTCTAAGAATGATTCATTCGCAAAGTTGGTATCAACTGAAAAAGGAACTGTCAAAGCATGATAGAAATGTTTTTATAATTCAACAGTAACTACTGTTGAATAAATTCCTTTGCTCTGTGCTCCGGTCTCTGGTTTCTAATCTTATCAGATGGTTTTGTGGTTGACATTCTGTGTAACTAAGGAGTAAACTTTAGTTCATTCAGCAAGTTTCAATGTATGCCAAATTTGAACTTATTGCAGAGCTGGTATATCTAGAAAAATGGACCATGTCAACAGGCATGTATTTATTCACACATATTCTAATTAAAATATTCATGTTTGTTTAAGTTAATGTGGCCCCACGTTTACGAAAAGACCAGGACTGCAGTCCAATTAATCGCCCCCCTTACTCATTAATCAGTAGCATGTCATGATTTGGCAGAATGTAAATTGGTCTTTGTCTAAACAACTAAAAGGTTCTATCTGATTTTTAGGTTTTCAGCAGTAAACCTCTTGGGCTTTCTCAACTATTTTAGACTTTTTAAATATTGGTGTTTGATTTCTTTTATCTTTACTAAACTACCACATGCAACTGGCTGGGACAGGAATTCCAAATGGCATCAGAAATGGATTGGTGGATGATTAGATAGCAGATCCTTGTAACCTACATTCAAAGCTATGTTCAACATGTTTGGCAACAAAATTAACAAAATTATAAGGCATAATTTTTGTTGTTCCTTTTTTATGATGAATTAAAAAAATAAATTGATATATATTTTCTTGTTTTCATTTTAAAATCAGCCATGGTAATATTGCTAGAGAAAGCATTAGTAAACTGTTTTTCACTTTCGCATGATGTGTAGTTTTGCCCCTACAGCATCTTAATGAAAACCCTGTCATTGCCACGCTTACTGTAGACTGGTTAAATCCAAAGTGTGATCAAATACTTGATACCTGTTGAACACAAATGGAGCACTGCACGACAATGATAGGCGGAAGTTACGTACGGAAGCGCATTCAATTCGACAAAAGATCTCATAATTACGAGATAAGGCGTCTAAAAAATTTTTTTATTCAGTGAATCGATGCGCCTCCGTACTTAAGTGCATTGCATTCACTGGATAAAAAAAAAAATTGTACACCTTATCTTGTAATTACGAGATTCTGATCTCGTAATTGCGAGATAAGGTGTCGGATTTTTCTCAGATGCTGCTCAGACAGGATTTTATTTTGGTTTACCAATTTCTTAAAAGGTAAAGGAATGAAGTTACTTTTGTTAAATAAACAATCGACAATATAATCGAAATAAGGAATCATTAGGAACCGGAATCGATAAGCAGATCCGGAATCATAATTAGATTCATAAAAATCCTAAAGATACCCATCCCTAGTCACAGGGGTTGTTTATAACCATTGGTACATGTACATTTGAAATTCCATGACTTGGGAGCAAAAGGAGCATGTTGGTGTGTGCTGATCTCCATCAACAGGAGCTTGAAGACCCAAGCTTAATGAGGATCATAGGCAGTAATGAAGGTTGTTTCTACTGCTATGACCCAAAAAAACTGAACAGCAGTCTTTGCAGTGGAGAGCGCCAGATCTCCAAGACTGAAGAATGCATGTTAGGTCAGGAGCACAACCAACATGCTGTGGATTTCAATTGAATTCCTAGTGTAGTGCTCCTTGGGTCAGTCTGTCAACAAGAAGTACTGCTGTGACATTCCGAGGCTTCTGCATGACAACATGGGGTGAGAATGACCCGAACTACGGCACCATGGCAATAAGACTTTCCAAAATAACAACACACTGGCTCAAAGTGTGTTGAAAACATAAAGATGTCCTGCCTGTAACTGCACAGTTGCTCCTTGGCCCCTTTCACATTAAATGACGCTGCAGCAGTCTGTTTACAACCCAAATAAATAGTCTCAAGTTTTCGAACCTACCTTCACTGTAGGTAGATTCCATAGATAAATTTTGCTTGCTTTCTAACCAGATAGACTAAAGCAATTTTTAGCCAATAGCAGTGTTTTTTGAGAAATGCTGTAGGGGGAAATACTATGGATATAACCGTTTAAGCAAAAAAAAAAACTTCTGCTTTTGGTTCAGTATAAATCCCAACTGCTGATTTGAAGATGGAAACAGGAAAAGCATGTAGATTGTAGCTCCCTCGTTTGTTTGTTTTTTTTTTAATTAAAACAAAATAGAGAAACAAAATAATGCAAATATACAGAGAGGAGGAGACACAGACCAGACATAATTTGCTTTGTTTGTTTATTGTTGCCAGTGATTGGATTTGAAGATTGATAATCACAATTAAGATAACGGAACAAATATTTGATATTTAACAACATGGCTAAGGATATTGTATTTCCGGCAATGAGTGTAACATAATTTGAATATGGGGTCAAATAACTGGACATTAACCCTCTGCTCAGACTTTTCTTGTTGAACAATGAAACGCTGAGACAAAGATGAACTTGAACTTTTGTCTCAGTGTTTCCGTCTTTTATTGTAGATAAATTTCGTATGTGGTTGCTTAGGATTTGCTCATTTTGTGTTTGTTCATACACGTTAAATGTGATTAGGTTTTGCTGAGGACTGTATTCATATGTTTCCCTTTCCATTTCATGTTTTCTCTTCAGGACTGGATCGACCATATTAACACCGTTAACCACACAGCTGCTTGCAGAGACCTGCGCAACAAGTGAGGATATTTTCAATGTGCTGCTGTTTCTGAACTGTAACCCCGGTTGATAGCTCTGGAACAGGGCAGAATCAGTCGTGACCAGAGGTTGTGAAAACCTATATTTTTAGTTATTGACATTAGACATTTGGAACAAAAACTTAACATTACTTTACTTGATAATGTAAGTAATGTAAGTCCAAGGCATTGGTCCATTCAGCTACGTCAGTTGATACATGCTGCCAAGTCATTCATATCGTTGGCTGACACGCCAGGTTTTTATATACCAGAGTCTGAGTTTTTTCTGACAACAACAGCAGGTGATGGCATGTGTTGTAGTTAAGAAAACTTGAACAAGTTAAGGAGTCAGAAAGTGTTAAATGATATACTAACAGGTGTTGGTGTTTGTGTGCCTCTTAAGGTACCCTGACTGGAAACCGAATCTGCCAAGGTCAGTTGGACTCCTCCTAATTATTTTGTTTTGTTTTGTTTTTTTTGTACGACCAGTTAAAGTCACTCCTGTCAGTTGGGGGTCATATTAATGTCAAATAATTTAACTGTGTATATACAGCCAACCTTACATTGATCTTACAAGCAGTTTTTATTGTTATGGATAGCTTTTATGAGGTGAGGCTGCTTGGTGGGGTTGTTGTGCCAATTTTTACATTTATAGTCTGAGGAATCTTGCATCAGTGTGGTTGTGTTCATTCTGCTGTAATTTCACCTTTTATATCTGTTGGTGAATGTTGTCCTTGATCCAGTCGTAGTGGACGATATGGCAGTCGGGCTTTGTGGGATCCCAAGGATCAGTCTCAATCCCGTTCCGTGTCTCGATCCATCTCTCCTACCCCGAGTCCTCCTCACAGTAAATACAGGGTTGGCCCTCATCCCCACAGGCCTCAAGGAAGGCCGTACTCGCCTCACCATCATCCACGCCATCACCACTACACAGGTAGAGTGTGTACCGGGCCGTTGGCCTGCCCCAGTCTGCATGCATGTTTGCATGTACATTCATATCCTGGCAGTTATTTGGTTTTCGGAGAACCCCTTTCACATGTTTATACAGAAAACAAATGAACCTGGTTTCACCAATTTATACAAACCCGGACAAACAAAGCAAACTCACTGGCAGCATCACAATAGTTTTCATACCACATTTTAGAATTTACTGGCTTTACCCTCAAAACTGTCAGGACTGAATTTGATTCATTTTTTTCATATAACTGTCTAAATTGATTTATTCTCTTTGTGAATAATTCTCATAACCACATCTTGTTGTTCCTGTCTCCCTCCCTCTTCATGTCTCCAGGGTTTTCCTCCCGCAGTGGGCTGAAGCGTCCACATGATGATTCGACCAGCCGATATCCTGTCTCCTCCAAGGGAGTTCACAGTTCCAAACATGGACCGGTACAGTCCAACAAAACTGCAAAGAGTGCGACGAAGCCCGGAATGAGGACAAATAAGACAGCAAGTGCCAAGGCCAATGACACTGTGGGTATTTTTCTTCTGTTAATTTTGTAAAGGTTGGATCAGACTGAGCCACAGTTTTTTTATGGCTAATTATGTATCTAAAACGAACCCAAACCTAAAACCTGTGCTGTTGGTTTCCAGTCTGCCAGGCCTCCACTGGCCAAGAAGAAGAAGAAGACAGGGACTCCAGCCTCCCAGGACTCTTCTGTTGCCGACCGTCTGGTTTTCCTGACAGGCATTCCCAAGGATGCAACAGAGCAAGAAGTTACTGACCTGGTTGGGTCCTTTGGCAAGATCAACAACGTGATCCTCATGCCATGCTCGGTGGAAGAGGACGAGAAGGGGGAGGGGCAAAAGGTGATGGTTCAGTGCAACATGTTTGTTGTTGTTGATGATGAACTTCGCAGTAAATAACCTTTAGAGTTTTTTTTACAGGTTTGATATTTGTTGCTGATTGCCATCGTGTCTTTTTCTGTCCCACATCGTGACTTTTTCAACCCCCCCCTGCAGGCGTCGGTGTGTATGGTGAAGGCCGAACACGCTCAGGCTCTGGCAGATTCCACCAGTCTCTCGATCAGAGACCAGCAAATTACTGCGTCAATTGCCAAGGTATTACATGGTTTATGTTTGCATGTGACGTTAATCTCTTATCCTACACCACCATGATGGATTTAAAATGAAGAAGTCCAGAGGTGGTTGAAATGAAGACTTTATTTTATTCAGTAGGTTTAGTAAAAATATGACCTGATTCATTAACAAATCCTTTTCACAGAAAGTCCCTCTAATCACTCCAGATCATTCTTTCATAGCTAGAATTTTGGGTTTATCCACGTTAGATGTCTGGTTTTTCTGGGCCGTTTGTCGGTGAGCTCATCTTTCTTTCTAAGAATGTATGAAGTTGTTGATTTGGACCCTGGATGGTTTTGTTTCTGTTCTGAAATCAACTACAGACCTTTTATCGGCTTCATTTGACATGAAAAAACAAGGGAACCACAGCTGCTTATCAAACTCTTGTCAGTCATTTACTTCGGAGCCTCCGTAAAGAGGAGGGGCTACGTAGAAACATGACCTCAACGGTGCAATGTGATGCAACATCTTTATGAGTTAAACATGAAGGTTTTGATTTAAATAACATCATCTTGTAATCTGTTGTGGTTTAAAGACGAAAAATTCAAAAAGTGTCTCTGTCCAAATACTTATGGACAAAAGTAATTTTATTTACACTTTCAGTAAACTCATTTTATTTGTGTCGTAGAAACCTGAAGCAGGACGCTTGTCGGATGCCAAAAGCAGGTCTGTTTCAGTTTGCACCATCTTCTGCAGTTTAATCCCAACATGCTTCACTCTCACTGTGCCAACTTCAAATCTGCTCCGGCAGATTTCTCACTTGCTAAATATTTTTGTCTTCACAGCAAACCTGCTCCAAGACCGGACAATGCTGGTAGGAAAACCAAAGCATGTTACTATGAGACCTGAAATCAGAAGTCAGTGCTGTCGTGTCCAAACCTGTCAGAACCAAATCGACCTAAAATAACTAGATTCCACTTATACTTGATCATGTGACTCTGCCACCTGAAGCTGAGGCACATATAGACGGTTATGAGGTCTGTGTTACAGTTTTGAAAATGTACTAATTGCAACTCTTGCCCCATCTTCTCCTCCTCCAACTCCCAACTGCAGGAAGAGAGGCTGACCAGAAGACTTCTGATGAGGTAGATTACACATTCAAATACACTAAATTAAAACACTTTGGAAAAGGCTGCTGAGTGTTCATCTGAATTCTGTAACTGATTATTTGGACATATTTTGCTTAATGTAAAAAAAAATATTCCAATAAATAAAGTTCAAGATGGAGAAAAGATTTGTTTGTACAATATCAGTAATTGGAGCTTTTTCCTCACACTGGGTCCATTTCCTCCCTGTAGAAGAGCATGGTGTTGATCACAGGACTTCCAGAGAGCGACTGGTCGGAAAGTGACATCGTCGAGCTTTTCCAGCCTTATGGAACGCCATCAAACATCATTCTGGCATCACAAATCGGAAAGGTTAGCTTAAACACAGTCTCATCTGAAGCTTTTACTGTCTGTAGGAGATCAGAAACTGAAAAGAAAAAGATAAATGTGTGTCGCTGTTTGTTTTTCATTTACTGTGTGTTTTCAGCCACATAATGTCTGAGTGTGATCGTCTTAATGCTCCCAAGACATAAATCAGAAAGCGTCTGTGTCGTACGTTAGGTGCTCGTGTCCGTGCCAGACGTGGACATCGCCGAGGAGATCGTGAAAGTCAACAGCTTTACGCCACTGAAGATAAAAGACTGTGAGCTGAAGATGACTCATCTCAAACAGTGTATCGGTCTCGACACACCGGTACGACTCTTCCCTTGTTTTTCCCCTCACACTACATCCATCATTTCTCATGTCGCAAACTACAATCCAACCTGAATATTCTTCACACAGGTGGCTCTCTACAACCTCCTGATGGGAAAAGTGGACCCTTCAGTGAGTATTTTTGCCTCTATAAGTCTCAGTTATCAGATTAATTTTACTGTATTTACTTTTTTTTTGGTAGCAAAACAATTGCACGTTAACAAT
>JAQNCA010000024.1:25484403-25496854 GCA_029783725.1 Acanthurus tractus | reverse complement strand
CTCGTGTTTCTTGACATCTTGCAGGAGAGCTCAGTTCCTGTCGGCTGGAGCAGCCTGCTGGTGATCAGCAACGTTCCCAACACGCCGTCCGGCCCCTCTGAGGTTCAGAAACTGGTGCGGCGGTTTGGAACGGTCATCAAGACCCTGGTGCTCAACAGCATGGTGAGGCCTTTTTGTATCCATGCCCTGTCAGTCACAGCTGAACCCCGGGCTGAAAGTGACCTTCTTCTTTATCAGACAAACAAATCTCACAAGCTGCTGACATGTTGTGTCTCGTCCTGCTCAGGTCATCTGTGAGATGGCGACCGCAGCCATGGCCCTTTCTGTGTACAAACGCTTCCAGACGTTTCCGTGCATCATCCAGAACAATCCTCTGTTCTTCTCCCGCAAGCCGGACCCCAAAGCCAACGCACAGACCAAAGTCATCGCTGCGTTCCTGGATTCACCTGAGGTGGGGGTCTCCAGTCATCTCTGAGCTGTGTTTGTCAAGAGGGATGGGGCATCGGGACACTTTTTATTTTTATTCATAAACCTCCAAATAACAATATAAAATGTGTCAAGACGTATAAAGTGGGTCTAAACTACACACTGTCATTTTTTAATTTTTTAATAATAATAGTAGTAATTAAAATTTGGCTATAAATAATAGCAACAACACTCGCAGTATGAGTGAGTCTGACTCACCGTAGCTCAGCCGGGATCAGTGATCCAGGAACATTCAGTCCACAGAAACCTGGGAGGTATGAAAGTACAGAGAGTCTGATGAAGGTGGCAGGTTCGTAACAAGCCTTAATGGTGTGGAACTTCTTGTCTCCGGTTGTAGGACGCACCTGCAAATGGGAAACCCGTCCAAACGGCAGCAGCTCCTGAGGAAGAGGAGGCAGCACACAAAGAGAAATCTGAGTCTCCGTCAGAAGGGAAGGACAAAGACGCCGATGGCAAAGAGGAAACAGTGAAGAGCGCAGACAAGATGGCTGCCGAAGACGAGCCGGCAGGTGCTGCTTCCGACTCTTTGGCAGCTCCAGACACCAAAACAGCAGCAAACTCCGAGACAGACGAGAGGAAAACAGCAGCTGCTGAAACGGCGGAGACAACAAAAGAGACGGAGGGCGTCAGTGAATCTGAAGCAGGAAATGAAAAGAAACCTGCCGGTGAGGAGACAAAGCCGACAAGCTCTGAGAGCAGAGCAGCTTCTGAGGAGATGCCAGAGCTCCCGAAGGTAAAGCTGTCCTTCTGCTGCTGAAACAAGACCGTCAGTAATGACTGTTGGTTTGTAAATGTGAGTTTTAACGTCTGCTTGTACTTCCTGGTTTACCAGGTTACTCAAGAGATGGTGAACGCTCTGCTCGTGGAGTGTCGAACGAGAACAGCTGGCCATCAGTCGAACACAGCAGCTTCCACCAACGGAGAACAGGAGGAACCACAAACAGAGACGGAGCAGCCTGAAAAGACAGCAGAGGAGGCCAAAGAACCGGCCAAGAACCAGGCTGAGGAGGAGCTGAAGAAGCAGGAGAAGGAGCGAAAAGAGAGGGAGGCAAGAAAGGCGAAGGAGGCGAGGGAGAGGAGGGAGAAGGAGAGGAGAGCCTGGGAGAAGGAGAAGGCCAAGAAGGAGAGGGAGAGGGAGGAAAGAGCCAGGAGGGAGAGGGAGAAGAGGGAGGAGGAGAGAAGGCAGTGGGAGAGGAGGGAGAGAGCGAGGAGGGGGAGGAAGAGAGGATACGATGAAGGACCATCAGAGTACAGGTCGTCCGGCAGGTCGGAGGAGCACAAGCGAAGCTCCTGGAGGGAAGAACAGCCGGAGAACTCGAGCAGAACGGTGAGGAGACGCCATGGAGTTACATCTCCATCTTCTGTTCCTACCTTTAGCTCACTTCCATGTCCTCTCTGTCGTGCATTCAGGCGCAGGAGGAAGATTTTGACGAGTTCCCGTTCAACTTGAGCGACTTCGTGACGGTAGATGAAGTGGGAGACGTGACCGACCTTCCTGGCTCTCCTTCTCCGACTGTTCCCGACGAATCCACGGAGGAGAAGGATGAGCGTTCCTCACCTCTGCAAAAAGACGCTCCGGAGGTTCATTTTAACTCTCATTTATCACCTTTTCTCTTCATGGTTGATGTGCTGACTTTGATTTCTGTGATGTTTTGGTTTCATGGCTTTCTTCCTGTTTCCTGCTTCAGGACACGACCATGGAGGTCAGCTCAGAAACAGGAAGAGAAGATGCCACAACAACGCAGACAAAGTCAGAGGAGCACATGTCAGACTCTGAACCCGCGACTGTGCCGACAGCCGAGACTTCAGACCGTTTGGTGTCATCAGATTTGACACCCGGTTCGACCTTCACCACCGCAGCATCACCCACACCTGCTCCAAAGTCTGACTCCTCCCCCGGTCAAACACCTGTGGAGACGTGTCAGCTGGAAGCCCCTCCCACAGGTACAAACACCCTGTTGTTCACCTCAAAGACACGTCGTCTCTCTTCAAGGTTTTTCCTGGAATTTACTTATTTGAAGTTTAAAACTGTAATGAATTTCCGCCTTGAACCGGTTGTTGTTTAGAAACCACACAGACAGCAGATCTTGGCTCCACCACTGATGCTGAAGCCGTTACCATGCCTGCTCCTCCACCTTCAGCTACTCCGGCTGACTCCACCTCAGACAGTCCAGCAACAGTGTTGGTGACTGCAGACGGTGAGGAGGAAAAAACAGAGGACTGTGTTCACAGCCAGGCTGAGGAGAAGGAGGAGATGGTGGCGGATAAAACAGAGGAACGCGAGAAAACGCAGGATGGAGGCGACAAAGAGGTGGAAGCTCCTGCTGCTGCAGAGACCGGTACAATTTATTTGATTTTGTTTTAATCAGAACAGCAGCATCTTGGTGTTTAGAAAATCAGGAGTATGACCTGAACATCTGTATGTGGATCCTTTTTATCAGTTTTTATCGGATTATCTTTTCACATCACTTCCTGCTCCAGATTTTAAAGGTGTTTTCTTGCAGGGAAGCACGAGAGCAACAAAGGAAGCGACGAAGCCCAGATTACAGGGAAAACACCACCGGCCGAAGCTGCCAGCAGCACAGAAAACCCCCTCCCTCCTTTCAACCCAAGCAACCCAGTCGGTGAGACACCTGTTTGTATTCATTCACCCCATCTTGGTGAATTCACTTTATCTTCTATACACACAATGTACGACGATTTGATTAGTTCACAGCAGATGAAACTCATTTGTGATGCGAGTCTGTGTGTGACTGTGTGTCCTCAGGTATGGAGTTCCTGGTCCCAAAGACGGGTTTCTTCTGTAAGGTGTGTAATAGGTTCTTCACTGGAGGCAAAGAGGCAGAAATGAGCCACTGCAAGACCCTCAAACACTACAACAACCTGCAGGTAAACAACATGTCTTGGTGTGAATTTACAGTAAATTCTGTGTATCAAAGCTTTCTCCTTCGTGGTTAACAGGCCCGTAAAACCACAGGTTGTCATTGAGAAGAGAAATGAAGGTCATAAGGTCCTCTCATTAACTGTGTTCTGGCTCTAAATGGTTATAAGGTTCTAAAGTTTTTAAAGTTTAATCACTAGAAAGTTTAAATTATACCTTCTGCTTTCCCTGAAGCTTGAAAAAGTCAAGTTCATTCACTCCTGCATGAACTTTAGAAATACATGCAGGTAATTGGAAATGTGTGGTGTTTTTGACCGGACTTTCGGACTTTTCAGTTTGAGCCAAACCAAAAATAGCATGTAAGAAACCTCCGTGGACCACGGTCTGGGCCAAATGACCGAAATTTGGTCCAATCAAAAGAGGTGGTCTCTGTCCGGATTTACGCTTTACGAAAAAGACCAGTTACGGAAAACTACGTAACCGTTACCAAAACATAAAATGAGCCGAGGAACTACCTGTTGGGAAGAGGCCAAAATGAGAGACCAAATGTCTCATTAACATTTGGTCTGAAGACTTAATTAAGGGCCATTTATACAAACTAATCAATGTGACGTATAGAGACACGAAACCTACATATGTGATGACATTATGACGTAGGTTTGTCATGTAAAGTCCGTTAGTCTGTTTGCACAATTGCAGTGTGAAACTGAAACTCACTGGACCAAATGTGTGCAACATTAAAAAAACATGAACCTTGGTCCGAACTTTTGGGTGTGGAAGTGCCGTTAGATTTGGATCTGAGTTAAGTAAAAAATAATGTGAACACAGCAGGTTTGGAGTTTTAACACCTGGATGGTCTGTTCATTTGTCACTGAAATCAAAATCGTGAAGACCGAAAAATAATTTGAAGTTAAACGGAACAAGCCACAGATTTTCCTTTTCATCCTCGTCATCTTTTCTGCTTTTTATAACACGTTTAAACATCTCCAGTCTAATCCGGATTTCTTGTTCATTCTCCTCCAGAATTACATGCAGACGACGAAGTCGAATGCGACGACCTAACCTCACTCGAGCTGAATCCAGCTGTAAAACCTTTGACTGAATTTGACCCCTTCACCTCCTTTTGTAATGTTATTTAATTTCTCACTAAGGGTCCAGATTTTAACATCGCTGTAGATAAGCCTCATGTCCTCTGTTACAATATGTGGTGTCCAGTTTTTTTCATGTAAAATTAAGAGAAACGAGTGTCATCTGGGTACAGTGGAAGGTGGTTGTTAGTGCATTAAATTGTTTACAGTCAATAAAATCTTTTCACTATATTTTCTGTTATCTCTCATTTATATTTCTCCATATGGATGACAAACAACAAAACATTTTAAAAACAACATTTGAAGTATATAGTATTCATTACCGTCACCTCAATAACAAAATAATGTCTAAAAGAGATATGCTATCATAATAACAATACAGTTAAAACAAAACAAAGGGAAATTTATGTAATATATTATTCCTCCGCCAAAATTATAGGCAATAAATTAAGCTGATAATGTGAGGCCAGATTATCTTCATTGCATCCACACATGCAGTATTTGACAGTTTGCATGTTTTTAAAGCTAAGAAAAGGGAGAGGCAGGAGAGGAACGAGTGCAGTCTTGTTAGTCTTTTTACGCTAAACTGCTGCACTTCATGTAGAAACAGAAAGTGAAGACAAACATGTCACCAACGTGGACTCCTGAAGTTTCCAAGAAAGACAATTTGTTTGCTATAAATGTTCCATAACGAACTGAGAACTGACTGAGACATTCCTAAAAATCTTCTTTCAGATTTATTAAAAAATATTCAATATTCATAGATAAATACTGAAATCACACTGTAATACACTGTATATTAACACCAGGAGGCCTCATAATGCAAATCTATTTGTTTTATTGTGTAATTTGTTTTTTAAATTGTTAGTTCAGGTTACCAAAACTAAAAACTTGCAGCTATAGAGCAGCATCAACTGTGTTCTGCTAGGTAAAATTTAAAAAAGGAGTCCGGAAGCTCCGGAGATTGTGATGTTACAGTTGTCTCATAGCAAAATGAAGCTGTGTCAGTACTGAACATGGTTAAATAAACATTTTAAACTTTTACATTAATAAAAAATCACATTTGATTCTTTTTTTTTTTTTGAATAAGTACTTTTTTTAATTGTCTTATTTTACTTTTAATTTCTAATTTATCATTGGTTGAGTCATTTTGGTCTCGTCTGAGTACAGAAGAGTGTCCACGTTACCTGAGAAAGAGAAAGAAAGAGGTAGAGACTGTTTTAAAAAGACATACCACAGCCGCACCTGTCGGGCAGGTTGGATTGGATACGTTTTTAATGGAGGGGGGTGTTTAGGAGGGTGGGGTCAAACAGCGCAATGACAGAAGAAAGGATGGAAGAAGAAAGAAGAGGAATGCGACAACTGACAAGCAAAAACAAGTAGTTTCAGGAGGTGAAGAACCTGTAAAGAAGAAGTCTTGGAAATACATCGAATCTGTTAACCATCTGTGTAATTACTTCAGACCTCAGAACAGGTAAGACATGTTTACCTAAGATTCAACACGGAGGAATATGAACGTTCTCACTCACAATATCCTAAAGTAAATGTTGTCTGGAAATCCCCTGGTTTGTGCTCATGAACTGAGCAGCAGCTTGTTGTTCATTTGCAGTAATCAGGTTTTCTGTTATGCTGTTTGTTATCAGTGAGAACACGTAAGTACCGGTTAATTCTGTAACACTCCTTCATTGTCAAGATCAAAGTTGTGCAGGTTTAAGTTGACCACAGTGTTTGTTATTTTTCCATCTAACTGTCAAATTTAATGTTAGATGATTGTTTTATTTTCAGAGGCTGATAAACTGTTAGTGGTTGTTGTGGATATGTTGTTATATCTTTTAGTAAAGGTGTGAAAAACACAACATGCACCTAATTTTATCCACTTTCTTGTTTCTACAGAAGTTGATGATATTTAATACTATACTTGGACAAAAGCTTTTGGTAAATTCTGGTCTTTTTAAAGTATTTTCGTGGCCCTCTTTATGTTATCTTTACAGGTAAACCTTGTAAAACTGAGCTTATGAGTTATTTCTTAATATGTAACAGTGTACTGAATAGATAGATAAACAGAAGCCATGTTGTTTAATCCTTCACACTCCAGACATAACAAATAAAAAGTCTATATGTCCAGAAATGTGACTTAAAAGTGAGAAAACATGATTCTTATTTCACATGCTGAGCAGGAATCACAATGCGATGACAAACAGTGTTTCTTTTGGAATTGTCAATTATAATAATAGTTTATATATATAATAGTTTTAGAATATCTTATTTAGTGGTTTATATATTTAAAGTATTTGGTAATTGTTCCTAAAGTGTACATTTTATAGTCATATAATGGGCAAATTGTCAAAACTTGTGTATCAGTACTGCACAAAGATCAGTAATTTACAAGTGAATTAAATAAAGTAAATGAATGCTAAGAAGGGAAATGGCCCCAAATATCTCCAAACGTTGAAAGAGAGACATATTGCTCTATAATTTCTTTAATCCTATCTATGACAAGTACATTCAGGTTGTTTACATATCCAACTTCTGTAACTCACATTAGGAAACTTGCCCTACCTGTACTACACTTGTCTGTGTGTGTGTTGCTTCTTGAATGCTAAGAATAGGACTGAGGAAAATGTCATCTCATGTCAAAATGTCTTTTAGTGCGATTTATTTCATTTTTCACATTAAACTGGTCTTGGTTTAAGTAAAATTGAGGGATAAACGCATTAAAATACATGCAGGTAGCAATTAAAAATGGTTTATAGAACTGTGTGTGTGTGTGTGTGTTTATGTTTATGTGATGATTACAGACATACAGGAGGAAATTAGAGATGACGAGCCCAATTAAACATGTAATTTTGCAATTACACTGCTTATCTCGTGTATCCAAATTAGCATTCTAGTTGCTACATAAACAGCTAATGATCCGTCACTGTAGCTGATATCTGTGTGAAAACAACGTGATCCCTCATGTTGTTTTGTGTCCCAAAATGTTAAAAAATTGAGTTTTAAAAAAAAGTAGAGAAATGGAAATTTCTAAAGCTAAATATGAATTTATTTTTAAATAATTAAAGCAGCACTCCATCAAATTAACTTTACATTTCTCATAATGTAACTAATAATAAACAGCTTTTGTCGAGTCTCTCTCCCTGATAAAGGCCAATAAAAAATCCCAACCTCTGTAAAATAACGATTCTTAGATGCTGAACTTCGTCTTATGTAACCTGATGGCATCACTGTGACATCAGCAAGGTGGTCAGGTTACATAACACATCTGCAACAGCAAACAGAGAGAAAGTATTTTACACAAATTTGACTTTTTTCCTCGCTAAACCTGAACAGCTTCTGGCAGGTAAAATATTCAATCACTTTTAATGTTTAATAACTTTTGAATGGCTCGTGCGATCAACATGCTCTAAAAAAATCATGTAAAATGCAGCTTTTCAGTGGTGTCACATGTTTTATTTGCTTGGGATAATGTCATAAATGGTTGTACCTTGTTTAGGGCTAGAAGTCAGACCAGTTGATCTGTTCTCAAATAAAGCAAATGTAAAATTTGGATTTTAAAATGGACAAGCCTGAAACTTTAGGTTCTTCAAAATTAAATAATGTATGACACTTTATGCTGTCTGCATGAATAGTTTCAAAAGAACAAACAAAAAAATCATGACTGTCAAATTTTCTCAGGTCTACGAATATTAACATAAGATGAGCAGCAATCTGAAACTAATACATCCCTTTGAAATCTTAATCAAGCATCCTCCGTTAATAAAGAGTCACATTGTGCTTTTACTCCTAAATTTCAGCAAAAATTCTCAAAAACCTAACAAGAGATCGCTGGTGGACAGACAGTGGACAAACTAAATTATTTCAGCTTCCTCTGCTGTTTTCCCCATAAGTATTTAAATGCTACATCGTCTTTGTAAAATAAAAATGAAATCGGATTTAAGAGGCTGGTAAAACTCTTCCTGCTGTGTTGTACTTTGCTAATGTTACAGGATAAAACTGGCAGAATTCAGTTTTTCTAAACGTCCATTCATGCTATAAAGTAGCATGTCAACACACAACCTTCAACTGTGATACAATCATTAGTTGGTTTGGTCTGTTATCGTGAACAAAAACACCACCAGACTGTTGTTCTGAAAGGGGGCAAACATTTGAATATGTGAGTGCTGAACAAAAACAAAAGGAAGTGTGGATGACTTGCTGCCATATTTAACATTTTTTCACGACCTCGTGGTCACCGACGAAGTCTGAATGTTCCAACCAAACTCGAATTTCCTGATCTTGCGAAACCACCGACTGGTAGTGTGGTAGTGTTTGTGTTTGTGTGGGTGTGACACACACTCATACAGTCACATCCTGCCTGTGTCAGAGTCACTTTTATACCTGAAACATGTCTTGGACCAGGTTGGTTTTGTTTGTTTGTTTTCAGTATTTTTAGTCTAGAATTAAGATTGTGAAACACAAAGACCCACAGTTAATAAAAAACACGATAAACCCACAAAAAATATCAGAACAGGCACAATGAAAACAAAAACTCCAAATCAACCGACCAAACGAACAAATTACTCTAATATTAATGGCACTCGCAGCAATCACAACCAGTAAAATGTGTACATTTAGCGTTTTAACGGCATATATTTGACACTTAGGTGAGTTTCTTCAGATGACCGATCCCGATTATAAAAAGCCTCTCGAGTTCCTCTGAGGACATGTGATAATCTCTTCCATGGAAAGGACAAGGTTTTACAATTTGTGTAAAAAAAGAAAAAAAAGAGCCATGCAGCTCGATGAGCGATTCTAAGACTCACAACTGGAATCTAATCCTAATGCAAAACAATATGGATTAAAAAGAATATCATTCCCAAATATTCTTTTTAATCCCTCTTAATCTCACTATGGACAGACTGCCAAAAACTGATGGATTAGGTTTAAACAGGATTAGATTTAATGCAGGCCTTAAACCTAAATTATCTAATGACTAGGATTAGGTTAATCCTTTTTTTACCCGTGGTGTTGCCTTTTTTAGAGTTCAATCGCCAACTACACAAAACTAAAATACTAAAATTCTTTTCTAATGTTGTGTGTCAAATCAGCTGCTGTTCCACAAATATGTAAAAAATCAAGAGTATTAATGATATTAAGAAAGCTTTATTATTTAGAGCATGAAAGGAAGAACATGACCACGTTTGTGAATTGAACCTCATTTGCTCATAAAGAAAGTGGACAAAACATGGTTATAATTTGTACGATTATTTGCTTCAGCATTTAACATGTAAAATTTAACATTAAAAATTACAAAGAATTACATAACAGTATTTTTTACTTTTGAAAAATGTCATGTTTTATTTCTGTGTAACAGTAAAGGCAAAAAGTTCAGAGATGAATATCATAAATTAATGCTGTGGCTATCTGCTGATGGGAACTGGTGAATGAGTTAAAACCTGAGCTCGTTCATGACTAAATCTGCTTTGAAAGCTTCTCAGGTGTTAAGAGACTTCATAGCAGTTTGTCCTGTTTTAATGTCAAGTTGTTTAACTCTAAAAAAAGTCTGAGTACATGCAAATTTTGGCCCAACATTATATCACATCAGCTGTTTGAATGGTTTCTGACAAACGCTGCAGAAGCTCACTTTACGCTAACCCTCAAGTAAAATTGAAGTGTTCAACAAATTTATGAAAAGTTTTGGTTTAATACAACAGGTTTGACATAAATTCATGTCTTTCAAACCAAAATACAAACAGAAGTAGTTTATGAAACTTATAAAATACAAGTAGTTCATGAAAATTGTTTGATGTCAATTTTTTTTGTATCCAAAATGACATATTTCTGTCTAATGGCAGCACGTTTGTAGCGTGTAACGCTGCGTGGCTATGGCTCTGGCTTCTGCCTTCCTGTCTGAAGACCAGTTCACCTGCTCAATCTGTCTGGAGGTGTTCAACAACCCGGTCTCAACACCATGTGGCCACAGCTTCTGCCAGACCTGCATCTCCTCCTACTGGGATGGAAAAGCAGGGGGAGGAGGAGGAGGAGGTGCCAAGAATTACCAATGTCCCCTCTGCAAAGAGGCCTTCCGTAAGCGACCGGAGCTCCATATCAACCGAACTCTGAAGGAAATCACCGAACAGTTCAAGTGGATGTCCACTGTTCGAATTCCAAAGGATGGAGGAGTTGGAGGAGAAGTGGAGAATTCCAACTCGTATTCCCCCCATCAGCATCAGACGGCCCTGTCTGGGCCTCAGAAGCCAGGGAAGATGCCGGAGAACATCTTTGCTGAGATGATGACTCGTTTCCAGCAGCTGCCGAATCCTGGGGTCACCGACACCACCGAGCCCGATTCTGGTGACCGTGAGCCCCAAAGCCCCGCTGCCATCAACGTTCATCCATCCTTCAAGGCTCAGACCAACGAGCACAACGACCTGCCTCCACCTTACTCATCCCCCCGCAGGTACCACACTACAGTCTTAGATTACATTCAAACTGGCTTGATAAGAAATTATCTGTAATGTTCTACAAAAAAGAAAGACATAAGTAATTAAATCACAGCAGTTCCATAAATTAAAACTGAAAGTAACTTTAAGGACGACGTAATGACTTGGTTTGATGTTATAACAGGTACACTGTGAGCGGTCCGAGTGACATTTCCCCCAATCTACCTCCGTGTCCCATCCACCGGAGAGGCCTGGAGTTTTTCTGTCGCACTGATAACACCTGCATCTGCAATGTGTGTGTGGAAACAGCAGAGCACAGAGGACACAACATCGTCCCTGCAAAAAGAGAGTGGCAGATCAGGAAGGTATTTGTCTGCAAACGTTTGTTTGTGTGTGTGTTTGGGTAAGTTCAGGTAAAAAACTGTGTTTTCACTGGAACTGCACAATCAGACTAGAGACTTTTTTTTATCAGGATCGTTTCAAAGATCCTGATAAAAGGGTTAGGGTTAGGGTCATTTGTCATTTGAAGACAGCAAAAACATGAATTTAACTCATGGACAAAAGAAGCATATTGGCTGGAAGCAATTTTCACAATACTTGTCTCATTCATCTCTGAATAAAAAAGCGTCTGACAGCTCATATCACCACATGAATATCCTCAGTAGACATGTTCTCGAATAGCAAGATGTGCAATCCAACATTTCGTAATCTTTGCAAAATGTATTTTGCAACCATTAAAATTCTAAATCATTTAATCTTTTGAACGTATATATCAAAAACATACATCCTGCATGTGCACCTGGAGTGGGATAAATATTAGGATTCAGGATCAGGGTGAGGCCAGCAGTGGTTATTAGTTAAAGACACATGTTAATTCAAGGCAAACTTTTGTTTTCTATCTTCTCCAGTCCCAGTTAGGTATTTCAGAGGTTGAACTGAGGGATCTCATCAGCGAGAAAGAGAAGAAAGTGGAGGAAATAAACAATTCCTTACGAGAGATACAGGTGAGTTTTCAGTCTGCAATGAAGTCACGTATTTTGGTTTAGTCCTGGGGTAGGACTTTGGACTCATTTCAAAATGAATAATTTCAGAATGTGATAAATGTGCTGCACAAATAAGAGACAATAATTTGAATTGCAATTTTTTTTCCATAAAGGAGTGCTATTTTAGTGTCATTTCTGTTTATTAAGGAAAGTGTTGTGCACAGTTAAAACAAAGCTTCCAATCTGATGTGTGCACAGTGTCCTCAGCAAATGGCAGCTCATAAACTGGCACTGCACTGCACTCTGCTTAAAGATTTTAAACATGAGAAACAAAACAAAAAGAGAGAGAGCCTACACATATGATCATCAACATAGTAATCCTCAATGGTGGAAATAATTTTCAATAACCTTACATGTAAAGGTTTTTCACACAGAAAGATTCTTGATAGGATTCTACTTTAGTAACGAAAACCCAACAATTTGCTTTTTTCATCTTTTATTCAGGCTGCTGCTGAAAGCCAGATAGATGGAACCGTGTGTGTGTTTTCCAAGCTGATATCCACTGCAGAGCGCTGCCAAGCCGAAGTCTTG
>JAQNCA010000024.1:25461492-25475500 GCA_029783725.1 Acanthurus tractus | reverse complement strand
TCTAGTTTCTGATGGCTGAGCTGACAGTGGAGGAGGAAATGCTGCCCCCTGGTGTTTACAGCTACAAATGACTGCATGACGGACAAACTGCCGCCAATCAACAAGAGCGTAACATACACACACACACACACGCATGAACACGAGCATCGTGAGACCTACCTTTTCTCCCCGTTGCCATGGTTATGTGGTTAGAAACTGTGAAGGGTGGGTGTCATCACTGACCTCCTGAGGACAGACAGGCAGACAGACAGGCAGACAGACAGAAAGGGACGGCAGGGTATTTTTAAGCATGTTAGGTCTGACATGAAGTAAAAACAGAGTCTTTAAGCTCGAGGTATTTTGTTTGTATGTCTGTTTGTTTGTTTGTTTGTTCCTGATGTCCTGGGTTTTATCAGAGACCAGAGATCAGGCTGTGAGTGGTAATGGACATGGTGTTCCTTGGCCTCAGTGGTTTTTCCCCTGATTAAAAAAAGGAAAAAGGTACAAAACCAAATCAAATCTAAAAATAGAAATCTGCCTTTCAGAAAATAGGACACTTGCACTGGAGTCCATAAATATCAGGAAAAAACTGATCATCACCTCCCTGCCTACAAGGTAGTGACGCTGAAAGATTGAGGATCTAAAGGCTGATGTTCGCCTCAAACAAAGTGCGAAATCTAACGACCTCTGGATTCTTCTCTGAAACCCCGGAACTGATCTTGTTTTTTCATCTTTGCACAACCACTTTGAACACTTTTTGCAGCTAAAGCAGGATGTTAGTTCACGAAAAACCTTTCAAGCGCCCACCGTTTTCACATGTGAACAAACTGCAGGATGCATCCAGCCGGGTTTGTTTCCTGACTTTAACTGTTTACCTCTGAAACAGATGAAACTTTTGCTTTTAGACGAGGTCAGTCATCTGAGTCAGTCGTCTGAGCACACTGAGGCCTGATGTCTGAGTGATATAGTGATCACCAGATAAAAAACATCTAGACTAACAGTGTTCAGGCATAAAAAACCCTCAACTCTACTACAACATTCACACTAGCAAAAAATACAAATCTACTAAAGTACAATTTTAGAAAGTCATTCAATAAATATTACATTTGTAACAAAGTACAAACATTTGTAACAAAATTTTACAAAGTAACTTTTTGTCTGTTTGGCTCCTTCAATGTATTCAAGTTTATTGGAGTCAAATGAGTTAATCTGAGTTAATTGGAGTTAATTTGAGTCACTCACAAATAAAACCAAACTGATGTTCACAGTGGAGGTGAGCTCTTTAAGTTGAGGCTTGTTAAATGAAATGAAGCCATCCAAACACTTCACACTCCACTTAACACCTCATTAAAACACATTTTGCAGTGTCAGTTTTTTTTTTAATATAACATCAACTGATTGTTTCACATTATTCCTTTATGAGGTGGGAAGTGATAAGTAGGCGGTGGTGTTTGGAGCTTTTAATGTGAAATGTTCGTGATGTGACAGACTTCCTGTCACTTTAAAAACTACACATGGGATTAAATGCTATTAAAAATCTCCAAAACAGTCAATATTCTTTACACCAATGTTTGCTCCTTATATATACATATATGCATGGATATTTAGGAAGATTTACTGGCAGAATCAGAGTTTTAATATCAATGCAAAGTTTAATTTAGATAAATTCCATTTTCATGTCTGGGAATCATCAGACAGACAGGATTATAAACAGTTGGCCTATAAAACATGGCTGAATAAAACTGACTCAGCCTCGAGATGTTTCCAGCTAAAATAATAATAATAATAATAATAATAATAATAATAATAAATATTATTATTATTATTATTACAATAATTTCTAAAAAGACATTATATAAAATGATGCTTGTGTTGTTTTATTTTTTAAGGGGTAAAATGGTCCTAAGTATGTCGAATCCCTAATTGTGGACTATTTTTCATAACCTGAGCAGGCAGATTGACACTTTGTGCAGAGAATCAGTCGTTTTTTAGGAATTTAGAAGTCTGATTACATTTTGCATCTTAATTTTATGATGCACTAGGTGTTTGTTTCTGTGGCCCAACAATAAGTTCCAGTCTCGGGTTAATCAGGGTAAAGTTTGGCCACAAAACAAACTAACACGTTTTTCTAAAAACTGTGATTTTTTTCTTTAAAGACTGAAAATTACATGAACACTAATGGATTCAATTAGATTTAAAGATGTGGACACAAACTTTAGGTCATTATCAGTTCGGAGAGGATGCTCTCATTTTTTAAACAAGCTGCAAAGAGACAAAGGCAACACCCAAGAGAGTCTCCTTCTCTTCAGATCTGGCACCAGGAAAGCAAACACACCATCTGTTTGCGCCCTTAAACGCACCATCGTATTCCGCTGCACTAAAGTCAAGATCACACAGATCACACAAGGCTTTTTAAACACATTGCTACGCATGTACAAATTCAGAAACTGTATCATCCGGTTAAAAAACACACAGTTACACGCCCATCAGCTCAGCATCCCGCCACCCGCCGCCAGCAGCCGCAGCAGCCGCAGGAAACGTACCTCGGCCCGCTGGGTGAAGACGCGCCAGACGCTGTCAGAGGCTCTATACGTTCAAAAGACGGCGGATGACATTTCGTTGTTCTGCCTCAAGCGGAGACTCTGGCATGTGTCCTTGCGAGGCGGTGCCGAGATGCTGCTGCGCCCTGCAGACGGAAGAGAGGCGCAATCACGCCTCCTGCGCGCGGCCGTGCGCAATTTTTTTTTTCCAGCGGACACGCGCGTGGCATCTGCGTCGCTATGGCTGGCGGAAAATGACAATACAGCTGTTTGGGAGATTTTTTTTGACCGGAGGGTGGCATCAGGAAGTAGGTCACGTTGTTACCTGGTTTCTGGTTTGTATTTCAGGACAGGTGCCGCTTGGTTTTTCAGGCTAATCTTCACAGCATCTGGGCCCAAATGGTCCATTTTTTTGGGTCAGACTCATTTTAATCTCTACAGTATTGTTGTATTTGACGTTCAGCCTTGATTTGAGATTAATATCAACCTATGCTGCACAACAGACCAACCCAGAGGGCATGTAATGATCTTTAACTACCACAGGGGCCTCTGTGATGGCACTAAGTTGGCCTATTTTTAACCAGCAGCTACCTTTCTGATTGAACCATGACCATTTTCGAGGGACTGAGTGACCGAGTGACTCCCAAAATAGGTCAAGAGAGTTTGCAGAATCCACGCGAATCGGGTTTGCAGTCCCAGAGATCTTATTAAACAGAACTACGAAAACATAAGAATACAAATCTGACTTTACAAGATCTGTTTAAAAAGAGCTTCCTGCCCTTTTTTATTGTAAAGTGCACAAGCAATAAAAACAACTGATTGTAGTTTGTGTTGAGTGAAACCCAGGACCTTTACAATTACCAATTGTCTTTGATTTTGGTCAGTTTTAGATGAATAAATGATCGAACATCCATCAGTGGACAATGATTTGGTTTCTCCCCTCTAAGAAGGCAAACAACCCACTCACAATAATCAGAAACTTTTGTGATGTGCCGATTTACCACAAGTATTTTTTATAATAGACAGTTAATTAATACTGTTTAAAGGAGAATATTTGGTAATAACAGTCTTAAAATCACTTCTGAGCACACAAACACACAATTCACCATTCACCAGTTTCATCATCGACCAAACCTGTTATAGTTATGTTCTAATGATAAACATCTAAATCACAAAATGTAAAATACAGTAGTATTTTAGTAGTAAAATACAAGTAAAATGGTAATAAAAATGACTATTTAAGTAAATAATTTAAATAATAAACAATTACTAATTTAAAATGTTAATTATATACAAAAATATTTGTACTGTAAAAGGTAACTTGCAAACTTAACATTTCCTCAGGTTTCATTCAAGAAATAACGCAACAACAACACTAGATGGCGATGTTTGACTTTGATATGAGGGACTTTGTTTATCAACCTGAACACAGGGAGCTCTATGATTTGTCTATTATTGGACAGTCATTAAAATTGGATTTTTCTTTGATCAAACAATGATAAAACTGAAGTTTTTTTTTTTTGGAGCCAAGAATAATTAAAATTTAGCATCCAGCTTCAATTAATACCTTTTAAAAAAGACACAGACTTAAATTTTAACAGCCACATTAAGACAAAAACAAAATCAGCCTATCACATTCAGAATATATGAAGTATTAAGCATTTGTCTTCAGTAAACTCAATACTGCGCCAGTGTCTTCACAGGTCTCCTAAACATCTGTCAGACAGCTGCAGCTGATTCAGAGTCCTCATTAAGACCAAAAAAGAGGATCATATCACTCCAGTACTCAGATATTTTCACTGACTTCCAGTTTGTCAAAGATTTGGTTTTTAAAAGCTGCTGCTGGTTAAAAAAGCACTGAATGGTTTAAAGCCAGCGTACATGTCTGATCTGCTGCTACATTCTGAACCATCCAGACCTCTTATTTCTACTTCATCATCACATCACATCACATCTCCTTTATTACCTTATTAGTAGTTTAAAGAGCATCAAAAAAACACTCAGGTTAATGCACAACCATATTTTTTTATTAGCAGATTATTGCACGCAAGTTTCTAGCTGTATGGAACAGAAGAAAAAATAGAAATGAAGCAAGAATCATGGTTTTAACATCAAAAATGATGGGATATAAGTTATCCTGTGAGTTTCCGTCACTCTACCTTTCGCTCAAAAGCACATACTATACACACACAGTGTGTGGATGATCTGTACAATAAATACTCATACCTGCTTCACATGCCACTTTTTATGTTACAACAGTGTAATCAAAATGTACATGTAAATACACAAGAAATGTGAGGGGAGTCGAAGGGTGAAAGCTCTGTAGTTTGTCGAGCCAGAAGCACACACACACATAAAAAACACCAGTAGCGCATATTTAAATAAAGCACCATCGACTAAAAGACTGGCGTCGTATTGCAAAGTGCTCCGAACTGAAGTGCAAAAATAAAAGATTTACATGACAAACCCAGCGAGAGTTTCTTCCATAGCTCTCTCATGCTCTCTCACACTCACACACAAACACACACACAGGTAAAATGCTATAAAAATGTAGGAAGTATATTGTTTTTATTAATTTTAGAAATATTCCGCCATGTAGCTACTGTTAATCAATTAAAGAGAATCAAAACCAGTGTTTCCCCATGGAGTTATGTACCTGCAGCCACACTGTGCCGACTCAAGTAAACCTCATTTACATCCGTCATTTCTGCTCAGTCAGTAAAGAGCCTGGGCTTGACAGTGCAATGCAGTGCCTGGGCTTCCATGCAAAACAAGGGAAGAGGGAAAAAAGTCGAACTGAAGCAGGAAATTCTGTCTGTGAACTGTGACAGATGTTTGGGTCGTTACTTTAAAGTCCACCTTTTTTATTTTTCTCGCAAATCACTTTGACGACCACGGTGGGTTTCCTTTTCCCTCTGACTATGTTTTAAATCATGTCACAGTGTTACAGATCTCAGCAATGACCTTGGTGAGTACGATGTTATTAAAACCAATGGAAAAGACAAACGTTGCTAAAAAATATGAGACTCAAACTCTGGCAAACTGCAAGTGTACTAAGCTTGGTCAATCAGCCAAATGCTGTTTTTACACAATAGCCTCCAAACTGAAGCCAGAAAAATCGAGTCTCAGTTTGATTTGGGTTGGTATCGATGGGTCGTGCATCACTGTTTGCAAACTAGCTGCTCTGTTTGGATCAGCACCATTTCAGCAGCAGGGATGTGTTGTTGACCCTGACTGTTCATCGTTTACTTTGTCTCCTTGGCCACTTTACATTTCACACCACTTTGTTTTTTCACTGTCACAGTGATTCATTGTGTTTAAGCCTCCAGCCCAGCAGGTGGCACTCTAACACCAACAACCTACTACAGTTTGTGGCAATTGTGCAGAATTAACAACACACCTCAGATGCTGGGGTAAATATTGGGTTTTAGCATTAGCAAAGCAACGTTTGTTGTTGCTATGTCTTTCTGCTAACATTTAGTGCTGGTGCGTGTCACAAGCTTAAAACCGAATCCTCTCCGAACTTGTTTATGTTTGAGCCTCTGGCAGCGACCGGCCAGGCTCACATGGCACAGAGGACCCTGCCATTACTAGTCCATTTGTGCTGCGACACAGGAGAGACTTGTTCCCTGTAGCTTTTGTTGATGAGGAAGTGCCGCCGCCAGTTATAGGCCCGTTGAGGTTCTGATAGGGCCGCTGCCGTGGTAGCGAAGCCCTTCGACGGGGGGTGGGCACAGCAGCTGAACCACGGAGGCACACGGAGGGAAAACTTAGACCCACCAGACAGCAGCCTGGACAGGAAATGACCTCATCCTGCTCAGAGGGGCCGCTGGGATCAGAGGACAGGACCTGGGCTCTGCTGTACCCGTTAGCCTGCCCTCCTCGACCCCACTGGACCTGCTGACCAATCACAAGGGCTGCGCCATTGTTGTTGTCCAGCCGTGGCAGAGGAGGCAGGGAGGGCGGTCCGTTGGAGATGGGAAGTCGCCAGCCATTGGTCTGTAAAGAGGAGGAGGAGGAAGTAGATGTGATCATTGGTCTCTCAGGTGTAGAGTCCAAGACTCCCTCTGCTGGCTCCGGAGACTTGGTGCAGTCCATTGGTTCTGTTAGACATACACCTTCCTCCTCATCCTCCTCTTCCTCCTCTAACCGCTCCAGAGACACCATCTCCAGCTCCACAGGAAGACCTGAATCGTCTTCCATCCTGTTCTCCTCCCTTAATAACTCTCTCTTCTCAGTGAGCTCCATATATTCGACCTGTAACCTTTCATCCACCTTTTCAAACACACATCTCTTCTTCATCACATCATCCCCAATGTCTTCCACTGTCTCTCCTTTAATCACAGCTACTTTGACCTCCTCATCCTGTTTCTGCTCCTTCCCGTCCATCTCTCTTGACAATGTTACAGTCCGGTTGAGCTCTGGAGTACATGGGAGGGACTGGCATCTTCTGGGCAGTGCCTGTGATCCTGGCATCCCTCTGAGGAGGTGAGGGGAGGCACACGGGTCGCGGAGCGCCGGCAGGGTGAAGGTCAGGGAGATGACGGACTTGCTGGGTGTGTCTAAGAGTTTGCAACGTCCCCCATTCAGGTCCTGTCTAAGAGAGAAGGGGTTGACCCGGGCAGGGGTCCCTAGCAGCGGGGTGTTAAGGGTTGACGGAGGTAACATGTCCGACTGGCTCCTCGCCAAGCCCTGTCGTTTCTGGTTATGATCACTAAGGTGACAAGGAGAGCTGCGACGCCGGTATGGGCTGACCTCTACTGCAACCGGCTCTGAGCATAAAAACAGAGGCAGAAAGACATGTAAGCCAAGTGGAAAATAAACACAACTTAAAGCGACAAGGAGGAACTCTCAGTTTTTGCTGATTATAGCGCCCCCTTTGGACAAAAAGTGGTAATGACACTAGTGCTTACTCTAGCGCAAGCACTGCCAACAACACATGCATTTGTTTCAGAAGCGAATGAGAAAGGGACCAGAGGACAGACCATGATGAGGTACGTATCATTACGAATTCTTTCGTAGTCAGGTATAAATCCAACTACGAAAGATTTGTGATGGTCATATAAAGATGGGGAGGTAAAGTACACTTTGACCGCTACCGTTCATAAAGCTAAGTTGCTATGAAGCTTGGTTAAATTACTCCAGTTATTTTAAGACATTTTAAGGAAATGACGCATGTTATTTTATTTATGAACATTAAATGAAAGTATTTTTTAACTCATTGGCTCTTTTACCAAGTGCGATGGGCTTCTCTTCGTCTTCCTCTCTGTCCATGCTCTCCAGTGTGAAGACAATGTCAGAGAACGAAGGACGCCTCTCTGCACTCATCTAAAGACAAAACATGGAAGAGGATCCACAGATATACAACGACATCAATGACTGTAACCTTCAAGTCTTTAAAACTGTCATTTATTTACAGAACATTGTGACACGCTGTCAAATAAAAACACACACTTGTTCCGAGACATCAGAAAGTCTGTGATGTTGTCAGATGTGAATGGAAACGAATCGTTCATAAACTTCTTTTTTGCTAATGAAAATTACTCTCTGTGTGTGTGTGTGTACTCACATTACAACAGGTGACGGCAAGGCTAAAGAACGCAGGTGGACAATCCCCAACCATGTTCTCAAATGCGTCCACATCCAGACCGAAGTCCTACAAATATTCATGCACACACACGAGTAAACAAACACACGCAGGTTCAGTGCTGTAATTTGTAAAAGTGAAAATAGAAACATGTCACTGTAAGTGAGGTACAGATACATAACACACACACACACAAGCAGCAACAAGCTGCAGATTCCCACCTCTGTTCTGGGTAAGAAGTCGGGATCAGCTTCGATCCGGGCGATGATCTCACACAGGATGATGCCGTATGCAAACACATCCACCTGAGCAGAGCAGAGGAGAGGAAGTGTTTGTCATTTCTGTCCTGGATGTGAGTTTTACTCATGCACACACAGTTAAGGCTCAAACCACCATTATTTTCTCGGGTCAGTTGCATTAATGACTTGGTCGTTACTGAAACTGACAAAGAGCAAGTGAAGTTCTTGTTTCACTTTACATTTACTGTTACTTTATGTTCTGTAATCCAGAAGGTGTTTATGAAAGCAGTGCTGAAACTTAAGATGAAGCAGTTTTACCTTCTCATCGTACAGCTCCCCTCTTAGAACTTCCGGTGCCATCCAGTAGGGGGAGCCAACAATGGCCAGAGGTTGCTTCAATAAACCATCACTGCAAAGAAACCAAAGATTTCATTTCCGTTAAGGTCATAAGTCAGAATTTATACATCAAAGCTAGTGCTAACATATAAATTTTAATAATTTGTATATTCTAGATGGATAAAAAGTCTTCCAATCTTGCTACACATGAGTGTGTTGTTAACATAAATGCTTTGTTATGTGATTCATATTATACAGATTTTTTCCATGCACAGGAAAAAAATATTGTCATACCTCTGTGCTGAGATATTAAGGTATGATTATTATCATTATTATGTGAATTCATCTCTGGCATATGAAGAAAACCATGTTCTGGACAGGCTGTAATTCATCCCCATATCGTGTACAAAATATTACACAATATGTGTTAATTACTGACAGATTTAAACATGTTTGGTGTGTTTCACTTGGTCTCAATAGATAACATTAACATCCATTAGCTGCTATCTTACAACTCTTTACCAGCTACATTCATACACACTGTGAGGCTCACTCACAACGTTTTCTAGTTCAAGAAGACATCAAAATGACACCAGACTTCCTTGATGACTGTATTTATTTCATTCTTTCTTTCTTACAAGGGTTGTTTTGAGACTCCAGCAGAGGAAACTACAATAGATTTTGCCCCACTGACCTGTAATCAGGGATCTTCTCTGCCAGACCGAAGTCTCCCACCACAGCAGTGAACGCACTGTTTTCACAGCGAACCAGACAGTTCTGAACAGAAAAAGAGTCAAAAAGTCACAACTACTGTTGTTATAATGTGGCAATCAAAATTTATGGAGGTTTAAAGTTTTAAAAGGCCACTGGATGAAATTCTTCAAACACATTTTAAAGCAACAGTAAAGAAGAAAGGAAACAGGGTTGAATTCCATGAAGTCTTTTATCTCCATTTAGAAATAGTTTTTGTAGACCTGAGGCTACACATTGTGATGTATTGTTCATGTAGTAAAGTTCGTAGAACGTAAAAAGTCCGTAAAGGGTGTTTTAATTTGAAAACTAACTGGATTTTCCATCATTTCTGTGTTTGCTCTGTGCAAATTGATGAGCGTGATCTCCAAACTTAATCAGCCTTCATATGAGCCCTTGTGACCCACAGTTAGCATCTTGTCTATTGGTTTACCTTTGAGGTGAGGTCTCGGTGAAATATGCCCTTGCTGTGCAGGTACTGCAGCCCTCGGGCGATATCCAGAGACAGACAGATCCTGACGCCCCACGACAGGTACAGATCGCTGTCCAACAGCTGCTCCAGGTTTCCTCCGTTTATATACTACAGACAGAAGGAGGACAAAAAGAACGAAAAATAAGATAAAGGAGACTTCAACAATGAATTTCTTTTGGCTATTTCACAGAACAAATCTATGCATGTATGAATGAATGAAACAGGGTGAGAAAGACAATGTGAAAGTCAAAGCAAATGACATAAAGATATAAAGTATAAAGTATACAACACTTAGGACATCAAGATGCTGAAGAAATCTCACAATACTGCATTTTAAAGAAGATTCAAACGATCATTTTACCTCAGTCAGAGCGTGAAGTTGACCTTCGTGTACACAAACCCCAAGAAACCTGAGGAGAGGCGGGAGATAAAGTGATCAGTGTGTTATGAATGACTTTGTCACTCAGTCACTGGTTCTGAGAACTGTCTGGTAATCTGGTCATTTGCTGCTCAAATGCACCTTAAAGACCTTCAGATGGCACAAAACAGAACAGCCAGATTAGTTCCGTGTTGTTCTTATCATGCAGATCTGCATGAGAGGCACAATCGACTATCTTGGTCAACTGTGGAGGCAAAACTAAAGTCTAGTCTTTTGTTGTTCATGCATATCATACTTTTGAATAACACACCTACATTTTTTAGAGATAAAATACCATAAAGTGGTTTTGGTCATCAAGTATGTGACATGTCGAGTGAGCATTGGTCTTCTAGTTGTACTGAGTCCATGAACAACACTACTGATCGAAAATTTACCTCACGAACAGAACCCTTTTCCACTGGAGGGGAGTTTTTAGATAGACACCAACGTAGTGTTCTTTTAAAATGTGCCTGTCTATTTTTTGTTTTTCTACCTGCATTTTTTGCATATCATCAACATTTCTTCCTTCACATTCAGAACATCACCTACCTGAGTATGTTGGGGTGACAAAGCCTGTTCATGAGCTGCACTTCTCGTAGCATGTTAGCTTTGTTGCTAGCCAGCGTGTTCATTTTCAGTGCCATCACCTGCCCTGTGATCCGATGCTGCACCTGGAAAACAGCAGAGGAAAGCACCCGGTGTGAAAACAAGAACGTTTCACCTGCAGGAAACACTGAACACTCAGAGGACAAAGTTTGGAGCTACTGCTGAAAAAACTGACACAGAAATGATAAAAACAAGCTCAACCAAGAATTTTGAAGTCCTGAAGTCTTGTCATGGTCATCTCAGCTTTAGTTTCAAGAGACACAAAGCAACAAACATGTTCACAAATCATCGGTTCTCTCTTATCCTTGCACATGTGATTTCTTAAAAACATCACATTTATTCTGCAAATGTAAAATTAAATATATATCATATATATCACGTTCATTACTTGGTGTCTTTTTTTCTTTTTCTTTTAGCGATGAAATGTGGTCCAGTTGTGATAAAATTGCAGCTATTTCGCTAACCTCTTCGACAGCCGCCATTGTTTATATGTTTGCACGCACTTTAATCAAAACTAAACCACACCCACAGATACCACTTCTTTCTCCCGATTGGTCCTGTCATAGTCTTTTAAAGAACTGCGAGTTTTCGGACTTGAGAGCTCAGCAGTCCAGCTGCCCTGCAGGGTTAGCTTCCAGCTGTCAACCCCAAAAATCCAAATCGAGATGCCCTGCCTGTTGTGAGATGCTTTCATTGATGTACGGTGATTATCTCTCAAACGGTGACCTCACAGTCTGGATGGAGGTGACGTCATGTTGACAAATGATTCAAACTCTGTATAAACACACATGCAGCTAATCTGTGAGTGGGGGAACTCTGCCCCCTGCAGGCTGAATACTGCAGTGCGTTTTTTCTGCTGGCAAGGCGACCTTGAAGGTTTTTTAACCACTGATCTGAGGTCTGTCAGTGCATTTAACTGGGTGGCACAGTTTCTGCACAGTGTGTGTGAGCCTTCACAACACACACATGAACACTTCTACTAGGAGGTGAACTGCTGTAATGTAAAACTCATCTGTCATCAAGGAATGAAAAGAGCTGGAACTTCAGATTGAGATGAATTAACACCATGAATTTCAGCCAAGAGAGGAAAATATTAGTTCTGTTTTATTTAAGCTGATACCAGATCATTGAAATATGCCTGGATTGACCCACATATTGTGAAAAATGATGTTTTTGACTCCATCTTTTTCAAAGAAAGAAATAAACTGTGAATGTTTGATTATTTTGCACCAAACTCTTAATTTTTTTTGCACAGCTGCTGGTTATTGTGGCTTGTTTAGCCTTTGTTCTTTTTTTTCCATCGTACAGCTTAACTTAAACTTAAGTTACCATAACAGAGTGAAAATGACTCAATTAGACACTGGTCTGGTCATTTACACACATTTACACACTAACAGGTGTGTAAATGAGTTGGTACTGTGTAGAAAAGGCTCCTGCCATTACTGTGTGTGTGAATGGATGAATGATGCTGTAAAGGGCTTTGGGTAGTTTCCCTCAGCCCTCGCAATGGTGAGCTCGGTGGTCAGAGAGCTGCTGCCTGCAAAGTGTTTGTATCTGATGTGTCCAGATTATCAGAAGCACGCGTTTCAAAATTCAAAAACATCTCACTGTCAACTGTTGTGTGCTTGAGTTTATACAGACACAGAATCATGATAATTACCATTATTAGAGGTAACCTGCTGAGTTCAAACAAATTTAAAAAATAAGCAAATTTATGCTTTCTAAGTATATTTGTGTGCTTTAGTGTCTGACGTTGCAAAGCCAAATAACAACTCAGAGCCCAAAAAGAGTTAACAGCAACATGCTACCTGTGTTTTACCCTCCAAATCACATAAAAAAACTTGTTGCCAAAAAAAGGCTCTTAAAACCTTTAAACTGGACAACAAACTTTGTAAAGCTATGACATAATGTGATCATATTGTCATGATCTTCAATGAAGTTAAATAGTTTAATACTGAATTTGTTCCCCGGCTCGATAAAGTCATATATTTACATTTCTGACCGTATGACTGTGTGATATTTTATCAGTTTTAAAAACTGTCAATACGCTTTGCAGACATCGTTAGATGAGCAGGCTGTTGGTAGATTATGTTAAGTTTTAAGTTAGTTTTTGTTGATTTCTTTTAATCAAGTCTGCAGCTTTCACTCAGACAGAATAGTTTTCAGTTTTTAAAACGACGTTCACACACAGGAGACGATCAAAGTGACCCAACATCGTCAGCTGAACACCTGAAGCTGCAGGTTGAGTCTGTGTTTGTATGACTGGACGGATCATTGACTGGTAATTTGTGCCTGTAAAGTTCAAACAAAGTCTGAACCTGCGAGTGTTTGCATCTGTGTCTGTGGGTTTGTGTGCATATGTGTGTAATTGTGTGTGTGTGTGTGTGTGTGTGTGTGTGTGTATTAATAGCATAGCACTAATAGGCTTTCTGGATTTCCCATCACTCCTCCTGATCTGCACAAATCACCCAAGGCGCGTGCGCACACACACACACACACACACACACACACACACACACACACACACACACACACACCGCAGCAGGCTTGGTTTACCAGTAATACAACCTCACAACCTCTAACTGAATGTGTGCATATGAAACTGAATTCTGATCCATTTCCGCTGACTTGTGCTCATCCAATCAGTGGAGGAGCTGATCGATCCAGCAGAGGTAAAATGTTGGAAAGTGTTCAACAAATGATTTCTTTCGCTCTTTTGCTGCATCCTGCTTGGACATAACACCTGCAAAACTGACAAATACAAGCTAATGTCCACTGTGAGAGGTTTAACTTTCTAGTCATATAACTTCAGGTCGGTTAGGTTGTGAGCAAAGTAGAGCTGCACAATTAATCAAAATGTATTTCAGAATCTCAATATGGATTACTGCAGTTTTTCAATATTTCTATTAATAGTTCAAATGTGTCAAAACACTATTAAATTCCAACACTGGGGAGCCCACACATCAATTTCTACAGACTTAATAAAATATCTTTTTTTGGCACAGATCCCTGCAAAATCACACTGTTATCTTTTTAATATGTTTTTCATACCTGATGTAGATGTCAGGTGTCACCTGTTAG
>JAQNCA010000024.1:25393553-25407415 GCA_029783725.1 Acanthurus tractus | reverse complement strand
TGTGTGTGTGTGTGTAAGCCCCTTAGCAGTTGGCATGTGAGTCCATAAAGCTCTTAAACTAAAGGGGCAATCATAGCATAAAAAAAAAACAAAAAGAAAAACAATGGATGATTTTGTGATGACCCATTTCCCGCAGGGGGCTGAACAAAGAAAACTGTTGTTCGATATGTGTGTGTGTCTACAAGAAGCTGTGCAAAGCCCTGAGAGAAAAAGGACAGGTCAAGTCTACTCACCTGAACATAAACATTAAATTCAGTCATATCATAGTTGAGGGGAGTGCCTGATGTTGATTGGTTTTTGAGTAACTATTTATTTCTAATATAAGATACCAGAGTTGTTCCAGTCAAACTGTCTGTTCACTGCAGCAAATTCATGTGCTGGTTCAGTCTTTAACTAGTCAACTTTCTCTTATTTTAAAAAAGAGGAATAAAAAAGAGTACCACATTTACAACAGTGTAGTCTCTCTCAGTGCATCATCCTCTGAGCACCACAGGATGGCGCACTGTAACACACAGTCATCTAATCAACCATCTCACATCCCCATTCAGCTCAATACTTCAGGCTGTTTGTGGACTGTATGTAATGCTTTGGCTTTTGAATCCTTGTTGCACAATGTTAGTTTTCTGAGTCACAGATGAGCAGACTGTTTAATGTGTCGTCCCATAGCCGAGTCACATCTCAGGTTTTTCCATTGTACCGGAGAAGTGGACGCTGTTTCTCTTACATTAGACCTTAAAGGAAAAACAATGACTTGTCCAGGTATTAGTCAGGCCCACTGGCACCAGGAAAACAGATTAAGGCCTCCAAAAAAAAAAAATTTATTGGAAAAACTTATGACATTAAAAATAATCATCACTAATTTGATTTCTTTGGCAAGTCATCATGGTATAAGTGGGATAAAGCTCCTCGAGATGATTCTGGCCTTTTAATGTGTACATTAATTCCTGCTTATGGACACCTTATTGGTCATAAGTCTTCTTATTCATAACTGTTGTTGTCCAGGATCTTCCAGCCAACCTTCCAGCTCTTTCTTCAACATCCTCTGGGATTTTAAACAGTGTCACCTGCGAGTTATTCATCATGTGACTTCTTGTTTCCACCCTTTTCAAAGCCTCACCCCTCAAACACAGACTGGCCAATCACAGCATAACACCAGCCAGCTCTGATGAGGGTCTAACAACCTCGTGCTGTGATCCAAAAAATATCATCTTATTATTTCAGAAATTCTTTATTTTCAGTCTGTTTTTGTCTTGTTTTGTTTTGTTTTTTTTACATTTTAAGCTAGTTAGGGTTAACCACTGTGCCTGAGGCACCTTGTGATAGAAAATACTGGTTACCCAGAGATGTTAGAAGGAGATATGCATCTCTTTCTCTTTCCAAAACTAAAATCAAACCCTGACAAGTGAATGCTTTTAATAAAACTTGGTTAAAATCATTCCTAGCTGAAACTTTTTAAAATAAAAATGCACAATTATGTGTGCTTCAAGATAGTTGTGCATTTTTAATGGCTTTTTTCTAACCCTAAAATTAACATTGAAGCCGCATTATTTTGTTATTAGCACAATAGCTAGTTAACTTAAGTAATTAGTAGGTACCCATGGTGATAGCAAATCTAATCAGCTAAGCTAATGTGTCTTAAGTCTCAACAAACAGCTCAGGGTTGAAGATGAGCTAGTGACCAGATTCTGGTTCAGTTGTGGTTTAAACATCATCCGAGGTGATTTAAAAAAGCAGGAAGTATGTTTCAAGGTTTCTTATAGGATAAATTTCTAAAAAAAATGTGAAGTATATAAACAAGAACGGAGACACAATTTTATTAAGTGTTTTTTAAAATGTTTTTTAATGTTGTGTTTTTCTCCACAACGAAACAAAAGCAAAGCAACATTGCAAAATGTGCCAGAAACCAAAGAAACGTAACATGAAATAAATTCTTTTCCTTTTTTCAGATAAAATATTTACAGTGAAGAATTGTTTAAAATTATAATCTCCTTGGTTGTTTTTATTATGAGACATTATGTGACAGCTGATTCTGCTGTGGTTTAATGACCACAAATAGACAATCATAATAACACAACATGAAAGCAACACCTGTGCATTGTGATGCAATCAAGTACAATATGAATACAATAAATACCACCTTTGGACTCTTATGTCCGATCCCCTGTAGCCTTGTCCAAATAACTTAAGTGTCCAGTTTCTGTATTAGATTTTAATTTATTTCAAAGTGTGTTGCTGTGTTTCCTGTCTATAACCAGCTATCAAAAACACAATTTCTAATAGGTTGTTTTACTTTATTTGTGCAAATGCAGCCTTTAAATCGAGGTCCTCAGGCGTGAGCAGACCACATTCTGTAGGGCTCAATCCAAAGCAAGCACTTTACATCACCCGTACAAACACAATTCAATATTTTTAAAAATATAATCATGTAATCACTGGATATATTTGCTCACTTAACAAGGGTCACACAAGTCTATTAACACTGTACATATTTTAATAAAAACCATGTGCTTTCAGCCTGCAGCTATTCACATCAAAACAAAGTTTTATTCATGTGGCTTTGCGAGATCCGAGTGCGTCTTGGATAGCAACAGCACAAAGCGGCTTTATTTCTATTATTTCTACAACCCACCTGTCACAGAATGACAGACAGTTCCTTTTATGAACTCCTCATATCCTTATAACTTACTGCAGGTTTAAGGATTTATTGATCTGAGCCTTTTCTAACGTGCGGTTAACTGGTCCATCACATGTACACATATTCATTACAATTTAGGTTGTTTTTAGAATAAACTAATCAGAATAAATTGGAGAACAGTGTATGAAGTTCACACCCAATGGAACAAGGTAAGGTTTACACCCAGGCCATTTCTGTTGTGAAGTGACGGTGCTAATCACAGCGACACATAACATGTCACCTTAAAATAATCGCATCATAAAATCTAGTGCAAAGTCAAAAGACTATTTTCTAATAAAAATCCTGATGTTTGGTTTGAAAAATCGAACTTCCAGTTCAGATATAAATCCTGCTTTAATCTTTGTGTTTTTGTTTGTTATAAATAAAGATGTCATAGTTTACAACAATGAGGTTGTATTTACATCATCAAAATATTCATAAATTACTTTACTATACAGTGGTTACTTACCTATCAGTAATCTTAACCAATATGGCCGTTAGGTGTGTGCCCATTGGCTGAAAGCCCCTGAGCTTGACTCTTAGCAGTTCCACTACCTAGTTTGTTTAGAGGTGCACTTTCTTTGCCTGATTGTGCAGCAACCAGCCTGTCACGCCTCGCTCTTATCAGGTTTCTACGGTGAAAGAACAGATAACCTGGCAACAGGAAGCCGGTCAGGGAGAAAATGAGAAGACCCAGATTGATCTGTTGGGAAGGAAAGACGAGTCAGTGCATGTGAAAAACGTTTTAAACTGATGTGTATTTGCACAGTCCTGTTTTTTCTTGTGTGTGTTCATGTGTTTTCTACCCAGTAAGGATCCCCATGGAGGTGTCCAACCATCAGCATGAACAGCGGCTGCTGCAGCAGAGCGAAAGCAGCACTGACCATTGACTGCATGCCTGTCAGTGTCCCGAAGTGGTTGGCTGGGTACCTTTTGTGGAAGGAGAGAGAAATCTGATTAACAATCACCAGAGAAAACAAAAAAGAAGAGGAAAAATGGCTTTCCTTATTATCGGCTCAATTCATAGTCATGAAAGGATTGTTAATTAGTTACTACAGAGGTGTGTTGACCTGCAAGAGTTGAAAAGCATGTGTCAAATCAAGCACATCTACTTTTGATCTAAACCAGATGTCAAGATGCACTTTCTCTCTACAAATAAAGACACTTTTACACACCAAACATCTAAAAAGTACAGATTATGTACAAATTATGTTGTATTTTAAATATATTTCTATATTTTTAGTCCAGCATCAGAGAGGCTGGTTGTGTCACTCACACTGCAGCGTAAAGACCTCCACAGCAGGAGTGGATGAATCCTCTCACTATGGTGTGAAGAACAAACGCCACAATCTAAAAGAGAAAGAAAACAGAGAACAGATTCATCAGTGATGATAAAAAGTGCCACTGTTTGGTTTTTTTGGCGTCATAGAAACTTTGTTTATAGTTTTTTCCTCCTCAGTGTTTGTCTGACCTGTACGGGCAAGTTGTCAATCAAGGAAATTATTCCAAAGAGGACCAATAGGATGTTGGTGAAGATGAAAGCTCTCATGGCATTGGTCAGTTTCTGGATCTTTCTGTCTCTCTTTGGGGTATCTGATTGGCTGAAGGGGACAAATGTCAGGAGGCGTACAGTCTTACAGGAGGAGGTGTGAATGTGCAGGAGCATGAAACTGCTGCTTATAAGAAATCTACATTTGTGGTTATTTTTTTAACAATGTAATCAAGGAAGGGATCTCTGCAGGGCCGGCATGGACAAACCCAGTGGCATTATAATGGATAGATGACATTGGTAATAAGTAATAAACTTTAAATGAAACGTTAAAACCTTCAGCACACTTTCTTTCTGAGAGCTTTATGACAATTTAAACATTGTAACTCAATGCCAGAACATATTGCAAAGTCACTGAAACATCCTCTTCTACCTCCTCTCTGTTTCGTTTTCCTCCCCACACTCCTTCAGCTTCCAGTCCATGATGTAGCCAATCGAAGGGCAGGTCAGAAGACACAACAGCTGCATCGTACCGAAGATGGAGGCGTAGAAGCCGACTGAGGAGGACGTGCAGATGGAATGAAGTCCAAAGAAATGAATGAAATACAGAGAAGAAGGGAAAGAAGAGGACCCAGATTGCAGCTTTTACACACAGTATGATTATCGATTCTGTACATGTCTGGATTTTAGATATAAAAGACTAAGAAATACCAAAACATTAGAAAGTAGCGTGCACAAATTTAACAGGCTTCTCCCTGTTTTCTAAATTCATAGACAAACTCCATTAGCTTGTGGAAAGTATTCTCGGCAATGGGATGTTAAACAAGTTCACATTGGCTCTTTAGTTTTAATTCTTGGCTGTATAATGTGTCAGATCAGCCTGAACTTTTGATACTAAGAAACTTGATTCTCACCTTGTTCTTCAACCTCCTTCTCAACCTCCTCTGAGGCTGAAAGACACAAAAGGTCACCACAGATATTTTAACACAAAGCTATGATGAAATGGTTGAACGTAGTCGCTAGGTAAATCTTCTTACAGCTAGCTTCTCCATGGGTGACCAGAAACTCCAGCATCTTGTTCATGGCGCCCATGAAAAAGATGAGCCTCAGCTGGGTCATCGCCATGGTGATGAGACTCCACAGCAGGATGGGCGAACAAATGGAGCGACTGAGCGGCACCGAACCTGAAGACAGAGAGAGACGGAGGGTTCATGGGTCTGAGGTGACAGTGGAGGCTTTCTGATTCAACAGGGGGTGACTGTGGATTGTATGAGATACTTCACTGATGACATCACTGATAATGTTTTTAAGTATATTTGAGAATGTGAGCAATAACAGGCTGCGTTAAGGTGGTTTCTACCGGAGGAGTTGAGAGCTTTTTTTGGAAATAGAGCGCTGACGATCATGTTTCTTACCCTTGTTTGTGCTCTCAGAGTCCGTCTGCTCGGTTTGGGGCTGTTTGGCTCCCACAGTGTCCTCCATGACAGTCACATGGGTCACATACCTGTCGCCAGTTATCTTGTCCTCCGTCACAACCCCGTTCAGTTTCACCTTTTTACTGCCGATTGAAGAGGAAGAGATCAATTACAACTAGGGCTGTCGAAGTTGACGCGTTAATAATGAATTAACTCAAACTCCTTTTAACGGCACTATTTTTTTAACGCGATAATAACGCACGCACGGTCTGTGCCTTAGCAGTTCACGTAGTTTCAGGAGGTAGCGCCGAAATAACATCGCAAACGGTTACAAAGTAGAAATGGATACAGCAAAGGGACTTTTGAACAGAAAGTTTAGCGTTTAAGTTTTGCCCGATGGTTCTCTGGTCAAAACAAAAGTAATTTGTAATTACTGTAAATGTGAACTAATTACCACCGGAGCACGCCCAGCCTTAATACCACATGATGGCCAAGTAATTATTATTGTCCTCTCCAATTTTTCCTAGAGTATAAGAAACACAATAAATATCTTGTTAAGTTAAATATAGAGCAGGGTAAAACATTTGCGATTAATTTGCGATTAATCGCGCGTTCACTCAGGACACTAATGCCATTAATCCCGATTAAAATTTTAATTGACTGACAGTCCTAATTACAGCATAATACAACTTTATGTAGTGATAATAGTTTAATACTTAAAGCTGTCTAGTTTTTTTATAGTTTGCCCTACTGCCCCCATGTGGCAAGAAAAGCAGCTATGCATTTAATTCAGAACCCTTAAAAGGTCCTTTATGTTTTTGAGATTTGGTTTTGAATTATGTTTCAAGTAAGCATAATTAAGCAGGAATAAAGACTGATATTTAGGCTGACTGATCCGTGTGATTTGAGCTTTGGGGTCAACATTTAATTAGTTAATCACTGTTGAAAACCTTGTCCTCAGTGTCCACTTCTTTTTGAGGAAAGCTGAAAATATCAGTCAGAAACTGGTTATGTAATTTCACATTTCTGTGGACCTGATGTCCACTGCATAAAATAAAAAAAAGTAAATGCATTTTTGATTTTTTTTTTCTTCTCGTTTCTACATTGAATTCCAGTAAGAAGAAAGATGGAAATATTTTTTCCAGTGGCTGAGGGGGCTAAATCCAACATTTAGAGCTTCTGATGCATTTTGTGTATAAACGCACTGCTGATATCTTTTCTGTAGTTATAATCTCAATTGAATGTGCAGGACGTAAAGTAGACTGACGTGTATCTGATGTCTTCGGGTGCAGGGAAGGATTCAGCAGGCCAATTCAGGAAGCAGTTAACGAAGACCAAGCAGGCCATACCAGACCAAACCCACATGATGACACGAAACGACACACCGAGGTCATAAATCACCTGGAGAGAAGGGAAAGAAAGTGGAGGAAGACAGGTAAGGAGAGACAGACAGGATAAAAAAGACAAGAAATGAGGATGAGGGGAACAGAAAAGGTGGAAATTGTTCAAAAAAATAACTATATATTAACATGCATGTTTAATATATGTTAAGCTGTGTCTCCCTTTTGTAATTATGTTAAGTACAGAATAATGCAATGAACAGAGATAGCCAAAAATGTTGTTGTGTTGTTTTAAATGTTTTATTCTGAAACACTGCACAAAACGAGGTAATGACAGTGATCATTAGCAGGTTTTTAATGTGGAATAAGTTGTTATATAGAGAATGAAGGCTTTTAAACAGTTTCCAGCAGTCTAAAGTAGATACCTGCGTGTATATGTGTGTGTGTCTGTGTGTGAGAGAGCACCTTGACACCAGGAAAGGTGACAGCTGAAGAAGCATAGGAGCCAATCATCAAGGACAGGATGGTTGATCGGACATTCCCGAACATGTTCGGCAGCTGGATGACAGGAAAAAAACAACAGCCAATGGGAAACTCCAACACGTGACCGCCCAGTGGTGTGATTATCAGACAGACAGTCAGTCAGTGTATTTATAGATACGGCCCCGGTCAAGTCAAAAATAAGCTCCTGCACCTCTTATATGCACATATGTTTATATATACATACCACGAGGCAAAAAACACAGTGTGAGCAGGTGAGTTAAAGCACTGAAAGCTCACTGTAAAAATACTGTTACAAGTAAAAGTCTTGCAGTGAAAATATGACTCGTGTGTCAGTAAAAATATGTACTGTATGTGTAATTGGAAAATGTCCTCTGCGGCTGTTGTATTGTTGTTATGATATAATTAGAATATTATGACTCACGGCTTCATTTAAAGCAGGATTTAACCTTTGTGGTTTTACTTCGATGAAGCAATTTGTTTCAAATCAATTTTTGGTCTGCAATCGTTAAGAAAAAGGTGAGAAATTACTTTTTGAAGTAACCTGTAACTGTTGCTACTGCAGCTGCTGGGTAGCTCTATCAGCCGTATAGCTTGCTGACTTTATAGAGCACCATGGAAGTGTTTTTCCCACCATTTCACAGGAGATTTGGACATCTGTAAGGGGGAGATTTTTAATAAATGAAGCCTAGAGGGCGCCAGTGGGTAAATGCTGATAAGTGGCAGCAGAATGAACCAATGCAAATTGGCTGATTAGCCTCAATGGGCATCATAAAGGAGACAAAGACGCAGAAGAGGATAATGATGGAGGGAGACAAAGAGTGAATGAGCGAACAGCTGGAGGTCAGAATGGTTTTTCATCATTGGTGACATCATGACGGAGGCAGAGATGCTGACAAAAGATGTTTGGAGAGGAGGCTAAGAAAGAAAAAAATATGCTTTTCCTGATTTTTTGTTCCTCCAATCATAGCTTTAGTCTTGGCATTACTCAGCTCCACCTGCAAGTCGTGTGTCAGTTGTGTCAGATTATGCCGCATTAGTTTAATTCCTGCAGATTATGCTGTAAATTCTACAGCGTTTTTGTATCTTGTTTCATGTGCCCCTTTGTGAGAGCTTGCCCCTCCTGCAGCCTCTGCACAACCCTGGTTGGCCTGAGTGAAAGGCGGACGGTCACGGTGTTTCTGGCCCTGCTCTGGTTGTCTGGCATGTGAAGGCCTAACAACTCGTGACTTTGAGTCCACTCCACCTCAGTCCACTTGACTGTGACGGGCTGCAGAGGAGGGCCTCTCCCTCCGAAGTCCAGAATTAGTCAATGTTAAGAACAAGGTTGTTCACCTCTTCAAAGACAATGGATTTGCCCACCGGTTTCCTGTATTATCACTGATTCATTCCTACAAATTGCACATGGCTCTTATCTCACTCACTGATTATAACAGTTATTTTGGGTCATTGTTTACTTCTGTTGTACAAGGTCATCAATTGTTTATCCCAAGACAGCATGTAGGAAAAGAAAAAACACACACTGACTTAAAAACTCCTCTGTTTTTTTCAGTGTCCTCATCAACTCTGACATTCTGCATGTAAGGTTATGATGCCTTTCACATTTCAAGTTTCAAGTTCACATTTTGTCCTGATGGTGGCACCAGAGGAAAGCACAGTTGCAGACTGTTGGTCAGACAGTCCATTAACAAATGCAAAGATTGATTTGGTCATTTGAATTTTGCATTAAAAGGTGACTGCTCCTGTTTACAAACCAATTCAGTACTAATGATTATAAGCTAATGTTAGCTGATGATAGTTTATAATGTTAGTTTGGGTTAAAACTTACACAAAATTAACAAACAGGCTCAAATTCTGAATCAATCATGGTGTTAGCTGGTTTTATTTCCATCATAACTGCATTTTAGGGTCACATTTCAGTCATTGCACCAGTTTTTCCCAGTCACAGTTTTAGTGGTTCAATATTTCCTCTGAGTTCTGACAATCACAAGCGTCACTTTGACTCCTTTACAATCTCACTGACGTAGTCCAGTTTGGATGTTGTAAAGCTCAGAACATTATGTACCTGTGTGTGAGTGTGTGTGTGTGTGTGTTTACTTCAAAAGACTACTATGACACATTCTGCATTCATTGGATGAAAACGGAGTCGAGTTCAAACGTGTCAAAGTGTTTTTTATTGTGCTGTATAATTGATGAGCTGAGTGTGTCTGAGTAAACATGCCGTCTCTGCAAAAAGTGGTTTCTATCCTCTCATATCAAAATTTGCTTTAATCAAACTGTTTCTGTCAAACATTGTTAAAAGCAAACAAATGAACTCTGGCCGACTGCCCTTTTTCCTATTGGTCTGTCTATTCGTCTGCCCAGTGTGTCTGTGGATCTCCGTCCTGACGGCTGACTCAGTTGTTTTTATTTCGTCCGTTCACCCCTTCTGGTTCCTCCCTTCACATCACATTCGTCCTGCATTTCTATGGAGCTCCTAAACCAGACAGACACCTGACTTCCACATCCACCTGCTCACCTGTGTCTCATTCACTAATTACCCTCCAAGTTTAAACACCAGGGGGCAGATGCGTGAATGCTGCGTATGTACAAAACATGCAAACATTGTTTTCTACGTAGAAATCAGCATTTATTAAAAAATAACGTACGGTGAAAACGTACATACCTTCACACATGCGTATGCAGTGTTTTTGACTTCAAGCCAGAGAAGACAAGAATTTGCAAAACATAATTACTAGAATTAAAAAAAATATATTTTTAATGATATTACTTATTATCTATAAATTTTGTACAAGTTTAATTAGCTATTTAATATTGCTGGGGAAAATAGTTTCTATCATTGTGTGGCTTGCATGCTTGCATTGTGCCCACCGATGAACTTCTTGGCGTGAGGCTTAAAATCACACCACTTTTTCTTAACTTCATCCAGGGTTGAGCAACTTTCTGCCGCTCAATATATTTTCTTTTGTTAGTGAATTCACTGCTGAGACAGCCAAACAAAAATATATCTCCTCCTTCCAAAGTCCGTTAAAAGTTCTCAATAAATCACACTGATGAAAACTGCTGTGTGGTTTCTCATCCAGCTTTGAGTTACAGTATCATTTAAATTTTGTAAACATATATTTTTCTGTTTGATGATCTTTGCTGTTGTCAAGTTTAACTAGCATCATATAACTCAACTCTCCTCTTTTCTTTATTTGACCATTTTAATAGAAAAAGTAATTACATGGCTTTTTATGGTGGTAATTGTAGCAGCACTAGTTATATAAGATAAATGACTGTACTTAAACGCTCAAATGGAAAGATGTTGATGATCAAATATCATTTTAATGTTTGTCTTTCTACCTTCCGTCCTCAAGTTCAAGCTGCTGTCACACGTCTCTGACTCGACTTTCTCTTTACTCAGCCATGTTTTTCCGTTCTTATCTGCCTCCTGCCCTCCCTCTCTCTTTTCCATGACTCCTTCCCCGTCTTTCCATTTGCTGCTCCATCTGTTTTTTGCATTTAGTTCCCAAAGCCTGACTCTTTTTATTCTTTCTTTTCTCTTGCACTCTAATGTAAAGTAGTTTGAAGGATTTAGTCATTTCCTTCCAATTTGTTTGAATCCTGGGACCTGACGAGATGATGATGGTCTGCTAGCTTGCTGGCGTTAGATTTGGTATTTTTTTCTCATATTCTGTATTAAATATCATCCTCCCCCCATTATAGGCTGAAAAAAATCTCCCATATCACCAAGGCAAACACATGAACTATTTAGCTTAAACTCAGAAAAAAAATCGATTTGCTGTGTGACAAAGTTCAAAAAAATCTCCATTTGAAAGTGAACATGTTTTGTGACACAACGGCACGAGGAGACTGGATGATAAAAAGATAACATCAGTGTCACATTGACATGCAGATGGGGGGTCGCTCAAAAATATTCAATACCTCATAGTATAAAGTAGTTTAAAAACACAACATGAAGAAGAAAATAGGAATTAAAAGGCTTCATCATCACAACTGGAAGCATAAACAACCAATGTTGGGTCATTTTCTTAGGGATACAAGAGAAGCTATGAGCACAATAAAAGTGCATAATAAAAAGCTTGCTGACGCCTGAGCTAAATATACACTGTGACACAAACTGTAACTGTTAATGACAAAGCAAGACACTCACTGGAAATGAAGGATGAAGTCCTTATAACTGGCAACAACAGTTAATTGGCAAATTTGCATATCAACCAACAGCGTCCACAGCAACTACTTTTTAAATTTATTCTCAAGAAAGTCAGATGCTAATGCTAAGTCCACAACTTGTGAGTTTGTTCACTCATTAAAGTGATTCTTAATTACCCTGAATTCCTTCAATTCAGAAAAGGTGACCTCTTATTATAGCTACAATCAGAGTGAACTGTGGGAAAAATAAGACACTACCAACAATATAGTTAAGAGTTGACGTACCTCAAGCTAGTAACAAGATTTTGTTCCAGACATGAACAAAAAAAAAAACCCAACTAAAATATTAAAGCTTGATGCTAATAGAAGATGTAAAAAAGGCCAAATACAGTAAATATGAAGTCACATTCCAGCAGAGCACATCATGTCACATATGTTCCTTGCTCAGTAGCGCCATCTCTGTTTTGGAGGCCTAAACCCCAACTTCAGTTTGTAAGAATACAGCTTTATGACTTTATTTGCACATGCCTTTCTATGTAGCCTTGTTGTGTTTTCCTGTCCAAATTGTTGACTTATTATTGAATTATATTTTGTTGTATCACATGACGTATCAGGAGTTTATCAGTAGTAATGTTAAAGTAGTGCAGCCCTGGTGAAGTTCATATGCAGTCTAACATTTTTGCTTCTACCAATTCAATTTAAACTTCAAAAATCATAATAGTGGTACATGAGAAGATTATCTCTCTTTTTTTTAATAAAAGCTTGTGATGTTTTATTCCCTTTTTCTATTGTCACGTCCCCCCTCGTTGAGTCTCCTACAGAGATCTACTCCGTAGAGGGTAGTGCTGTCTACAGTTACTCTATGACAAGGAAGTAACTTCTTTTCTTTCACTGCAGCTGCCTCTCTTTCCAGATCATGCCAGGAGATCACTAACTAATGCGGCTGTTGGCCAGAATCCCATGGCATTCACTGCTTAATGCAGGACATCAGTGTAAAACCAGCACAGATGTTCTGGTTGACGCAATTCAGCTGAACATCATTATAAATTGAGGCAAAATCAGATCAGTCTTCATGTTTATGTTTATCATATCTTAAACTAAAGATATACTCAAGTTATACATGAGATATCTCAATCAAGAGATAAGAAGATAAAGATAAGAAAAAGACATTTTTGAGCAGATATGATCTTTAAAAATCACCATTGGCTCCTGCTGGTCAGTGAGTTTATTGCTATCAAAGTTTACAAAGGACCAAATGTATTGGCAGCTTAGTTAGGGAGGCTGGGAATGTACACTGTTTACATCAGATCGTTATGTAATAACTTTTTAACAAGATAAAAACACAACTGACACGAACACACAGCAGGTGAGAAATGTCAGCAGTGAGGCCAGAATGACCGTGTCAAGGACTCGGTCTCGGTCAGGAAGTGAGACAGACAGACAGACAGACAGACAGACAGAGAGGGAGACAGGGTGGTAAGGTGGACGGAGCTGTAGGAGGGTGTGCTCACCTCCCATGTTCTGGATTGGCTGAGAGGCTGCAGCAGAATTTAGAACAGTGGAACAGCATGTGCTGCTTTCCAGAATACACACTCTCTGACACATGCACACTCACACACACACACACCTTTCCTTGCAATCTGTTGGCCAGGCAACACACACTGCCTACAGTAAACAAGCAAGAAGCCTTTAAATGGACTGAATGGACAACATTCATACCTAGCATATCGTCACTGATGCTAACGTAGCTATTCAGGGATTGAACCTGATATTTCTCTTATTTTGACAATCCAACTGGTAACAACACCTTACTTCAGACTGTAAGGACTCTGACTGCTCTAACTTGTTGTGCACTTGGTTTAGGTTTGCTGAATCATACTTTCATACACAGACGTTTTAGCTAAAAAAAAACGTATGTGCTAATGCTAACGCTTCCTCCTAAACCTCAGAGATCTATGACGACACATGACATTAACATAGTGATGCTATTGGCTCAGAAATCTTCGGCCAATCAGATCTTGTCATTAAACTCACTCAAATGTAAATTATGAGCATTTTGGACAATTTCTTTTCAAATGTTTTTAAAAATGATTTCACCTCTGCAATTCTCTTCAGGAAAATATGGACTTCTATTCTGCACCTCTCTAAAAATTCTGTGGATGTATTATTTATGAAAATTAAAAATAATTTTTAACATGACCTTTAAGGTCGTATTGACAACATTTGCATGAAAACAAATTAGTGTCCTTAGACTAAATACTGGGCTAAAAAATGCTCTCCAATTTGAT
>JAQNCA010000024.1:25306425-25317090 GCA_029783725.1 Acanthurus tractus | reverse complement strand
CAAATAGTTAAATTATAACAATTTTGTAGCATATTTTCTATTTTTTGTTTGTATGTTTATGTAGCTATGCACTTTTACATATAAAACCCAAATTACACTGAAACTGCTGCAAAACTAAAACTAACTTTGTAAAAAATAACCTTACACTAATAAACCCTGGACACTTGCTAAAGCTAAAATAAATTAAAACAAATAAAAAAATATTTTAAAACTAAAATAAACTAAAATGCACTTTCAGTATCAAGCTAATGATGTGGGCCTGTCGGTTGTGACACGACAGACAGAAGCTCACCGGTGCTGCCGGCATACAGTCCTGCTCCAGTGCTCACAGACGGGGAGCCGAGCATCAGGTTGTTCTGAGCTCCACCTGCACAGGACACAACAGTGTGCTGACTGATGTGCCTGTCTCTCACATAGAATGGCATAAAAACCTCTAATTCTGTCCCCACCTCCCTTTAACTTGCATGTCACACAACAAGCGTCGTCAGATTATATGACATCAGGTGATGTTTAACATTCAAGATGCTCAGAGGCACAGACTGGCTCGCCATAACTGTAAACAACCTTTGCTGCACAAATTATTACAGTGTTAATTTTAAAAGCTTTACAAAACCTTAAAAGCAGTAAAAGTTTTGTACAGTATAGTACACATCAGCTTTCAGTGGTGTGATTAAACATACTGTCATCTTTTTCATGTTGCATGTCCCCCTTTGTTTACCTAAATTCATTTACAGGATGAAACATACTGTGTGTGAACAACACATCTCTTAAAGTCTGAATCGATTTTTTTACTTATTAAAACCTGAACAGAAAGTGTCTCCTTTGGCTTTAATGAATCATTTTTTATCAAATCAATACATACTTTCTCCAAGTTAAATGAAGCTATGCAGATGTTTTATTTACTGAAGTTTTGAAAAATAAACCAGTGTATTTAAGGTGAACCAAAACTTATATATTTCACTCAAGGCTTTCCAATAATAATATTCAGGTTGATGTACTTCTGTTGTATTAGTCTTCTCTTTTGATGAAAAGGCTATTGAACACGTGCAATTATTTCCTCTGGAAGGTTTCTGATGTTTTGAGCTGTTCACTCAGACTGACCTGACTGGTAGAGGGTGGATGTGGTGGACAGGTTGTTGGGATTGGCGTTGTAGCTGTAGCTGCTGCTCACACCTCCAAACCAAATGCTGTCATATTGGTCTGGGACAGAAGACAGAAAAGTAATAGACAGACAGGTCAAAGACTAAAAACAAAGGGCATGTGTGATACTGTACATTCACCATAAACTATCATAACAACTTCATGTTCTGGATTGTAAAGGAAGTAACATTCAGGAACATAATAATAAAAGTCACTGTTGATAGTGTTGTAAAGGAAACCCCAGTTTACAAATCTGTGGTGGTGTCTGCTATTAACATCTTTGTTTATGGACATATTCCAGCCATCCAGACCACATGAGTGTGATATTAAAATCAATCCTAAAGATAAGGAGACATGACTGACTGAACCTGTGCTGGTGCTCTCTGTCATGCTCCTGGTCTCCACGCTGGCTTTCTTGGGGATGGGCAGTGTGCTGTCAGGGGACTGAGCTGAGCTGGTGCAGGTGGAGCCGTTTCCCTTCAGCAGACGCTTCACGTCATCCAGCTCCGTCCCTGCAGAGGAGGGCTAACAGTGGGCATCATATGGAGAATAACTCCTGCCACAGTTACTGCTGACTGCAGATTCATACATTCAAACATTTTCAGGATCATTTTTAGGATTTTAGAGGTGGAGGAAGTAATCAGATTCTTTACTTCTGTAAAAGTAGCACGAGTACACTTAAACACTTAAATAATAAATTTCAAGTCAAATTTCTGTATTTAAAATGTGACTTTAGTAAAAAACATTTTTATTGAGAAAAAGGTACTTAGAGTATCAAAACGAAATGTGCTTGTGACTTGAATTCTGTTGAATAGTAATATTCAACAGAATATAAGCCTGTTGTAAGTTAGTGAGTAAACAATAGTAATATTTTTACCTTATAATTAAACATGCATTAGTGATTAAGCAGCATCTGTTTCTTTTGGTTGGCTGAGGAGAAAGTAATGATCAAATATTTTATTCAGGTTGCAACTAATTATTTGTTTTATAGAGTCAGCCACTGTTTTAATCAGCATATTAACTGACTGATTTCTAAGTTTAATTGTCTCTATACTGTCAGGTAGTTTTAAGTTTTTTTTATAATGCATCATGATTTAAAGGTTCTTCATTTCTTAACATGCCAAATTGTGATTTGTAATATAACTGGTAGTGAAGGCTGTAAAATATTTGATTAAAAACTACATGATTACCCTCTGAAACATGACATATATCTATAAGTGTTTATTCCATAATGTGTACCGTACTTATTAAAATGTACTTCATAACATTAAGCATGAATTTGAGCCAATGTAGATGCTAACAGTGCAGATCTTTGGATATGCACAGCCATGAAGAGTCTTACTCACAGCTTGCCGTGGGGGAAGCACTCTGAAGCCTGGCTCTGATCTCACTCTCTAAGAATAAAAACAAAAAAAACCCCAAATGTTTCATTAAATATCTTTGATGTTTTAATACATAGACACTTATCTGAGGGTCAGAATTATACTAATGTGTCATTAAATGTATTGTTTATATTCTGTCCCTTCGAGTGTTCCATTGGTTGCTGTCAGAGTACCTCTGCTCTGAGTTCTCCCTCTGCTGGCAGAACTTGAAGCTGCTACTGAAGCACCTGGTAGAAGAAAAACAAGAACACTGAAAGTTAAACTACATAAGCACATTCCAGAATATCATCTAAGTTTTATGGGAAAAAAAAAAACTTACTGTACTCCTTCCTGTTAAACTCTGGAGAAGAATTTGTGCTTGAACTATCTGAAAGATACAAATAAATCAATATTAACCTTTATATTAATCTTTTTTCCCCATTAAATGATGTAAATGATGTTAATATTGCTGCTGCTGCCTTCTGCAAAACTGTAAATTTGCATGAATGAATTGACCTTTTGACTTAGTACTAACCATCAAAGGCCCCAGAGAGAGCTGCTGCCATGGTGCTGAAGCTCTTCCTCTCGTCTAGAGCAGGTGAGTAAGTGATTGCTGAGGAGGATCCCCTCTTTGCTTCTCCTGATCCTCCTGAACTGTGGCTGCTTTTTGTCACTGTTGAGACTGTCACAGCACCTAGACCCCCTTCCCTTTTTCCATCTCGGCCACCACTTGCAAAGTTAGAGGACATGGTGGAGGAATCCTGAACGCTGCCGCCGAGCTGCTGAACTCCCTCCACCTGAGGTGACAGCGCAGGAGGCCCCTTCAGTTGTGATGCTGATGCCTTTGCTGGCTTTGGATCAACCAGGGTTGTAGGAGCTGCTGATTGTGATCACAACTTGATGCACCTCTTCCACCTGAACCTCCTGCACTCAGAGAAAGATCACATGGAGGAAAAGGAATGAAATTGAAAGAAAGGTTGAGGGGATTTACTGCCTTGTTACAATAAATTACGGTGGCCATTTTTCAGTTTTTCATTATATATCATCCTTGTGTTTTTCATCTCAGACACATCTAACTGAAGCACTAATCAAATATTCTAATTATTGCCTGCTGGGGTTGAGAATGGAAAAATCCAGACTCAGATGCAAGACTGCACTGGCAAAGTTTATATTTGACCTATGATGTGAATACCATTTTTTTTTTTTTTTTGTTATGGTATAACATTCCTAAGGTAAGCCTCCTCTTGCCGGATTGTGTGCCTGAACTTGCCTCACTCCTCTCTACTTTAAAAACAGGTTAAAACCTTTCACAGATATATGGGATTAATTTGTGTCACTCCAGTGCAGCATAGTTGCTGCTGCTGGTCCTGCCAAGGAGCGTGATCCTTCTTGTCTAATATAAGTTATGTCACTTGGATGCTTGATGGGCCAATGGCTCCCTCTAGTGATATGATCAATGTGTATCAGTATATAGTTTTATAACGGTCTAGTACTCTTGTACACTCGTCTCAACTAATAAAGATGATATGGCTAATATGTGAGCCATTGTCTATTTACACATCAAGCAGACAAAGAGCAACATTTTAGGTGTATTTTGGCAACCAAACCAAACCAAAGTCTAATATTCACTCTCTGTTCTGTTTGGGTCTCAACTTACATCTAAGAAAAACCTCTTACTCTTTGGCTGCTTATATATCTTCTAGCCTATGTTCATAGCGTAGTGGCTAACTTGCTAACCTTTTCTATCTTTTGTGTAGTGCTTGGCAAGTAGCATACCTGACACATACATAGGCCTGAGCGACTCCTTTGACGGTACAGATAATTATTCAAGCCACTGTTAACATGAAAAGTATTGAAAGTGATAATGCACCTTTAACTTTGCATAATCTAACGTTCAATAATCTTTCACTGTGCAACATAATGATGATGACATGTGCAACTGTTAGCTGCGCGATGTCGAGTTTTCATTGCTATCTGAAAACAAGTGTCAAGAAAATTTAATTTGAAATACAAATGCCCATGTTCATGTTGATGCTAATGTTCCTATACTTTGTATCTGCCATGTTGCTTTAAAGCAGTTTGCAGTGATCAATGTAACTTAAACTACTACTACTAGAAAAATAAGCCTTACAATAACTGCTGAAGCCTTTTCTGGAGATAATTCTATTCAGCTCTGTTGTATTGATGTAATGACAGAATTCTTACAGACAGATGTGTCAAAACTTGTGCCCTCTAAATGCTGTAAACATGCGAATGCCCCTGTTACTGACGCTTGGCTCTGACAGCTTTGACATTTCACAGTTTTGCATCCCGTAACTGCCTCAGCTGTAGGACAACACCTCTTAGATCTTTACCTTTTCTACTTTCTGCATCACCTCCACCAGCACTGACAGTCTGGGGTGTATTTATACTGTCATTCCAAACCTAAGCGCTGCAAAAAAAAACCAAAAAAAAACAAACAAACCCAAGAGCATGCACTGCTTTGCAAATAATTTGGCACAGTATTTGCACAAAGTCCTTTTGAACAAGTCATATCTTTCTCCTTCCGTAGCCACGCCTCCTGAGGCAAGGCCTCTTCAAAATCCAACATGTCATTGACTTATAGAGTTCACCTGAAGTTGTATAGAAAGGGCGTAGCCTTTTGTTCACTTGCAGAATGAGGCCCTCCTTTAACAAAAAGGATCTGCAGTATCAAAGCAAATCACAATAAAGACAGGTCTGAGGTTTCAGTCATAGCTGCAGCAAATGACCTACATTATTTACCTGCAGCCGTACAGATGGATTTAAGTATACATGCAAAAAAAAAATCAAACAAACAAACAAACAAGCAAAGAAACAACCCCTCACCCTTATATTCAGAACTTATGTAAGAATTTTTTAAATGCAAAATATTTAAGACACTTTTCAGAGGTATTATTTGTTGTTTTGTTTCACTTGGAGTAAAATAATTTTGAAATTTAAGTTTTCAATTTTTTTTTCTAAAATTAAAATTATAACTTTTATTTTAAAAAATTATCAGAAGTCTTGCCATGTTCAGAGCTGCAGGTATGCAAAGGGAGAGTCAGGCCGTTTATAACGCTGTGGTCCACTCCATGCATAAGTTTTTGCTATTGCTTTGTTTGGCCATTTTCTCATTATTTATTGACATAACTGACTCACTGTGTTGCTCTCATGACCACTAACATCTAACATCTGAAATACTAATTGTTGAAATGGTTTTAACCTGCCCTCCTGACAAGTCATCATTACTAATGTGAAAAATCTGTTTTGGGCTTAGAGCAAAAAGATACATAAACAATAGATATAATACATATGATTCGATACATTTTGTAATGTGTTTTGCTTTTCATCTGCAAAGCCTGTGTGACTTCTTGATTTTTAACTTACTGCCTCTGAAATACTCTCCAATTATCTGGCGTTTATGGTCGTACTAACATTTTATGACCCTTTGGGTAAAGGTAACCTTCTCAGCACCCAGACACTCAGAAATGCATGGTCATAAAACTAAAGGCCGTATGGTAGATTATGGAAAGTTGACTTGTTCATGACAGCTTTTCCAATTAAGAAAATCATTTGCCTGAGGTGACGGGTGGCTTTTGGAAAATAAGAGCTTGATCTGCAATTTGACCCAATGCTGTATGTTACCTCCCCCAACCCACCCACACAGCCTGCAGCCACATGAAGGTGGGCGTAAGAAAGGAACATATGTGAGATGAAAGGAATAACAGGTATTTGATATCTCAGGTTTTTACATTTACATTTCACAGTGTACTTTTTCTTGGTACACTTACACATTACATTTACATATGTTTTCCTATTATAATGCAAAATAAAGTGCAAACATCAACATTTGAATTTGCAGATTGTAGATAGGATGCTGAGTTTAAGATGATTTATTGCCTCCCCACCTGATTCCATTTCCTTAAACATACTTTAAATTTTTGCACTAAGTCTTAGTTTGGCAGCTCTCTTATCTTCTTACTGTTTTAAATATTGCATATCGTTTTTACAATGTGTGTTTAAACATACTTCATTAAGAAAAAATGCTTACTGTGCTTAAAATGTATATACATTTATAAGTTGATATTTTAAAGTTATTTTCCTTTGCTCTTCTTGCATTGCTAATTTGCATTGTTTTTAAGCAGCAACAACATGAAACTATACAAGGATAGGACAATCTTAAAAAATATCACATGCTGATCTCCTTAATGGCTGTCACTTTTTTAAAGTGATTTGATAAAACATTTCTGTCCTACATAAAGAATCATAGTGAGTGTTGCTTACCTCTTAGATCATAATGTCCCTCATCAGAATAAACTCATCGGTCTATCCTATGTACAGTTCATAACGTCCAGATCCTGCAGGAATACACTTCGCAGTGCCAGGGACTTGCATGTGCCTTGAGAGCTCAGTATTGGCTTTGTCTGACTCAGAGCCTCAGCTGACAAGTTCCAACAAAGTGAGAGGGGCCTTCACTTACAGGCACACAGTTTAGACTGTACAGGAAAAATAGCCCGGGGCTGAAGCAACGGATCATTAGTAAAAGTGATAAAACAAAGTGATGTACTACTGTAGCACTAATTACTTTTATTTTTCTCTTTTATTACATGCTTGTTTATTGAGTGTAGACTGGGTCAATACCTTTTGAAAATCATAGATATTAACAGATTCCGACCCTAAGTTGCAAAAGCTTAAAAAATATTAATTATGAAAGAGTAAAAACATATTTAAGCGCAAACAAAACACCAAATCATTTTCTTTAATAGAACAATTTGAGGATCTTATCTCAGCAACAGACTCTTACTGTGCAAAAACAAACAAACAAAAAATCTGTGGGTTTTTGGAATAGGCAAGACACGAGAGCACACTGTTCAAACCACAAATCCATTTCTTAAAAAAATGTGAATTGTGAGTAAAAATTACTGTTGCTTCCTCATGAAATACACAAATTTTCATTGCAAGGAAACAAAGTGCAGTCTGGAATTTGGTGCCTTTGTTTACATGCTTTGACCTTTTCAGTGGCACTGAGGCCTGACTTGCTCACTGAACTTGGCACCACATTCCCTTCTGAACCATAACTGCACTTAGTCAAATTTCTGTTCATTCTCATTGTAGCTGAGAAATGCCATCTTGACATCATAGGTACACAACTTCAAGTGGCTAAAGAGAAATCTCATATATTATTTTTCAGAGCAATTTTCCATGTAAAAAAATTCCTCTTAAATCTTAAATAATTCGGGCTGTTTTGGCTAAACACTGACGATGTGACTGTCTTTTTTTCTGGATGAAAAAAACGGGGGGATGCAAATCCATGCAGGATGAAGATCAGTTCTACCAATAAACACATCCAACTGTCGGTCGCAGAAGCTTAAATATATTGCATAAATGTTATTTTGCAGTCAGCATCAGTTTTCCCATTGCATGCATTCAGCCCTTGACACTCAGGAAGGACACTTGAGATAAGAAGAAAGCCTTGTTGTCAGCACATGTTTTATTTGATTGAGTTTAACAGATGAGATCACATCATCATACATTCAGTAGATCCAGCCACTCCCACCAGGATTCAAACCAGGTTGTTTATCACAATAAACACCAAACAATTCAGGAATATCTTCATCTGAAAGCACATAATGGTAACCCCTATCTGCATGCACGTGGGTAAGTTAAAAATCTGTCACATAATTGCTATTCAAACAGTCATAGCAATAACTAGTGTCAGAATTACACCACTGGAACATCTGTTTTACCACACATGGACCAGATGCAAGACTCAGACACACCGATGGAACCGTAAACTAAAGATTTACTGCAAAGATATAAAGGTTTGGAACTGCACATGTTATCGAAAGTCATATCCACGAGGTCATGAGTTCAATTTAAAGGCACTTTAACCCAACTGTTAAAATATGGTGGGTGGCATAATTTAGTGGAAGCAAATATTAACGGAAAACCAGCTGATTGGCAGACAGACAGACAGACAGACGGGTAGACATAAGAGACAAAGAGAGAGAAAGAAAACAAACAAAACACAGGAGAGATGGCTAAATTACTACAGCAGCAAGGCTCATGTCCAAAGTAAACAGCCACAGCCTGTCACATTCATAGCCTCCATAGCGGCCAGTCATTTTACCTACAGCCATATTTTTGGATCCACACAGTGTATGAACAGCTCCCACAAATATTTAATTAAGCACAGTAACAAGCTAACACAGATCATTGTCAGGCATTTTTAAAGCCATATAAAGATTTGATAACCACCATCTATAGGCTGCTGTAAAATGCATAGTTCCAGGAGAAATGAATGAGTGGCACGTTAAATCCAACACCTGAAGGCTAAACATCTTCATCAGGTATGTTTTAGTGTCAGCAAGTGTGGATCTGCACCTACATGTTTCAGAGCCTCCAGCAGTAGAAAGATAAAACATAAGAGTTTCAAGTTAAGACCAAAAAGTGAGTAAATCTACAGAAATATGTTAAATAAGCCTGTATTTGAAGTGAGTCAATCTTAAAGGGGTTCAAGACCAGTCAGGTCACAAATTCATATTTTTTCAGCTCCCTGAAGACCACAGACACATCAGCTTACAAGTTAGAGTCTGGTTTGTAAATCTTTCAAGTCTCTTAAAAAATGTCTTCACTAATGTGGCTGAATTAGTTTAGTGCTGGGAATGAGCTCAACAGAGTCTTAGATTCACAACAGCAGTTGTATGTAAGAATAAAGTAGTGAATAAATGTATGACAATATCTGGGGGAAATTTTAAATTGTGTCCACTTATATGTTAATGAGGGGCGTGTCTTGATTACTCCTACCAAAAAAACAACAACAAATGCTTTGTAACTTCTTCAACATTTCTCTTAACTACATTTTATTTAATGCGTCTTAGTTCCTACTTTTGGCCACTAGATGACAGGGTTTACCCGCATACCCGCGCCCGCACGAGCAGCAGGCTCCGCCCTCGCAGTAGCGTCACAACACGGAAGCAAAACAGGGAAAATACAAGTCGCTGGTGTTCACGTTGTTTCTGTCTGCTGATATTCCCTCCATAGAATCTGTCCCCAGATGTCCGCTGCTCCTGCAGAAGATTTAGTGAAGGAATGGGAGAGGTCAGAGTGCTTTCTTACACTCAACTGTGTACATTAACGTCACACTCTAACTTGAAATTGGCGCTTAGCAGAATCCTAGCAAGCTAGCAACAACTTAAAAAAATCCCTGACCAAAACACACAAACACATACTGCGTATATTGAAAAGGTGCTACGCTTTGGCATGAAGTGCTTCTCATGTGTCTGTTTGAATGACAGCTTCAGCTCGTGTCCTGTAGTTGCTCTGTTGCGCCTGTTGGAGTCAGTAGACTTCTGTCTGTTCAGCGAGCAGGTCCGTCTCAGACAGCTGGTGGTGGAGGAGGACACCGAGGACTGGCAGAGGAGTCCGCACTTCTCGGGCCTGGAGAGAGTCGGAGGAGTGGACCTCTCCTTCATCAAAGGGGATGATGTCCACGCCTGCGCCCAGCTCGTGGTGCTAAGCTACCCCGACCTGGAGGTAAACTGTCTCTCAAGAAACCCACTCAGTACAGATCAACCCGTCATCTTTGAGCTGTGTTGCCCTCTAGTGATGACAGGTGCGAACAGCAGCAGAATAGACAGAATTTGGTGACTATGTGCATCACTGCCTGCGTTTGGGGGAAAAAGTTCTATTAACAAAAGAGACATAAAAGATAATTGTAAAAATAGATTCAATACATACAATGAAAATACAGCAGTGTATAATGAATGAATATATTTTCTCAGTTTTTGATTTGTCTTGGAGAATACTTTTAAAAACTTTATTTGGGTTGTTGATTACCATGTTGGAGGAATTTGATCCCTGCTTCAGTTTCATCACTCTAAATTTATTGCTGTTGTCTGACTCCTGGCAGCTGGCTCCACAGTAAACACACCTTTGAAAATTATTCACACTTTCACCAAGGCTGCCGGCTTGGTTTTGTCAGCCGCTGAAGGGCTCTCAATGTTTAACCATCGGCTTAGATCTTTTCTCAGAGTTTCTGAGTCGGAGCCTCTGATCGTGGATGTCTTCACGCAAAACAGGTCATATGAATTTTCTGCATTGATTGCTCCCTAAACTATTTGGTTTAAATTCTCTGTGTCTCTTTCCACTTGTTTGTCAGTCT
>JAQNCA010000024.1:25260245-25272070 GCA_029783725.1 Acanthurus tractus | reverse complement strand
AATGGATTTCCTATCTTACACTAGTGGCAAAAATGACGTTTGCGCGGGGTGTAAGATAGGAATGACATCTGCGTCACCGACGCACTGCCTTTGCGCCGGGTGTACGACAGGGCCCCAAGAGTTTTTGATTCCACAAGTTCCCAGCATAGCTCAGTCGGTAAGGCTGGCGTCCCATGTGCGGAAGCTTTGTTCTCCATGCGCTCTACTCCAACTCGGATCATGCTGCGTCTGTATAAAATTAAATTTTAAAAAAAGATGAGAAGTCGTTGTTGGGTGGAAAACAACTACTGGATGGAAATCTGGATGTGTGCACAAATTGCCCAAGAAAGAATTTGCCCAATCTGGAGCTCTTCTTTCACCTCAATGCCAAACATGTTGCAGCTAGCACAGGCAACAAAATGACAAAAAATTCTGCTTCTCATGTCAAATATTGACAGTGGCTGTGCTATTAATTGAGATTAATTATTTACAAAGCCTCTAATTAATTGGATTTTTTTTTTAATCAAGTCCCACAACTATTAAAAACGTATGCTGTCAGAGTGCAACAGGGTACCTTACACAGGTGTGAAGATTTAAGCAAGTTAGGTAAACATAAGATAATCATGACTAATCGACTAATCGAAAAAATAATCGACAGATTAATCGGCAACAAAAATAATCATTAGCTTCAGCCCTAAATCACATAGTGTGATTTCTGCAGTTACACTGATTAAAGAAAGAAGATTTTCTGTAATGAAGTTACCTAAGTCCCTTGAGATTTTATTTTGGCCCTTAAACAAAGTATCCAGAAAGTGTCCTTGAAAGGAGCTTAGCATTTATTAATCCACTCGTGACACTGTGCAAGTTTAAATCCAAACAGAAACTCTCTGTATGTTTTCTCAGTTTTGTTTTTCTGCTCACTTTAAAACTGACAGAAAGTGTCCCTACGGTGTTGTACCATATCTCCACCCTTGTCAGCAGCGTCTTGTTCTGTCGTGGCATCCTGATGTGTGTGTGTGTGATTGATTGATGACTGCGCTGATAATGCGTGGCTTTTGAGTTATAACGACAGTGAGCTGCTGCAGTATCAGAAAAATGGCTTTGTTTATCTTCGATAGAAGCGCTGGTACAAAGCACACCCACTCAAACCAACATCCCACACACACGGCCTGTGTGTCCTTAACCCTACACCCTCTTATGCATACACTAGGAGGCCAAGTGTCTTGGCATCCACTTCACCACAAGCTCAAACTTCTTACATGCCCCTGCTATAAACCAGAAAATCAATGGGGCCTCTTTGTTTCCCCTAGGCTTCTAAAGACAAATCAATTGAGGCCGACCTATTGTAATAAGGACGTGTCAGCCTTGGACGAGGAAAAGGAGATGCTGCAAACATCGGTTATTAGATTTTCTAGCGAAGGGAAGAGAAACTCAGCAGACAGGGCCAGGGCTTTTGTTTTCATTGAGTAGCTGTTATGTGAAGTCCACACCCGCTTAGCAACTCCATCGTCGCTGCCAGTGGGCCACTCCACTCCTGCTTTCAAGGTGCTTCAGTCAGCAGCGAAGCTCGGCTTAATCAGGAGTGGGATTATCGTTCTCAGAAGCCTTTCCCACTGACTGGGGGCTTTAGACATCAATGAGATTCCCACCTTAGGCTTGTTATGTAACGTTGAACTACAGTATGTGTTAAAATATTCAAGAGATCTTTGCCATTGTGCCCATGATTCAGTTGGAGCTCTTTGCATGCACGCTATGACAAAACACACAATGACAGGCTATTAACTCAGCAGTGTGTTGAATCTGAATCCTAAAGGTTTTGGATGTGACCGTGGCCAGAATAACCTTCTGTGGGGCCCTATGGGCGAAATGGACTATTGGGCCACCAAAAGACCACCCTTGTACAACCCCACAGCTTCTGACAGACGAATTAACAACCTGTCAACTGCAGCTATTCAGCTAATAAGCTTTAAGGGTCTTAGCTATTATTGACAGGCATTAGTTTATTAGGCAAATTCACATACTTATAACTATAAACACTTTCCAAAACCCCTGAGAAAAAAATAGAGGCATCTCACAGGTTCAAGCCCGAAAATTCTATCATGCTGATCTGCAGAATCAGCCTTTAATCTTAGCCCTCTAATCAGTAACTCTAGCATCATTATCCCTCCCATACATGTGGTTGTTCGCTCATTTTTCACACCATTCTCTGAGAGATACTGTGCATATATATGTTAATGCTCACAAGTGGGTGTTTTATATCTCTTTTTTTCATTATGCCATCATGTTTACTCATTTCTGTGGGAAACCAAGCACACACACAGACACCTTTCCTTCCCCACACAAGTCATCATTCACTATAAAGAGCTCCATGGCCTCTGGGCTCCTTCCCCACAGCCCACCGTAATGCCTTGTCTCCCAGGTCATTCATAAACCGTAATGTGTATCTTGATGTGGAGTAGATCAGCACGAGTGCTGGTGGCTTGTATTGCCTGTGAGTTTCCCACAGAAACTACATCAAATTCCTTGCATCATTCTTACTACAGCTCAATTGCATCAGAGTCATATGATGTTTTATTAAAGGCAAGGCAACAGTGTGATTTGTTGGCGAGATGAGTTGTGAATCATTGATAAATATTTGACTTCGGACCGAAATGTCACACAAAGGTGTTTGTTTTCACTGCGGATGCAAACATCTGTCACATTCATAAATCTATAAGTGACACCCAGGCATACTGCTGCATGGACAGAGAACATACAGTGCATGCTATATGCAGCGGTAAATCTTGACTGTTGGATACACGGCGGTGCAGATTGCTTTTTGCCCAGATTGCATTATTCGTTATGTCAATTCTCTTCACTGATGGGGTGTAACAGAGGGACTCTTTGTCTTTTCTGCTCCTCCTAATGCCATCCTTCAGTGACAAGGCTCAGCTTGTATAAAGCTTGTGCTTTATTGTCAGTCGGGCAGATTAAAACATTTTGTCTTTCTCTTGGTACATGTCTCATTCATGTCTTTCTCACTTACTCTCCCCTCCTCCATCTTTCTACCTTTCTGAGATCCTTGTGCCTTTTCTTTATTTTTATATCTTCCTTCACTTTTTCAAAGAATTTTTGTCATCACACCTTGCTTTATTTCTTTTTTTTGTTCACTTGCCTTTACCTCTTTCTCACACCTCCCTCTTTCTCATCCCTCCTGCCTTGGTTGTCTGTCTGACTCTGCCTCCCTTCCATCACCTTCTCACTCTGGTACTCAGCTGTCAGACATGGCGGTGAATCCTATCACACTGACCCAATCAGAATTCAGTGTTAGGGGGCATTTCTTCAAAGCAGTTGTTGGCTATTGGTAAGCAGCTGCTTTGGAGCAGAAACTTGGGAAGAATAAACAGACAGTAGGACAGACAGATGCAAGGCAACAGGGATTCAACTCCTCTCTATTCACTGATTTTCTCTGCCTGGAATTTCTGATTAGCCAGGATGTTGTAGATGTTTTTTTAAGGGATAGTTTCAAGGGATGGTTGAATTAGGCCATGTCTTAAGTCAGTGGATGTAATTAAAGAAATGACTGATAAAGGTTAGTTCAGTAGGCAGCGGTACATGATGACAGCCAGGCAAAACGCTCATAAAGATTCGAACAAATGAAGGCACACTGAGTGTATAAAATATAAACCTCCATGAATCTGAACCCCATATGATTTCTAAAGTATAAAGTAAAAACAAATTACAAACCCCACAGTGACTATCAATCACCAGAGTAGCAGACTGTTGTTTTCCACTTCCACTGGTTGGAGAGAGGACAATATTAGATTTTTGCAGATAATTTCTCTTGGGGAAGGAGCCAGTGGGCTTCAGCAGGCAAGCTGTTGATGTTAACACTGCCAACAACGTCTCTGCTGCCGACTTTTATTTTGGTGTATGAACTATTATATATATTCATACAAATAGTGGGAAATATTGGACCATCTCTGTAAGTAAGATTGATTACTTTCCTATGATTAGTATCATCATACGTATTAATACTATTACTGTTTTTGATCTTTTTCACTACTGCTACTATTTGTCTGATGCCACTACACTGCACTGGTACATATAACTATATTGCATCTATTTACATTAATGCTATCACTGAAGAGATTATTCTTCACTGAATCAGCCCTTAAAGATGCATTGACTTATTTTCAAAGGGGCCCTGAGAAATTTGTATGTTAAGATGGACTGCTACTGTTACTACTACAGCATCAGTGTTGTCGGTGGGTAAAGGTTGGAGTTTCTCAATCGGCCTTTGGTTTTTAAAAACTGTTTTCTGTTACGTGTTCAGAGTATTTCCTCTCCTGGTTGAAAGAGGGCAGAAGTGTGTATGAGGACTGATATGCTGGTCATTGTGGGTTTAAACAGTTTTGACTATATTCTCACAATGTCATTGTCATGAAGGAAGTTATTTTGAGTCATTTGTATTAGTCTGTATTAGTTTTAATTAGGTTTACCATAGAACCTGGAAACTTGTTGTGTATGCTTTGATGTAAAATCTCAGTCTGCAGAGTTACTATAAGTATGAAGTAGCATAAAATATGAAAACAAAAATTCCACCTCCTATAACACACGCTGTAAATGCCATTTGAGGGTACAAGCTCTTTAAGACTTGCAACCTGTCAGCAACCTGCAGATGTCGGCCATCTAGTTTGTTTTTTCGGTTGTCATTCTGTTTTTCTCTCCTCCAAAAGTCGGTCAGCAGGTTACATAGGTGGCAGGTGTCTCCTGAGGACCGACTCGATGGCAGGTGTCTCTTTCTCTGACATGTCCTCAGCAGTAGTGTCACTGCTAACGTCACGCAGCGTACCTCTGTGACCCCATACTGCATCATCTGATATACTAATAAATTCCTTTGTATCATGCTTGACGTCTCAGTGGGCCTCTCGCTTTAATCTGCATGCACAGTCATATCAAAGTTGTGACTAATCACATTTTTTTATTCTTGTCCTCTTTATACATTCAAGACAGAACTCTCACTATCTTGTTTAATGTGGTTATGGTAAAGTAAGACTAATAGAATATAGCTGTTCTAGAAAAATGATGATAAATGACAAAAAGGAGAGAATGAGACTAAACCAGCTGCCTGCATATTCATGAAATTCTGTTTCATCAGACTGCTTTTAGACTAAACTGTAAAAGGATGTTTAAGCACAGAATTTACCCAGTATGAGCTGTGTAAAGTAAACTACTTTGGTTTATTTAAGGTTAAGCAACACATGCACTTTTGGGTTTAGGATTTTTATGAAACGAGAAGACGAGGCCACTACTGTGCCTGTGTACACACTCATGGAAGTTTTTCATAAATCTACCAGTTCAGACACACGAATGGCACAAAAGGTGCATGAGCACACAAACATGTTTATTTAAAGATCCAGTGTGAACCACTGTAGTCAATAACTGTCCAAAACACTTGAAAAGGGAGGGTGAGTGGACGAATATTCAGTTGGTTTCAATCTGTAACGTCACTGCTTCATGCCTCTAAATCCTACACACTGGACCTCAAAACCCCCAGGAGAAATTAGCCTGTTGCAGTTTGACCAATAGCGTGAATCAAGGAAAGATGTAACTTGATGTTGTGATAAGCAAATGTCCACAGCAGTATATCCAAGTTTCAGGTCTGTGATAAAATAGCTAACGAGGACGAACTGGTGGTGAAATAACATGAAACTCAGGTGCTGATTATAATTAAACTATGTAACTTGGAAAACGTACTCAGAAAAGTTATCGCTTCCATGTGCTACATGCACACACACATCACCTTGAGATGTACATTACTGGCAAGATACTTGAAGTTCAACTGCAGTATCAACTGTATATATTTGAATTTCAACAAGACTAATGTATTTATCTTGTAATTCCCAACTTCAGGTTCTTCAAAAATATGATAGTATTCTTGCATCTGTCCTCACTGACAGTATCTCTGCATTTACAAGAGATGCTGAGGATGCACCGTGTGCTTTATCTCCTTTATGAGGACAGAACAATATGTGCAGCGACCTGGAAATGTGAGGAAAAAATCTGTTAAGCAAATTACAGGGTATGATTTTGTGATTTTCCTTCACGAGTTTTCTGTGTACTTGCACATAAAACTCTGTGAATCCAGGCAGCCTTATAAGCATCGTGGAAATATCTCTGCACCCCTATTCTGCTGACATTATGTGAGCAGGATTATTGGCCCCGCTCTGCACCCCAGGATCCACACACACCTGAGGACTATAAAGGCCAGTCTCTGCATTGCACATCAGGGCCCCTCTCCCTCTTTCATCCATAGTGACACCATCCAGTGTGATTCATCTTCCTGGTAGTGTGAAGTGTAGAGGAGATTATTACCAGTGAAGGGCTTAGCGTACCTGAAGATCTACTGCTCTCCTGTCCGCCCTGCTGAGGATATGGGAAATATGGCTAATGTTTACAGCCCTGCCAGTGTGTGTGGGTTCATGTTATGTGCACTAGTAATGCCTGAAGCCTGACCGGCATGGCAAAGCAGCTCCCAGGCTTGTTTACCATCTAGAAATGTGCTGACTTCAGGGGGTTCTGTGTACAAATGTTTCTGTATGCATGCGTTTGCAGAAGTACCTTGTGTATTGCTCTCTTTGTGTGTGTGTGTGTAGCTATTGGTGTGCCACGATGCATAAATTTATCTTTGCACATCAGTAAATAAGAAAACCAATGTGCTGTGTTTGAGGCTTTAACATTGTGTTGGTTATTGCTTCTTTGTCTCTCACTGTACTTCATTATAACTGGTCTCCCATTTGCTATTCTGACCAAGCAGGACTATGGCACATTTGAAATTACCAAAGAAAAAAATTAAATAAAATAATAATAATAAAAGAAATGCTACCACTAATCAGAGAGCAGTAAGGGGGGAGCTTGCTTATATGCTAATCCAAAGGAAAGCCTATTTGCACATATCATGTAAATGATCCTGTATGTCAGTCTCATTATTTCTTAATGAGGTTACAGGTCATCTCCATCAAGATAATACTCAGTGCACCAGTCTTCCCAAATTAGCATTAAGATTGTAGTCAATATTCAAAGCAGTTGCTATGACTGTAGTTTGTGCACTGACTTGCACAGAAGAGTCAATATAAAACACAACATTTAATACAAATTATTAACACTGAAATCACAATGATTTTCACCAAAACAATCAGAGAGATCAATAAAAAACAATAGAGGCACATTAATGAAGTTTGGACAGAAGCTAATTTCTTCATATTTGTCTCTTTGAGGGCTTTATGTCACAAAAGGATTAGCTTAGCTTAGGCTTAAGTAAACCACCAAAACCAGTAGTTGCTCTCATGAGGAAATCCTATAGAGTGTGGAAATATGATTCTAAAATTATTTACCTAAAAACTCCTCCTACCTTTAATTAGCAGCTTTCTGAGGGTTGAGTTTTGCTATGAACATTTTAAGAATAGATTTTCAGTAAGATTTTTAACAATGTAGTCACATATTTCAAGGCAAAAGAGTTTATAGCTATGATCTTTGATCTTTTGCAAGATAATATTCTCATAATAAAAAAATATAGTCATGTTTAGCAGTCGTAATATTTGCCAATATGGCAACTGTAGTTCAATATGTGGTTATTGTTTCTCGAAACACTAGACACAATCTGCAGCTGAGATAGTGGAAATGTCATTAGTGTTTCAAGGACCTTTCTGAATCTTTGCATCTACATTAATGACAAAACGAAGAGAGATCACTGTTAGCCTAAAGATAGTATAGTCAGAAAACATGGGTACTAGCACGACAAAAATCTAAGAGTAGAGAAAAAAAAAAAAAACAAAGAGAGGCCGAGGAAGCTTTGTCTCATTTTAATGTCCCGCTGCTGCAGCCATTACTCTGCTATAAAAAGAGTCGCAAGGCTACTGTAGGATAATAGAGCACATGCAGACCTGGGATCAGCAGACCATCTGCTTTCTAACAGCCCTTTTACATCTGCATATAATTATTAACAAAGAAAAAAAACCACAATGAACTTATCTAAATGTGATAGAGTTGTGGTTTTACTCTGAGATCTACTCAAGTGAAAACTGAGTACAGTAAATTGTTACTCCCCCCCTCTGGTTGGCTGTATTTCAGTTTAGACCAGAGTGACAGACAGTTCTATACTATATGTGTGAGTTCAAAGTGCACGTAGAACTGATCCCATTAGCTTGCAGTGACACAGATCCTCACCGGCTCTGTCTGAGCTACTCTCTCTGTCCATTGTATGTCCATGTTGTGTGTCTGATAGACAGTCTAGCTGTGGCGGGCTGACGAAAGCAGAGCTGACCTCGGCTGTCCAGCACAGACAAACAGGTCAGACAGGCTAGCAGACATGATGGTGCACCTGGTCTCTGGGGGTCAAAGGTCAAACATTTTGTCTCATTCTCTGCTTCTGTGAGCCTCCAGAAGTGCTTCTTGAAATGAAGAAAGAGTTTTCCAAGCATCTGAAACTCTCTTGGACCATTTACATCACCCTTTACGTTGAAACAATACAGATTTAAGTTGAAGTTTCTTTATTTATAAGAGTGCCCTTTAATACAACTGTAGTTCCAAGTGCATTAGATGGTAATTCCAGGTAAAAACAAAAAAATTAAAGGAGAAGAGAAAACAGGTAAGTACATATACAAGAACAGCAGTTCACTAAATAAAGGGTTGACCAAATAAAATTTTGCTTTTTCCTGCAAATGACCTTTGACATAAGACAACATAGAACTCATACTTTATTTTCAAAGTATTATAGTCTAGGACACAAGACTGTAATACTTTGGAGACACTAACATAAGAGGATCATAAGTGCTCTAAAATCAACTGAGCCTTTAGATTTTTTTAGAGTTCGAAAGCAAGTCATGCAGCTGAAAACACTGGTGAAAGCTGCAAGCTTTGAGTTAGGTTTTCTCATGTAGTTTTTTTGGGAAAGCTCTGGGAAGATGAAGGAGTCTGGTACGTTGACACCTCAGAGCTCCGCTGGGTTTGTATTCTCAGACCTTGTTTTCTGATGGTCTGGTGTGAAGCCAGGCCATGAAAAGCTTTGGAAGGAGGATCTATAATTGAATTGAATGGGAACACTTAGAGTCCGGTCAGCAAGTTTCTGAGTTGCCAATATGATTGGTTTTGGTAGAAAAAAGGCATTATGCTACTTAATGCTGTAACAAACCTTTTAATAACAGGTTCTGTGAGTTATCAGTATTCAACTCGGACTTCAGAGAAATATTTTCTAGTATTGTTAATCTGATTATAAAAACTAAGATCAGCTACATTTTTCACTTTATTTCTGAAGTTTCCTTTGGCTGCCTGATAAATTTGAACTTAGCAGATTTTAACTTTTCTCATCCTTCAAAGAACTACAGGCTCTCCTGTTTGAGGAGTGGTAAAATAACGGGAAAGAAACAAGACTAATGACCGAATCTGCAAAATGCCACAAAGAATTTATTATCTGTTCAAAAGAGCCTTAATAAGGATGGAAAAACTAACCCTCATGTGTGCTTGTACACACATAATCCATACATAAAAAGAAAAAACATCTCTGCTTAAATTAGAGCTGCACCTCTACAGTACCCCCTTGTGTATTCTCATGTCCTAAATCTAATTAGAAAAGTTGCATAATAGCCCATTAGAGTAACCAACTCTAATTGCCTGAATAATAAAGCCATCAAAGCCCAACTTTACATTTTAAAGGTGTTCTTCCCAAAAGTCATGAGTTGTCTTTTCTCTTCAGTGAGCTCCTCACAGCCCACACTGAATGAGTCACAGCTGTAAAGAATAAAGCCACACTTGACACCGAGAGTATTTTTTACTATTTGTAGTGTGTGTTTTAAGACAAGATTGGATAGTGGGTCACTTTATTTTTATTTTGTATGTTATACAAGCAGTGTTTTGCTATCTCTGCATGTCTGAGCAGCTTTACATGTTATAACATATTGCGCTTAAAAGAGAAACAAAACACGCAGGTCTATTATGAAATTTTCTGATTAAATATTCTTTTTCTGTGACTGCCTTCATTGTCAGATTCATTTCACAGAGGAACAGCAGGAAACAACACTTTATGGTTTATTTTTCCTCTTGGTTCTCCCACCCCCTGCTTTTTGTCAGGAAAGATGCAGATCAGCCGCAGTGTCTTTACTCTGTGACAACAAAAAAGTGTTTTGGGAAACTTCGGCAAAACAGCCATTCACCTCATTACTTATTCATCTGCATAAATCCCATTTATGCCATTTGCTCGATTGTTTATTAAACATTTGTGCTGATGATGGCAACAAAGGCCTTTAAAGACAGTTATGGTTTATTAGGACTTTGGTTTTTAGTTTTGTTGTTTTGCAGATTTTGTCTCTGTTATGATAAAACTGTACCAAGGATGGTTAGTGATGTGTTACAAAAACACTCAAGAAAAAAGAAATTGTTTTGTTTTAAGGAACATCCATTTGAATGTTCCTTATTTCATAACTTTTCTTTTACTATTTTCTCAGTATTTTTTGAGACAGTAATCTACTTTTTTCACCAACTTTTCCACCCTAAAAGCAGGGATTGAGTGTAGAATAGCTGCTCACACAAGCGGTACATCTACTGCAGATGTCAAGTCACAGCTGCATGGAAAGAGAAAAAAAACGCCACCTGTTTTTTGACCACAATGTGATGATGACAAGACAAGAAGCGGGTTACAGCGACCATCCCTGAACACATCTGGCCACAGGAACATGATGTGCTTGCTGTGTCTTCTGAAACGCTGATAAACACTTGAGATCTTGTTTTTTAGAAGGTCTTTCTTTAATATCTAATGGATATTCACCTGCGGAGATGTGTTTGCAGAAAATCATGTCTGTTTGAACCATTGAATGCACATGCATGCAGACACACAAGCATGTGAAATCCCTCCAATGAAGTTACAATAATACCTCTCTATAATCACCAGCCATAACATAATGTGGCCAATATTAATAATGTGTACTGTGGTATATTAACATCAGGTTCACTAAGAGCCCTTAACCCTCATCTTCTTTCTCAGACACTGACCCTGAATCAGCCTGTTCTGCTGTTCTTTTATTGCCCCCTCAGCGCCTTGACCGTCAATGCGCCCGTCTGGAATGTGATAACAGCTCCCCATCTCTTTCTCCGTTTCTTTTTTTTTCTGTTTCTTTGTCCATCTTTCTCACACAATCTCTGAGTGTTTTCTCTCTGTTGCCTCTATTTTGCTTCTTGTCGCTCTCCTCCAGTTTACTTGCTGATGTTGATTACCTCGGTGATGTACTGAAAATGTCCTGGGTGGCTATTCGGAGCAAATTGCTTTGTGTTGTGTTGCTGTCGAACCCACACAAACTGAACTGGGGAGGCAGGCTGAGGCGTCCAGGGTTTGGGGGAAAATAATGACAGAGACTTTGGGTCACATTTTTGGGGCTCCAATTTCCGCTGTTAAAGCTCAGAAATAGCTGTTGCATGGCAGTATAATGTGTTCAGTGCTCCTTTTATGGAGCTCCTTGGTGTAAACTAGCTAAAATTAGGGATGGGTTTGGAGTGCTAGAACACTGTGCTGTACTCAGCTTTACACAAGTAAAAGAGGTTTTACACTTAGTTGTAAAATTAAAAAATAGATAAATGTTCATTTAAAAACATCTGCACAATTTACAAGTGGAACTACATCAACAACATTAGCTACATGTTAATTAGCTATCGGTAACACTTGCTGGTGATCACTTATAAATACCATAGACTGTATAAACACTGGACAAACCCTCCGTGACGTCACCCATTGGTTGCTGCACAGCCAAAGTGAAGCCTCAGAAATCTCGTCCAGGGCGCAGCCATTAACCTGCGCGTGACTCCGCCAAGAGCCCGCC
>JAQNCA010000024.1:25231845-25243662 GCA_029783725.1 Acanthurus tractus | reverse complement strand
CAACCTGACTGTCTCTTGTTAAACAACAACATAGATTGCATAATGAAAGCTAATGGGACAGTCGAGGCTAATTACTTTGCAGCAAAGCTGTCTTAAAAGGTAGAGAGCATTTAGTGCAGTGCCACAGGAAATATTTTAGCTCACCAAGCAGTTTAGTTTACTGAAAGTAAAGACTTTTTTTTTTTTAAAGACTATTTTCAGGAGAAATATTCGAGGGTTTTAGTCCAAAGATGTGTGACTGCTCTCACACAGACTAATTAAATTAGGAAATTCACTCTGGCCAGCTACTATCTGCCAAGCACTGGACCGCAGACAAAGCTAGTGAGTTTGTAGACGGTGATCTTACTTTTTCACTTTGTATTCCTGGTTTTGTAAAACGTTTCTTTCCGTCTTTGCACAGGTAGCCTCCCACTTTCAGCCCTCTTTTCATAAAGACCTATCTCTTTGAATTGCTTCTCCCAAAGCTTTTACATTGTCATACATGCACTATGGTTATTTTGCAGGGATTTTTTTCTTTTTCTTCATGGACTGGTCTGCAAAGTTCTGCTGCTGATTGTCTGCGAAGCCAACTTAGACAAGGATATTGTATTCTGGCTATATATCAAAGGATTTAACACCTAAGTTTTTTATTACAACGGATTAGATCCTCTGTGTGTGGACCCAGACAGTTAAGTGAAGTCTTTGGTCCTACAGTGAGTCCAGTCGTGCAGATTGTGGCCTACATTCACCTGCCCAGGAAGCCTCATTATCCTCCCTGCATCCTTCCTGGAAGCTTCTGCTGATCAGTAAATGCCACAAGTTTTACCTCCTGCTGCCTCTGGGAGCATTCACCATAGGAGGAAAACAAAGAAGAGGAGAGCAGAGGAAAAGGAGGCTCTCTTCCTTTCCTTCCGTCTCCCGCTCTTCTGTGGAGAAAGTTGATGTTGGCACTCCAATTTCAGGCATCTGCTGCAAGTCAAATCCCTTTTCCCCTTTTTCGAGTCTTGGAGCGCAACCTGAAACAGTTCCAGTGGCAAAAGTAAGCAGGCTGTTAATAGTCCAAGGGGCTCACAATTTAACTGATATTTGAAGCAAAACACTCTCTTTCAGCAGACCTTGTTATTTGGATTTGTTGAACATGGCACCCCCAAACTCTCATTACATGCTGCTTCTTTGTCACCCCAATGTTAACAAGAGAAATTGCTGCAATTCTGAGCTGAAACATTATTCCCGTCTTGCCTCTGCCACAGGGGACAGCTTATGAATTAATGAGATGTCAGCAGAGGTGTCACGTCTTTATCCACTCAATCTCTCTGAGAGAAAAAACAACTTCCATGGAGGAATTGATATAATGTAGCACTGTGACTCTTGTCTGTGACTCAGGGGGCCTCACCTCTAAAAAAGCTTTCTCCCTCTGTTTTTAATGACAGATATATGTGTGGGATATAAGAAACAGGAATAAATCAGTTCAACCTTTTTTTTTGTGTGTCTAAATCAAATTCATAATTTATTCACATTGGTTTTGGTTTAATCCAATGTGACACAGTTAGCCTGGCTCTGTCTCAGGGTAAAGCAATTTATTTTTTGTTGTTTTGCAATTGTTCATTAACAGCTGTGTATGAATTAAACAAAATAGATATAGCCGTGATAACTAGTGAGCTTTAGACTGTGGTAGATGCATTTTTTCTTTCCTTTGGACATAACCTGGCTAGCTGTTTTCTCAACTTTCAGTCGCTATGCTAAACTCACCTATTCCTGACTCCATCCTAATATTTAGCTCATAGACACTAGAGAGGTATTACTCTTTAGCCCTCAACAAGAATAGAAAGGAAGTGTATTTCCCAAAACATGGATCCAGTGTTTTAAAGCACAAACCCAAACCCCAACTCAGTTCAGGTGTAGTCAATGTGGCCATGAATTGTTGCTGTTTTTCTGAGATCAGTTTCAGCATTGTTGCATCATGATTACTGGCTAAAAAGTATTCTTTAGTAAAAGCAAAATTACAGCATAACAAAAGGAACCCAAAAGTACACTGTTTATTCAAGCATTATCACGGGAGACAAGTTAGCATGCTGAAGCTAAGATTTTTAAAGCACTGCCACGCACAAATGCAGTCTCCTGGGGCTGCTAACATGGCTTCAAACTCAAAGTGTTGCTGAAAACTTTATGTAAAAGTACAGTGACAAAAAATAAAGTAGGACACCTTCTCCTCATCTGCAACTACTTAAATTTCCAGGTGAAGAGGTGCCCTAGAATATGTGCTCTGCCAGCAAAACATTGTGCTAGCTACTGTACCTTAGATGCAGATGCATTAGATGCATTACATCAGAAGTTGCTCAGTACTTAATGTCCTTCAGTCACATGGCTTCCTCAAAGCTTCTGTCCAGGCTTTATGTAGTCAACTGACTTACTTTGCCAGCAAAGGTAGGCGTAACAGCATGACGAACACTCTGAATCCCATGCTAGACTTTTATTCGCTGATTTTGGCTCTGCTTCGAACAAGATGCAGCCTCATATTTTAACTGAAAGGCTAGCCTCTCATTTTATGCTACCTGATCAGATTTTATTGCTAATTTCACACTTTTTAACAAACAGACTGCAGCAGGTTTTTGTTGTTTACAGACGACACAGTCCTTCTGTCTCTCCTTCAGGGCCACCAATCGAATCATGGTTGTGCCCTCCCTGGATTTGTCAGGTGGTGTGATGATAGCTTTCTCGACTCAAATGTGCCTAAAACCAAAGAAATCATCATAGACTTCAGAAAATCCAGTGTCGACCACAAACCGAGCACTATCCATGGTGAAGAGGTACAAGTAGTACAAACATACAAGTACTTGGGCACTGTGGTTGACTCATTCAGTGAAAACACTGGCAGTATTGTAGAGCGAGCAAACCAAAGCATCCATCTGCCGAGGAAACTCAACTCTTTTAGTATCAGCAGAAATATTTTATGTACCTTTTATCAAACTTTTATTAAGAGTCTTTTAACCTTTTCTTTTATTTGCTGGTTTGGTGGTATATCCATGAAGGATAAGAAGTGTCTGAATGACATCACCAGAGTGTGCTCAAAAATTACTGGCGTTCAGCTAAAGGACCTCTGCTCTCTATGTAATGTTGTCAACTTAGATTGTTCATCTGAGAGGTGGCTTGATGTTTGTGCATTTTGTAAAGTCTCCAGGGTGTGAGATCAATCTGTAGGTTGCCTGGATCTATTTCAGTGTGTTTTAAATTCTGCACAAAGCAGTGTCTAGAGCACCAATGCAATTCCAATGCATCAATATATTTTCCCAGGGATCAGCAGCATTAAACCTTGAAGGGTTAAAGTAAGCAGACCTAGTGATTGTGACTTGTGTGCCCATTGATGGGTTTTGGGGTGTGGTTGTGTCAAAATAAGAGGCAGGCTCATCTTCATGGCTGTGGTTCATCTGCCCCTATGCTAATGCCTGAGCTAGTATTTGCTCAACAACCCTCAAATAACCTACAGGTACATTTTTTTTTCTAATATATGGATTCTGTGGTTATGTGCCATGAAAACAATTTTCACCAAAGCAGTTGAATATAAAATTGACTGTTTTCTTCAAGAAAGGGAGTTGAAAGTCTTTATTCAAAACTTTCTGATAAATCACAAACATGGTTGGAAAGTCCCTCTACAATGAAAGCCACTTTGGATGGTACCCATTCATCTTTCAGCTGTCCTGGTATTTTCTATAAATGTAGTTGGCTGATAAAACCAAGTGTTTTGAGATCCATCTGCCAATGTGGCGAAGGGACAGAATAAATATTTTTCTACCCTGTGTGTGTGTGTGTTAAATGCTGTTACAGGAATTTGCACTGTGTTAATACCTTGTCATTCTTCTGAAAGGCTCTTAACCCTTGCTGCTGTCTGCTGTGCATCATGGGAGATTCAAGGGACACAGATGTTCTCTTAGCTAAAAAAAATCCACCTCAAGACACTTTACCTGAAACTAAAAGACCAAAATTAATTGAACATAGCCCCATATAGAACCTACAACCTTGTTTTTCTGAGTAATGCTTCAGTAAAAGTTCAATGAATTTATTAGCCAGCTTACCACACTGAGACATTAAGCTTTTCTCCATTAAAGGTAAAAAAAGTCTTTTTTTCTTTGCTAATGTTCCTTAAAACAATAAATGTTTGCATTGATGGCACAATGAATTTGCAGTTTTAGTTAAAGGAACTGAGGTGTTAGCTACCTTGAAGCATTTAAATAACGGCTTATGGTGATGACTAAAAAGCATCATTGGAAGTTTTATTAAAAACCTGGAAGATGTTGCAATGACTGTATTTAACCTGACAATTAAATGGTGAGGAGAATAACATGAGAACTACCAGCTGTAATGTATCTGACAAATGCTGCTGAATTATTTAAAGTAAAATTCAAGCACTGGATACAGTTGTGTATGCAATGCAAATGATAAAGATATTAGTTCATATGTGAGCAGTGACAGCACTTGAAGTATCTGTTACATGTAAAAATCAGTGGATATATCATTACTGAAAGTAACTGTAACATCAGTTGAATATGAAGCCCTGATAAGGTTTGAAGTGTTAATTAAAGTGTAAGAGTGTGGAAGCTGCTCAAAGTTTCTTTTCATGTTTGAGCCCTAAATGCAGTGGAATTGTCAGCTTGAAAGTAATCAATTCCAAGTTAAGCTTAAGTCTACTAATTAGCGAGAATCTACAACTATATCATTCCCCAGTAATCTTTCAAGGCTCAATAAATGTATTTATAAGCAGAACACTGAGGAGCGAGCTGCTCTAAATTAAACATGTGATAATAAGACAGTGCGTGATGCATATGATCAGAAATTATTCAGCAAGACATGAGAAAACAAAGATAACTACCCACTGTAAAGAGCTCTTCAGAAATGTCTAATAGCCGAAGAACAGATCATATTATTCTGATGCACTGCTTTTGCCCCTTCAGGCCTGGCTAAAAGATTAAGTGTCTAATTTAAATGCAGGAACTGTCAACGGTCGCATCTCGATGCTGCCGCAACAGGTCTTCTGAGTGAACTGATAATGAAAGTCGGGCTTAAAGTGCGGCACTCGAACCAGGGCGATAAAAGGCCGATGTGACGTAGCACTTTTTTTTTCCCTCTGACAGCCCCGCTGTCTTTAATGCAGGCACTGCATCGCACAGCAGCAACAACAGAGCAGCAGGTGGGTTATCTTCTGCAGTCTGCTGAAGAGGAGACACTGCTCACACACACACAGGCATCCTCCCTGTTTCATTACTTGTCTCAAGTGCCCTCTTAGTGAACTTCACGACGTGTGGATATTTTCCTTATCTGGAATTTGTTTTCCCTCTTTACTTGTAGAAACGTTACATGTGATCAGTGATCAGGAGAGAAGTGACACCGCTTCCTCTGTGTCACTTTTCCTCTTCTTCTTCCCTTTAAATGCACATAACCAAAAACAGGAATGCACTGTGACATTAAGTATCACAATTTTATTACAAAAATTAAATTCTTCATCTCTCAGTTTGCCATGCTTGGAGCATATAACAATACAGTAAAAAACCCAGACCCAGAGAAGATAGTAAAGCAGATTTCAACAATGCTTTCACAGCACTCTGTCATTCATGCTGTTACTATACAAATACTGTAACATTCCTAATACAGAGTAGTACAAACACCTGCCAAAACACGTCATGTCAGATAACAAACTGTAATTAAATTACATTTACCAGAGAAACAGAGAAACTCAACCCAGCTCAGAAAAGAAAACAGAAACCAATAAACATTGAAACTGCAACTTATACTGAATGTGCTGAATATTTGTACCAGCCCAAGGCACCCAGGCTTTGTAGCAATGTTGGCAAGTTAACAACATTCTTACAGAAACACTTGAAGCGAACAACGATTACAAATTGACTTGTGCCATAGTCTGACTTTGCAGTGTCCTTCAACATACCCTCCTCTCCTGGCATTCTCTTTGTCAGTCACAGTGCAAGTTCCGGAGGGGGCGGGGCAGAGTGATGGAGGTTGGGGTGGGGTGGGTGGGTGGGGGGACTGGAGTAGACGGGGTTCGCAGGGAGCTGTACCGCATCAGACATCACTTCACAGCGCCAAACACTGACAAGAACTGGATGGAGAGCGTAATCTCCCACTCTCCAGAGGGAAGGGGGTGGGGGGGTTGTTATGTAATTCCTCACTTGGATTGTGAATTGTCCAAACATAAGGCGCAGATTGCCAGCTGCCAGTCCAAGACGAGATAACGAAAAGCTTAGGTGTGCTTTCAATTGAACGTCCAAGGAAAAAAAAAGGGGGAGAAACAGATACCAATACTTTCTCACCGAGGTTTCTGAGACAAATAAGATTTTTTTCCCTCAAGATAAGAAGTGTTGTTTTGCACATAAATACCTAAGAATGATAGAAATCCCAGATTTAAGCTTACCAATAACTCAAAATAGTCCCTAACAAATGTCAAATGAAGACAAGAACGACAAAAGCTCAGAAATATGGAGAGGCCTTTCTTTAACGGTGAAATGCAGTTCAGTTGAGTGAACGGCAAGGTTCAAAGGTCCATTTGGTTGCCCCACCAAATATTTCAATGTTGTTCTCCGTCCAGGAGAAGACGTTGCCAGCAGGTGCTTTGCTATTGCAGGTTGCCAAGTTGTAGATCTCAGCAATAGAAAGTTTCCTATTCCAGATATTTAAGTTTGCTAGCTCGCCGACGTAAGCTTGTGTGGCATCAAACCCTCCTCCCAGTGTGTCCTGTGGAACAATGCAGACAAGTGTCAACCATCAATTCGGCAAAAGCACAACAAAACCTGAAGTGAGTCAGGGGACTAGTATGCAAGGTCGTCTGTTTGGAGATGGACGTTACAAGTGACATTATTTGAGATGACTTTTACTCTTGGATATGGCTCAGTGGCTTAAAACTGTTAACTTTAGCTGAGCATGCATGAAATATTTTATTTCATGTTATTCGGCCAAATGTTGGTACAGTGTGTATGCAGGTGAAGACCTGTTTTTTGCAATGATGCAAAGATATCAAACCCTAATTTGACTGGAAAACCTTGATTGTGTTCTTCTTGAACATCTCCATTTAAGTCATAAAGGTTTTCCAGGTTTATTCTTTGTCAAAAATCAAATGCATAATTATCTCAAGTTTATTATTTTTTAAATAAAGTTGTGATGACTGATTTGAAAATAAATACCCACCTGCTCTTGTCCCAGGACCAGAACTCCGTCTGGTTTGATGGGGTGGTATGGTGCCAAATTTTCCCCATTGCCTCGCAGCACACCATCCTGGAAGGCCTCCCACATCCCATCTCGGGTGGTCCACGTGATGCAGAGGTGATGCCACTTTCCATCATTGATGAGGAATGGCAGCTTCGCAACCTGCAGAAGGGACATTGCATTAGTTACATCATTCTCTCCAGTTAAAAATCTGCTTTTCAGGGATGTACATAGGCATTTTCTATGGGCCCCTCCTCAAATTCATGTCTGGATATACTAGTACCATTCTATTTTTTTGCTATTTACTTTGCTGCAGGGATATTGTAAATTCCCTGTTTTAAGACTAAAAATGACTATCTTATCTCATCTCATCTCACATGTGCATACACACCCGCCCCCTTTCACGCCTTGGTAGCAGAGTCATCCCTGCCTAAAAAAACCCACTGCTTTTGCACTTTTTCTTCTTCCTTTCTCTGTTAATGCAGCTTCTGTTGCTCACCTTTGCACCTAGCTTTATTCCATTTACAGCTCTGGCACAGAGAAATTGTAAGTTTCATAAGGTTCTGTAACTCTTTCTAATGTTGCCTGCTCTGCAAATCAATCCATACATTTACATAAGGCATGCAATAGCTACAACTCACAATGATGCCCTTGCAAAGAAATGTGTAGAATTAGTCCTTATCCATAATAATGAGTTTTCCATTACCTTGTCATTGATAAGAATCTCCATAGGGTTGTTTCCCCATTCGATCAGCACCAGCTCGTTGGCCTGGCCTGGGACAGCATAGGAGAAGGGCGTCCCCACTCCAGGGGAGGCGTTGGACTTGATCCACAGACACACGCTGAAGGAGTACATCTCAGGAAGGCTCCGCTTGGCTTTGGCGTACATGTAGTTGGTTCTCAGGGGGAAAGTAAGCTGAAACTTGTCTGTTGGCCTGGTGTCTTTACCTACAGATGAGATGTCAGTGTCATCATTTCATATTTCAGATTTAGCCTTTTAATATAAAGTGAGCATTTTTCATCATGTCGTTGGTGTGTTTATGAGCTAGGTAGAGAAGGATTTGTATAACTAGTCTTTATGAAGAGGAAAAAACAGAGCTTGTCTGAAGAGTTAGTACATTGCAGCCATTTCTAACTAAATCACACAAATCAATTGAAACATTTTTTACAGTGGTTTTCTCTCTATTGCCTGTGTTGGATGCCTCTGTCTCCTCCCTCTCTTGCATAGAGGGTACGCACGCGCATTTGTACGTGTGGAAAAGCTGAACAAGCCTCCAAAACGCGCCAGTGCCAGGCGCACCCTGCAAAGTTTCTGCGCCCCTGACCTCTGCAAATCACCCTGCTTTGCATATGCGCTCATTTGCAAGTCATACAGTCCAGGTTTTGGCTGGGATAAACATAAACTCGACAAAACAAAAGTGCCAAAAGGTTCTGAGATATGCAAAGCAATGCAGCTCTCCTTCACATGATCTGTGCGCAACGTGATGGCTGCGGCACTGTGAACGGTTCAACAAGAATCTGTGATACGATTTCTGTTTTATTTAAATAACAGGACGCCCTTGAGATTTAAAACCCGATTGAATTTCACTCAATCTTGTTTAGAAGTCCCGTAGAGGCACATTTATTTCTGTGAAAGTCCTTTTTTGCGCGCTCCGTTCGCCCTGAAAATCCAAACGCACCTTTTTCTAGGTCTGTGATCCGATGGTGCAGAGAGGTGAGTGTGGATTCCACTCTGTTCCGCTGCTCGGTCTCATTCCTGGAGACCGGTTTGGTCTCCTCTAACGTGTTGACCCGGGACAGAACCTGCTTTTCCATATCATCTATCTTGTTTTGCAGCAGATCTTTCAGGCTGTTCGCTTGCCCGGTGTTGTTTCCTCGGCTGTACTGCTGCATCGGACAGATGAAAAGAGACACTTTTGGTTAGAGGACAACAGGGGATGCTTTCTCTGGTGTTTAACTCCTTGAAACCTGCTCTCTCTACTCTAAGTGGAGCTCATAGCCCTCTAAATGTATTCTTTATTGTCTGAATATGTCTCGGTGTCATTTTATTTATAATTATCCTACACTTGGTTAACTTCACATGATCCTTATCTGTCAAGAAAACGATTAATTTAATCACATGTGGCTCCAAGCAGAGACTGCACAAAGTCAACACAATACTGCAGCAGCGCATTACAGCTTTTGCCCATTTTCTTTTTAAAAACCAGGGACGCTCATCTGTTTAACTTTTGACCCGGCCAGCGCTGCTCTCTCCGGCTTGCCTACCTCTAGATTCTCCAGTCTTTGTTTCAGCGTCTGTAAAGTCTGTCCGAGCTGAGCCAGAGTGTCCGTGGTGCCCCGGGAAACATCCCCCATCGTGTTCTTCGATCCCGGCCGTCTCCCGCCAGGTCCCGCTGCCGGAAGGCTCTGGCTCTCACAGCGGCTCAACTTGGACGTTAGTTCCCTGATTGTCTCCTTTTGGTTCATAATGGTCTCCTTTTGCTGCAGCACGGTCTCCCGCAGCTGCATGACTGTGGTCTTCAGGTCCTCCGCCGGGCCGCTGTTCTGCATCGTGGCGGTGCACAAGTCCATATCCTTGGGCACCGACGTGCAAATAAACTGCGTCTGTCCGAAATCTTGCGCGGAACTCTCCACAACAACCAGGCAAGAAAGTAGAAAAAGTTTCCACGATGATCCGTCCATGGTCCTGTTTATGTATCGCGAGTTGAGTGTGTGAGTGCGTGGAGTCTCTGAGGTTTCAGCACCACGGAGCTGTCCACTGAAGCTGTGCGCTCTGGTCGCTGAGTGCACTTTATATAGCGGACACAGCAGCGCAGATTCAATGCATCACTGGATCGACGCAGCGGGTTCTGCTGTACCTACAGAGTCCAACCCCTTATTTAAGGTCGTCCTCGCTGTTTGCGAAGCACCCACGTAGTTCCTACTGTAACGGGGAGCGCCTACAGCACGTCTGTGTAGTAAAAGCGTGGAATGATAGACCCACAGTCAATCTGGGAAGACACACAGATTTTGAACACCATTATCTGGTTTCCTTACATCCCGCATATGATTTTACAGTGGTGGAAGAACTGAACTGCCAACCTTATAAGCTAAAACTCCATTCAAAATGAACCTAAATTATATACGGAAGTATTATCACCAAAATGTAGCACTCTACCACTATAATTTTGCTATATACACTGATATATTGTAGGATTGTTGTCACTAATACAATAATGTGAAAGCAGTATTTTACTGCCATTGATTGAGGCTGTGTGGTGACTTGTTTCATCTGCGAAAACTTTGGATATTTTGTCTACAGTTAAGCCTGAAGAAACTAATTGACACGCACACGTTTCGTTTTTAGAGTAAAACCATCAGTTTTTTGACAAAATTAAATGTAGGTTGCAGTTCAAGAGTGAAAATGTTCATATAAGCACAATTCTTCAATCAAGATTTGTGTTTGTCAATTTTGCTCTTTTTTGTTTTTTTATAATAAAAAAAAATGATTTCAAATTTATTTATTTGATAAGAGTTTTTTTCATTGAACAATTCAAAGCTTCTGTTATAATATTGTAAGCAGTATTTTTTTTTTCAAACTATGGAAAAGAGTTAGTGGCAGAGACTGTCAGATAGGCCAGTGGGATGTATATTTAGTACAGAACCATATTTCTTTCTGTAATGTAGAAGAGCAATAGTATAGGAGGGCGAATCGATCCCAAAATATCGATAACCTACAACTGATACCTTCATCTTCTTATGGAGATCGATTTTTGCCGTCAACAGGACCTGAAAACGCACCAGTCTCTGTCACGGAATTTGAATGTATTTGTATTTCAAGAGAAAGGAGAAGAATCTGTGTGAATATTCGTTGTCGTGAGCATGTCAGTGCACGTGGGCTTTGCTCCTCAGCCGCTCTCGTCATGCGCTACTCCAGCAGCAGCTCGCGCGCCGCGCCGCAGCGCGCACCCTGATTGGTATAAGAAAGCGCGAGGCTCATCCTTTAGGGATTTTTAATGGCGGTGAATGAAAATGCCGCGAACAGAAACGTGTGTAGGATGGCGGTTCCGTACTCTGGAAGAAAAGTGTTTGAGTAACCAAAATAAAAAACTTCTTGGCCTAGATAGAGAAAGAACTTGGAGCTGAAACAAAAAAAAGAAAGGTGGAGGAGCAAAATGCGACTGTATCCAGACCCCCTGACACAGAAAGAGTGTTTTCGAAGAAAATCGTGTGTTTGGCATCACGACTTTCTTCTGCTTGTGCTACTATCACTTTTTAGTGCTTACTATCATCTCGTAATTCCCACTTGTTTCCATCTGTTGCCACCGCTCAACGAAGTTACATAAGTTACATAAGATCGCCTCATGTTATGGACATTGAAAGCCAACAGCTGTTGCAACTTCTGATAATGATAATAATAATCAGAAGAATAGGAATAAGAAAATATAATAATAATAATAATAATAATAATAATACATTTCCTAAAGCTCAACTTTTAAATGCACTAAAGACATTTTTCTGTGTGTGAATACATAAATAACTGTAAATACATTTCTTTTCAAAACATTTTTTTCGTTTTTTTTCGTATATGTTCTCGGCTATGTGTAGAATTAATGCCTCCAAACACACCCCTGTGTTGCATAAGGACGAATA
>JAQNCA010000024.1:25181307-25191506 GCA_029783725.1 Acanthurus tractus | reverse complement strand
AAATACAGTGACTGCAGTTGTCTTGGTAATACTGGGCTCTTAATTTACTGTGTAAACATTTAGTGATTATTTGATCGTATGAGATGGTAATGGGGTTAATCTTCTGATACCCTGATGTGTCAGCTTCAGTGCACTTCATTTATGTGGTGTGCCACTAGGCACTCACATGACAGTTCATATATATTTAAACTAATACTTATACCAATTTAGCTCCAGTAGGTGTTTGTATGTATGTACCTGAATGTTTGTCATCGACAGTGGCTGTAGTTATCATGCGCTTCTCGCTTCTAACCTGCCACTGTGGCAACAGACAAAAGCATCACTTGACAGCTACTGCGACAGCATTTACTGTTTAAAGTAAATGTAATTCATTACTTCAACTGCCACCCAGTTACTAGACTGTCTTGTTTCATTTTATGTAAATGGTTAGGAAGTGTATAATACATTTGTTGTGTATGATGAAACACTGTATTAGCTAGTCCTGGAGATATTGCCTGTCCTCTGAATTTTTTTCTTTGCTTTTCTCCCACTGTCAGATATGTGTCCTGTGGGAAGTGATGGACAAAAATAAGCAAACACTTGAAATTTGACCCAAGCATTTTAGAGGAGTTGCATTTGCGGATATTGGATTGGAATTGCATTTCAAACCACCCACAAATATGTTTTAAATCCAGTCAGAAAGGATTGGATTTGATCATGCCTTTTTTTTGATGAGACTTTGTAACAGGATGGTATTAGATATGTGAAGGAAAATGAATTTCAGCTGTCTGTTTGAGCGTGGCCTTTAAACAACAGGCTAAAGAGGATTTTTTTAAGGTCAGGTGGAAAGGCAAAAAGTAATGGGAGGAGGTAAAAAGAGGACAAGTTGATTACCAAAATTTCTAACCACAATAATAGGAAATGAAAAACAGAACATTGCAGATCTATTCCCTTTCAACAACCAAGGTTTTCATCAGCTCGGATCTGATGCATTACCAGTCGTACGCGTTTTTCATTTGCATTGAGCTTAAGTATCATAAAGCCCAACAGTGTTAGTCTATCCAGTCACCAGTTAGCCAACGTGTTGATTGCTCCAGTACCATTAACAATCCAACATTAGCTGCCAAATTGCTAACACTGCAAGTTAACAGACCGGAGAAAGGCATTTTAATGTCTGGTGTTTGTGTTATTGTTACTTCAAAATCATAATTTGTACCTCCAGGTATTTTCACAGCAGCATGTATTTACACACAGTTACATACATAAATAGTACAGTTACATATGTAAATAGCTTGAATGGCTGGGCAGTCTGTGTAAATGTGTGCTATGGGGGCAACTGCTCCTCTGCATCATGGTTTTTAGAGACATTTCTGAGAATTGTTGGGGCATTTTTGCTCCCCTCTCCCCGGGCACTTTCCAATGAAGGGGTACGGCTTTGTTACAGTAGCAGCTGACCTTCCACGAATAATATATGGACCTTTGGGGCATAAGTAAGAAAATTACAATGTGTGGCTGTTTGGTGAGATTGAGCATAAGTATATCGGGAGGTAAGAGGAGGTGGAGGAATGTCCCAGAAGAGAGCAGCTAAAGGAATGTAGGCTGGGGCTCGTTTGACCTGGGAGGTCAGCAGAAAATGCTGGTAGGAGTGCAGGAGGAGGAGTGGGAGGGTGAGAACGCTACAGTAGTCCTTTTTTTTTTTTTTTTCTCCTACAGCCTGAGGATTCACAGCTCTGCAGAACCAACACCGCAGAGCAGCGATCGCCAACACACCTTACATAAACTGTTGACAAAGCAATCAATTACACAGCAGCTATTTACTCGCTTTGACGCTGCAACTAGAAATCTCATAATTAGTTCATTTATAATGAGGAAAGTTGGTAAACACAAGGCACAAGAGGAAAGCTAGAGTCCATTTTGTCACATTTCCTGTGGGCAGCCAGTGCTGCTGGGATTTAAGAGCTGTGTCCATAACAGTCAAGCTGCCCGGAGAGTGTAGCTGTGCCAGCCTGCTTTCACAAATATATTTTCTTGTTTGCTTCTAACGCAAGGCAAACACCATGTTGGCTGCTTCACACTCATTTTCTCTTCCATCCCTGTATCTTGCTTTAAAATGCATCTCTCTCACCCTCTCCTCCTTCTTCTGACAATGGCCTTTCACTCCATAAATTGATTTTTCAGTCAATTGATCTCATTTGTCCATCCTCACTTTTTCTCTTCATTTTGTCACCAGTCTTTATTATCTGTATATCAGTTTTTTTCCCCCTGTGTGCATGTATAATGTATAATCTAAAAGAGATGCAAAGTAGCCTCTCTGCCTCTTGTTTGCATGACATGAGTAGACCTTTACAGTAGATGTACACTGAAAAACATACTGCCAGTGGCAGATGAGACCAGATACAGCTCATCTGCATTCCACCACAGGCTCTATATTGGTGTATATTATACTGGTGTATACTTTTTTGACCTTTGGGATATTTATTCTTAGTTCAAACCACTGCATGACATGGTAATTTTATCGGGCACATGATCCCAAAATATTCAAAGAACTTTAACTTAAAGCTTAATATACCATTTTATCACAACATGAAATTGGTTTGCAGTTCTTTTCCAGCAGTTTGTGTGGCTGCACTACAAGCAGATACACAAGTTAATATTCTTATGTTACTCTGTTCACTCATTCATTAATCTTACCAAGTAATGATAATCCTTGACCAGTTTTTATAAGCCCATCACTGCTCATATCTAGCATTTGAGGAGTCATTAAAAATGAGTTTATCCTTTTTTCTTGATAAATGGCGACAGTGACTCAGCCAAACAACAAAGTCTGTCTCCCTGTTTTTATGTTTTGTGCTTTTTGCCTGTTGTAAAGCTAACACACAGATGTTGTTTGTGTAAACATTAGTGTGACATGCTAGCAGCCAGTCATTGATCATTAGCTTGAGCTCAAGAGACACCTGATGACTTGTAGCAGGGCTTGTGTGTGTGTGTGTGTGTATGTGCATGTATGTGTGTGTGCGTATCTGTATATCTGTATAACTGTGCATACAGTTGGCTGTGGACACACAACTCTGTCACCTGGCCAAAATACAAAAATGCCAGTGTGCATGCCAGATTATTTTTTTGTTTCATATACTGTATATTTGTCCTTTATTGTAATTATTATTATTATATGTAGCATAATATTCGGGATGTATGATTTTTTTTTTACCTTTGGTATTTTGTCTTTCTTTTTCCTCCCTGGACTTTCTTCACTGCAGCTTGTCTGAATTAGTTTTGCAGCCGAGGTGTCCGTTTGCTTCATAATGAAAGTCAATGCAGTGTCCTATTGAACCAGTAATGGGCATCATATTCCATATTACAAGTTGTGATGTAGTCTGTGTAACTGCATTTGTGTTCGCAAGATGAGACGACCAACACGCGTTCGCTCATGTATACAAGCCTTGAATAGTCATACGTTTTTTTTTTGTGTCTTTTATTCACTGATATTCTTTCAGCTATCTCAGTCTTGCTTATCCATTTTAAAACCTTTCTTTTGTAAAATACCTTTAGTATTTATACTCCGAACCACTAATAGCCATCTTTGTTTTGAGCGTCCTTGAAAGAAATGTTGAGATACATATTTAGCTTTTAGCTTCTTTTTATTTTTTTTGTTGCCACATGCTTCCTTTGCTCTGCTCTCTTCCTCTCTTTCAAAATTCACTTGTTCTCTCTTATTTCCCTCTGCATGACACCCTTCATACACTTTCTCTTTCTTTCTGTCTTGGTTGTCTGCATGTTTACAAATCTAGTTGAAAAATCGCCCCCTTTCACTTGCGAAATGTTGGGTAGTTAGTGAAATGACCGGCGGCGTGCTTGTCTTGTCAAAAGTCATGCAGTATTGGCTGAAGATGTTGCAGCTGCTGAACCGGTTTAAACCACATCTCTGGCCAGCACGACTGTCAGTCCTCCTTTAGGTCTGTCTTTCTCTGCGTCTTTGTGGTGTCCTTCATCTCTTTTGTATCTGACTCCCCTGCTTGGCTGCTGCCTGTGAACCCCTGCTGTCCTCTCCACCAACTCTTTCTGCATTATGTATCAGTGAGCTGCTGCAGTTCACTACTTTGCCACTGATAAGCTCTAGGTTTTCTCTCATCACCCTGGAAACATCAAACTGCTCAGCAGACAAAGAGTACAAGGGAACGATATCTGTGCAGTCTGCGGTGATGCAACACACTTGTTAAGTTGAAGTAATATAGCATTTCTGTTATCACCTGGAATGCTGGGAGGTGATAAACGCTTTGACTATCCCCATTTAATGATGTGATGAACGTGAGTCAGTGGGGCAGTTGATGTGCCAAATGTGTTTGGAGTCATGTCACTTACATAAGCAATGCCATCTGCATATTATTTCTATATTAGGATTAACACAACAAATATAACTTTTGGTCTTTTCAGTCTTTTTTTACTTCAACCAAATGTGAGAACAGACAAAAAGGATTATTATTGCATTGTATTAATAAGGATGTGTCAAAGGCTTTTTTCACATGCAAAATTCATCATGTCTTCATATTCTTGAAAGTCCCTAAGCTCTTTAAAATTTGAAAATTTAACCCTGATTTTGTCCCCTGCATTGATTTTAGGGGTCAGGGGAAAAACTGAACAGTGAAATATTGCATATTATGTCAATATTGTTGATATTATATCAATTCAGAGACATCAAATATCAATATTTTATCACTACTATCACTTGCCAAAATGTCTACAAAACATAATGTCTCCACAGTATCCTTGGCTTTTATTTTGCAGTGCCAGTGCCATTTGTTTTAGTTGAGGCTGGAAGGGAGACACAGAGAAGCACAGTGATCTTGTAAAAACCACAAGAGGACAAAGATAATGCGATTAATTAGCAGTGTTGTGATTTTTCTCTTTGCAAGCACAGCATTTTTTCATTCCACACGAACAAAACCAAGATGCAAACCTGCTGAACTGGCTGGGAAAACTCCAGAAGTGACTTACCAATAACTTGAATCAACTTGGAAAGTTAATGTAGTAATAAACTGGATGTAGATAAAAGTGTGACACAAAAGAAAGAAAATCATACTTAGTCCCTTATAGAGGTGTACTGTATTATGGCCACTTGTAACAATTGTAATACTTGTAAAAATAAAAATAATTGTACTTTTTGACTACTTTTCCATCTGTTGCAATGATGAAATTATTATTTGGAAGAAATATGAAAGAATATTTCAGTTCAGCTTCTGTGTTTGCTGTAAAACACTGTCAGCTGTTTGTGAAGTAGCAGTTTCACGGTAACAGAAGTTTCATCCTGCCTCTGCTCAGTTACAGTGAGCATGATCTTTGGTTTATAATCTGTATATCAGTGAAAAAATATCATGTGAGGATAATTCAGACTAACAAATCATGTGAGGATAATAATTGGTGGTTTTATGCAGCTCATGTGGCCGACAGGAGGGAAGTGTGCTTTTGTCTTTTCTCGCGTGTGGAAGTGGGCTGACAAAGCATGCAGAGTGGGAGTGAGTGGCACACGCTGTCATTAAATTAAACTAAAATAACCAAGAAGAAAGATTGCCAAGTAAATGTGGATGGCTCAACACATTCTGAATTTCATTTTGAGTTTTGGAAAGGAAAAAAAAGGACCTTGGCTTATTCAGTGAAAATAATCTGATCCTTCCATGGCTTTGGTGGTTATTGTGCATCAGCACTTCCTCTCCACACTTCCAACTCATTAACAAACACCCCTCGACCCTCTACATTTATTCCCTGGGAGAATCCCTCACTGCTGCCAAATCAATTGAATCCCATTCGAGGTTTAATTGACGATCAGTTTGTGCGGGAAGCTGCAGAGTGAGTAACGCCATGCTGGAAGCTGATCCCCCCCTCGTCTCTTTTCACGCACTCGGTCCAAAAACAGCCATGGAGACGACCGTTAGTCCACATGAGGATTTATGGACATCCCACCAATACATCCATAAACAATGTGCTGATGAGGAAGGCTACAGGTCATTGCTGCCATGCCCTTGTGGGTCACAGAGAGAGGAAGCGTATTGATCAGTTCTCTCAGTGCTGCTGATCACAGTGGAAACATCCTCCTAAACGATAGCTCAGAGACCTGAAACCACCTTCTGTTGATGATTAGATTAAGATTAACTCCAGATTACAGGAAGGCAAAGGTCATGCAGAATAGTCTGTGTTTTTTACAATTGAAGCAGAGGTACATACTCTGCTTAACCAGGGATTTGAACTTAAAATGAATTCCAAGTTTAGTGCAAGTGGGTCCTCATGCAGTGAGGCAGTAATGTGTTTCATTGATTATCGCTCCCAGGACGAGAGACTTAATCTCTTATTCTTTTTTTATGTGACATGTGTTTTTGTTCGCTGAAAACTGTGCCCAGTTTCTCTGCTTTCCTCTGATGATGGGCAGGACACAGCTTTAAGATGTCTTAAGGCAGAATCAATTTTTTTATCCCTTGTTTCTTTCCTCAGTTAAAGCTGTGAGTGAAATGAGCAGCATAAAAGTAAATGCACACCTCTGAAGAATACGAGTCAGGGTATTGTATGTGGCACGAATACGTTTATACAAAATGGCCTCATCACCTTTCTGACAATGTCAGTGTTTAGTTTTTTGTGACTGAATGCTGCACAACAAGACGGAAGAGATTTGACACCATGTTAGACACAATGCTGCATATGTATGGATGTGTGTTACAGTGACACACAAAAGAAAATCTAAATGAAAATGAATGTTTCTGAATGTATGAAAAGTGTGTGATTGGACAGCAGCCAGCTGCTGCAAAACCTATATAACAGATGCACTGCAAATGCTTCATTATATTCATTAGCCTGTAGCTAATATTGTCTGTTTACTGGACATAGTGTGTAGTTGTTGTTTTCCCTCTGAAAATAGCTTAATCTGGATACAAGACTAATAAAATGAGACTGAAGTGAACTGAAAAACAAAAACAATGAGCTGAAGGATAGAAGAGCTCAAGGTAACTGTGGAGCTGATTGACAACTGAGAGTGTATTGCTAAAAGAAACCCTTTTCATCACACAGTGATTTGCTTAATTAACAACATTAGAATATTGATTATATCACTTTTAAGCAAAGTGTCTTGCAAACTGCTTGGGAGGGGAAGAACTGGCTTTTAGAAATGCTGATGAGAAAAACAAAGAAACTTTGTAATAATTAAAAACATGGCAAACAGTCTCAGAAACACGTGTACTGTAATTAATGAGTTTCTGTAACACTAAATGCAACTGAGCCGTTGCTAACAAAATAATTTTCAACTGTGCTTTTCCTCCTATGATGAGGAAAAGTGTGTGCAGTCTGAAAGTTCTATTCACTTGCAAAGAAAAAGGAAGAAATGCTTGTACAAAAGCTTCAGCACCGACCGAAATCATCTCAGTTATATTTTGTGAACTTACGTTGCTCACAGAGACCAGTTCAGTTGTCAGTGGTAAGTGCAACATGTTGTGAAGTGGGCTGGTGTATTCTTGTGTATTCCAGCAGTGAAATAAATCTGTCAGGGAGAAGTGGCACGTGTGACACCATCCTGACACTGTGTGGTTGTTGAAGATGCTATTATATCTGGGTGCATGTGTCGGCATAAAGCTTCAGGAGTGGATGCAGAGCAGGAGGAGACAACAACAGGAGGCCAGGATATGACTCAGCGTATAAAGAAACACCACTCACCATTCATTTAGTTATTTTTACTCTGGCGCTGTGTAAAATGTGCGGCCGTGGCTGCATGTGAACGCCAACCCAACGAGCTTCCAGTTGAGCAGAAAGCGGGCATCGGTGCATTGGTGTGTTGAAAGACAATGGTGCAAATTGGGGTGGGGTGGGGGGGCGATCAGAATCTGACTCTTTGGATGTCATCTGTAGAGGAGCAGAGTGTTCTGGGTGACAGAAGTCACTCATCCCTGACGACATTTTTGTGTCTTTGCAAGTCATTTGAGTCCCTTCACTGCCTGCCACCCTGTCTTCCCTCTATAAACTCCCAGTCCAACCATGGTCTGCACGCTTCTGTTCTTTATTATGAACATGGCTCTACCCAGCCAGCCTTAGCCGTAAAATTAAATTCAAAAGCTCTTTTCTCTTCTGCTGTGAGTTCAAGTGCCCCTTAAAATTGTCCACTTCCCAGATGTATGGCCAATGAAAATTATTTCTTTTTCATTTAAGAAGCTTTAGCACAGCTTCCTTTCAGAATGATTATAAAAAGCATGTAAGAAATGTAATGAAATATCAAACTTTCAAACTTTGGTACAACTTGTCAGCATGTTGGGTTAGAAAAAAGTGCATAAGAGAAATGGTTTTCCACTCATTATTATGACTAGCAACCATATAAGCTCAATAACATGGCTTTTCATTGGGAACTATTTAACCATATACATGATGTTTGCCTAACCTCGTTAACAATGACAATAGATTGTTTTGAAATTTTACCTGTTTTTATCTCCCTACTTGCAAAGACACAACAGTTTGTTTCCTTTGCCAACGGAACATCTACTAATAAGAATAAGCGTCGGTGTAGTTGTACTGACATACAAGATTCTGAGATCAAGTGGCATCATCTCACAATTCACTGAGTGTGCAGTATGTTCAGAGCGATGCAGAGTGGAATATTAGTCACAGTTTTCCCTGTTAAATCTTATTTACTGCTCTTTCGTTGGATATGAGAAAGAATTGAGAAGTGGCTGGAGCCCTGACAAGCATGACTAATGACTCTATAATGAGCTGTTTGTCAGTAAGCTTGATGTAGACGTGCTGTTTTGTTGCTGTTGATACAGCAGATAAGCAGAGGGTTACTTGTTCTTTGAACAGCAGTTCAAATGACCAGGCTGCACAATTTAATAATTATTGAAATATTTTTTTTACATTTTTTTTCCCAAACTGGCTTTAATTAAAGACTGACTTCTTTCAATCATGCATTCAGCAGATTGTGATATCAGTCTTCATGTCCCTGCTCTTATTAGTGCATAACAGAAAGTCTTAATGTCACAACACTGAGATGCAGCCGCTCTGTCAGCTGCTACCCAGCGTCCCTCACTTCCATTTTTTCTCTCTCTTCAGTCAACTCCACTGTCCTTCACTTTGGCCCTAATTGGTAGCAATTGTAGGGACCTGCACCTCTCATTTGGCTCTTATTAGCGGGACAGCTGTCTGTATGGATTATTACTGTCCCCATCTACCCCCTTGGTCTTTAACTAACAGCTCCCCTGTATCCTCTTCTGTCTCTCTAATGGCCTTCATGCCCCTTATGGTTTCTGCCTCTCTAAAGGCAGAGAGAGATCTGTACCAACAACCTCACCAACGGTGGCCTTTTAATGGGCTCGTTTTACAACATGATTTCTGCCTCGCTTCCATCTTTAAATGTAATCACACTTGACCCTAATATAAAAAGAAAAAACGTATTTTATTTGGAAAGGCAGATGGCTGCTGCTTGTTAGTAGAATGGAAAAATGATGCGATGGAGATTGCTTCATGTATCCACGGTCGAACACTTTGTGTTAAACAAAATAATGAGAAGTCTGCCTGTAAATAGACTGCTTATGTATTTATAGCCTTTATCTATTTCTTTGCCCACTAAGAGCGCTTTACAATACAGGTCCACATTCACAGATTCACACACTAATGGCGATATAGTACAGACCTGCTCATCAATATCCCATACAGACACACTCACACAATGATGGAACTACCATCGGGACTAATTTGGGGTTTGGTTTCCTGCCCAAGGACACTTCGACAGGCAGACTGGAGGAAGCAGTGACCTTCTGATAAGACCTGCCCTGCCTGCTTGTTCACAGCTATGTGGTGTGTGGGCTCATTCATTTCTGGAGTCTCCTTTGGTTTTATGGGAGTGATTTTAGTAGTACAAAGGGTCCTGGCTCTTACATGGATTTTTTTTTATTTGCATGCTTAGAGAAAAGAGTGAGTCTTGCTAATATTCATGCAGTAGGATAACCTCTGTATGCTTCCAATCGTTAACCGCTCAGAGTGAAACATGTAGAATCAGAAGCATGTAAATGATCTCGCTCAGTGATCTGGCTTATGGTCTTGTGGAACACGTAAGCATCGTCTGTGTTTAAGAATTTTAAAAAATGCTTTTCTGTTTTTCCTTTTTTAAGAAAGGAAACATTTTTGGAACATATGGCAACAAAAGATAAAATAAAAAGCAATATTTTTAAAAATTTGTAAGAAATGTTCAATTAAGTGCTCAA
>JAQNCA010000024.1:25157249-25168174 GCA_029783725.1 Acanthurus tractus | reverse complement strand
CTGTGCAAGTTTCAGGTGGATAGGGTGAAGCCCGTAGGAGCTGCAAGTTCAAATGTGACCCCTGGAAATTGGCCTAAACCAAAACTTTGACTGAAAATGTCTGACTTCCTGTTTGACTTAGCTCATGATGCCAAGAGGCTTTTTTGTAGGTCTGGACGTTCTGAATAAGCCATGTGAATTTGGTGATTCTATGTCAAAAAGGCTGCGGGGGCTGCTCTGTTGAAATTTTCTAGTGGGCGCTATTAAGCCAATTTGCTCGGGCCCTAATAATAATAATAATAACAATAATAATCATTCGAGGAACAACAGGGTCTCGCACCGCTTATACGGTGCTCAGGCCCTAATAATAATAATAATAATAATAATAATCATTCGAGGAACAATAGGGTCCTACGCACCGCTTACACGGTGCTCGGGCCCTAATAACATCTGGACCAGATGTTTGCAGACAGTTACTTTGTACAATAAATTAAAGTTATTATTATCAAGATATTTGACCATTACCTTCACCCTATGATGTCACAAGTCTCTAACCAGTCTTACAGATAGACAGATAGATCCAAGAGAAATTCACATTTACAGCAGCTTGACTAGGGGAACTAATAGTGTAATACAGAGGCATGCAGGGTGCTAAACTAAGTCTAAGAATGATAAAATTCAATATAAGATGAAATATAAAAATGAAATAACATAAAGTCAGATCTGACACTTCCTACGTATATATATATATATATATATATATATATATATATACACACATACATATATGTATATGTATATGTATATGTATATGTATATATGTATATATATTGCATTGCAGTTGTGCATAGTGACAGTGTGAAGCATACAGTTGCGTGTTTGTCCTCAGGTGCGTGTTGTGAGCGTGTAGTAAGTCCGGGGCTCCTCGCGATAAGTGTTGAAGAGTCGAATGGCGTGGGGGAGAAATGATTTCCTCAGTCTGTCTGTTGAGCAGGACAGTGACAGCAGTCTGTTGCTGAAGCTGCTCCTCTGCTTGGAGATGGCGCTGTGCAGTGGATGATGTGGATTGTCTATGATGGACAGGAGTCTGTTCAGCATCTGTCGTTCTATCTAGCTCGGTGCCAATGACAGAGCCTGCCTTCCTCACAAGTTTGTCCAGACGTGTGGCGTCCTTTCTCTTGAGGCTGCCTCCCCAGCACAGTGCTGTGTAGAGGAGGGCACTCACTACCACAGACTGGTTAAAGATCTGTAGCAGCTTCTCGCAGACGTTGAAGGACGCCAGCCTTCTGAGGAAGTACAGACGGCTCTGACCTTTCCTGCACAAAGCGTCTGTGTTGGCAGTCCAGTCCAGTTTATCATCCAGCTGTACTCCCAGGTATTTGTAGGTGTGTACAATCTCTACACAGTCTCCTTTGATGAGAACAGGCTCAGGGTGCGGCCTGGTCCTAAAGTCCACCTCCATCTCCCTGGTCTTGGTGATGTTGAGGAGCAGGAGGTTGGAGTCGCACCATATGATGAAGTCCTGGATGAGTTCTCTGCACTCACTTCTCTGCCACTCCTCCTGTTCACTCGTGATACAACCCACGATGGCCGTGTTGTCCGCGGATTTCTGTACATGGCAGAGCTCTGAGCTGTACTGAAAGTCAGACGTGTACAGGGTGAACAGGACCGGAGAGAGCACAGTTCTCTGTGGTGCTCCTGTGCTGCTGGCCACGATGTCGGATCTGCAGTCCGCCAGTCGCACATACTGAGGTCTGCCGGTCAGATAGTCTGTAATCCATGCCATGTGTGAACCAACTCCCATCTCTGTTAGTTTGTCCCTTAGGAGCTGAGGCGGGATGGTGTTAAAGGCACTGGAGAAGTCCAGAAATGTAATCCTCACAGCACCACTGCATCTGTCAAGGTGGGAGAGAGATCTATGGAGCAAGAAGATGATGCCATCCTCTACTTCCACCTTCTTCCGGTAAGCAAACTGCAGAGAGTCGAGAGCGTGGTGGGTCTGTGGCCCTTCTTTGAGACTGAAATGATGCAGGAAGTCTTCCAGAGCTGGAGAACCCTCCTCTGTCCCAGGCTCATGTTGAAGATGCGCTGTAGAGGGTGTCCCAACTCCCGCGCGCAGGCCTTCAGTAGTCGAGGTGATATTCCATCTGGGCCTGCAGCTTTGTTGGGGTGCAGTCTCCTCAGCTCTCCATAGACCTGAGCTGCTGTGATCGTTGGTGGTGGAAGGGGGATGGTGTCCTCTACTGTGCTGGTGATGGTTTGTGGGAGTAGGTGGGTGGGGGCTGCTGTGTTAGGTGTGGACAGGATGGACTGATCAAACCTGTTAAAAAACTGGTTTAACTGGTTTGCCCTTCCCACATCCCCCTCAATAGGGGCACCTCTCTTTGAGCACAAGCCAGTGATGGTCTTCATCCCCTCCCACACCCCTCTCATGTTGTTTCTCTCTCTCTCTCATCTTTTGCTCTATTTTCCTTCTGTACTGCTCCTTCACCTCCCTGTGCTGGACTCTGAGTTCCCTCTGTACCCACTTGAGCTCCTGTCTGTCACCATTTTTGAAGGCCTTCTTCTTCTGGTTCAGAAGGCCCTTGATGTCGCTGGTTCTCCAGGGCTTGTTGTTTGCAAAGCAGTGTACAGATCTGACTGGAACAACAACGTCCATACAGAAGTTTATATAGTCCATACTGCAATCTACCATCTCCTCCATGTTCTCGTTGTGGGACCCCTGCAATGTGTCCCAGTCTGTGGTCTTGAAGCAGTCTTTCAGAGCCTGCTCAGCTTCAGGAGACCACTTCCTGAATGAGCGTGTGGTCGTTGGTAGTTTCCTCACTCTTGGTGTGTAGTGAGGTTTGAGCAGAACCAGATTGTGGTCTCCTTTCCCCAGTGCAGGCAAGGGGGTGGCACTGTATGCATCCTTCACGTTTGCGTACATCAGATCCATTGTCCTGCTCCCCCTGTTTTTACATCTATCGTCCTGTTCCCCCTGGTTTTACAAAGAGGTGAGAGCCTGTGACTTAACCTGTGTTACAAACACCTCACACAGACAAATACAGTGTCTTATGTAAATAACAGGGGTTACATATATGTGTACAGAGACACAAAAAAAGGTTCAGTAGCTAGTTCTTCTCAATTTTAAATATCCTATTGTATATATATGTTTAATCATAAATTCTGTATACTAAAAAGATATGCAATTTAACATTAAAAATTGTGTGAGGATGTCATTGGGTGAAGTCATGGGCAATGCCCCAAACTAGCTGGAAAGCATAGACACTAACACTTCACATTTTTCTGCTATAGAGATGTTTTAGATGCACTTCCTCTGCCTCTTCACACATAGCCTATCCTTCCTCTTTCAAAAGTCAGGGTTTGAGTAACTTGCACTGTACACACACAATGTTTTAAAAAAATCGAAATTGATCAGTCTCTACTAAGGAATTATTGCATTTGAGTAAACGGTTTTCTTGCTGCACCAAGAGTCTTATCACAATAAGGGAAAAAAAGCTTGAGCAAAGTTTTTTTTTCATTTGAGGATCAATCCCATTATGGGGGAATTTTACCCTACCACCGAGCGGAGTGGTGAGTGCTGTGCTGTCTTTTTGTTTTAGATTTGATTTAATTAGGAGTGTTACCTCCGGTAAGTGCAAAAAACTAAGTAGTTATAAAAAGAAACAAGTTATACAGAGAGTGAAATATTTCAGTGCAAAATATATAAATACATCTGCTTATAACCTGAAAGGGCAGATTGTCATGGGAAAGAAACTGTTTATGAGTCTGTTGGTCTGTGCTTTTACTGACCTGTAATGCCTGCCAGAGGGGCAACTGAGCCTTGCCTATGGGGGGGATGTTGGGATTCTGTAAATTTAACAATGAATATCTAGACCTGTCCAATATATATATATATGCTCTAGAAAATACTTTCTAATTATATGATACTGTGCTGTGGAATAGAATGTGTCCCCTTGTGCCAAACTTGGTGGCAACAACTGCAATCAAGCGTTTGCAATAACTGACAATTAGGCATTTACACCACTGTGGAGGAATTTTGGCCTTCTTTTCTTTACAGAGCTGTATAAATTCAGCTACATTGGAGGGTTTTTAAGCATGAACCACCTGTTAAAGGTCATGGCACAGCATCTTAATCAGATTTAAGTTTGGACTTTGACGAGGTCACTCCAAAACCTTCATTTTCAAACCTTCAAGTCATTTAGAGGTGGATTTGCTGGTGTGTTTTGGATCATTGTTCTACTGCATAACCTAAGTGCACTTGAGCTTGAGGTCACAAACTGATGTCCCTAACCCTCCAGATTTTTCTTGGGTAGAGAGCAGAATTCATGGTCCTGTCAATTACAGCAAGTTGTCCAGGTCCTGATGCAGCAAAGCAGCCCCAGACCATCACAATGCCACCACCATGTTTGACTGTTGGTATGATATTGTTATGAAATGCTATGTTAGTTTTACGCCAAATGTAACTGGACACACGCCTTCCAAAAAGTTCAACTTTTGTCCAGCACACAGAATATTTTCCCAAAAGTGTTTTCTTTTTGGTCAGCAGTGGTTTTTGCCTGGACACTTTCCTATGGATGTCATTTTTGCCGAGTCTCTTTCTTATTGTTGAATCATGGATACTGACCTTAACTGAGGCCAGTGAGGCCTACAATTCTTTGGATGTTTTTCTTGGTTCTTTTTGATGAGTCGTCCATGCACCTTTGGAGTACTTTTAGTAGGCCGGCCACTCCTGAAAGGTTCGCCGCTGTTCCAAGTTTTCTCCATTTGTGGAAGATGGCTCTTAAGCCTTAAAAATGACTTTGTAACCCTTTCCAGACTGACAGATGTCAATGACTGTTTCTCATCTGTTCTTGAATTTCTTTAGATCATGTCATAATGTGTTGTTTTCGGAGATCTTTTATCCTACTTCTATTTTTGTCAGACAAATTCTATTTAAGTGATTTCTCCATTCAACAGGTCTCACAGTAATCAGGCCTGGTTGAGGCTAGTGAAATTGAACGCAGCTTTCTAAAAAAATTGGTTAATCATAGTTAATTTATGATTTAACAAGGAAGGAATTAATTTTTCACATAGGGCCAGGTAGGTTTGGAGAACTTTCTCTTAATAAATGAAATCAACAATTAAAAACTGCATTTTGTACTTAATCAGTTTATCTTTATCTAATATTAAAATGTGTTTGATGATCTGAAATAATTATGTGTGACAAATATGCAAAAATATAAGGAATCAGGAAGGGGGCAAATATTTTTTCACACCATGTAAAGTTTGTGCAAATCAAATGAGTAGCTCAGTGTCTGAGACTCCAAATTGTCATGTAGATGTCCTCATGAAGTGAATATTTTCAAACATGCAGTTTGGGGCAAATAGGGCAACGTATCTTTGAATTACAACAACCTCCTGTATTGTGGTTTTACAATCACATCAACCAAGTCACAGCAGCCACACCTTTTAAACCAAAATCTTATAAACATTTTAAAAATCATGAAGTTCTTTCATACATGCTATCAAATTCAGTGATCAATTGAATCAATCTCCAAAGAAGAGTTTTTTGAAGGGTGGTTCTCAAAAATGGCAAGATAAGTAAAAAAATAAATAACAATAATGTAAAAAAATTCAAAATGACTGACTTCCTCTCTCATCATTTTTAAATACATCTATTAACTTCATCAATATGTTGAAAGTAAAGCAAGGGCTGCATTGATTAAATTTGTGGGGGGCACCATTAAACCATATTGTTACACCTAATCTTGAAATTTATATCATGTACCAGTGTTTAAAAGTTATGACAAGTACACAGAGTTCATGAATTTGTATGCATCCCTAGCCCTTCAACAACTCCTCTCACTTTCAAATAATTCATTAAATCTTGCCATGCCATCATCATATGACATTTGCTGTAAACTGACAAGCTTCACAAAAGTGCATCATCAAGGTCCAAAGGCTTTTGTGGTTAGCCTCCTCCACATCCAAGTACTGTATATAACATGAAATTTCCTGTTGTTAGTAGGTGACCCTATGCCTATGAATGAATACTGGCACACAGATGTGTATAGTGTCAAGTGTGGGGCACATTGGATTATGAATGTTAAAGTTACCAGGGGTTGATAAAAAGCTAAAATTTAATACTTAAGTAAAAGTTATTCTACTACATCAAAATATCAATAAAACATAATTTCATTAACAAGAAGACATGCTGGTTCACATAAACATTGTTAGGACTTTTTGAATCTTTCCTCTCAATGACTAAACTCAGGCTCCCTGTCCTAAGAGGCACCCAGTTAGCAATCTTCTCTGACCTTTTAATCTCAGGACAATTAGCTGAGTCTAAAGGAAAATAAAAATTCCAAGGACTATTTCTGTCAAATGTATATCTTCATAAAACACAATCAACACATAACGCTAAACATGAAAACGGCAAAAAAGTTGTCCTGTTGCCTAAGGTTGGTCATAAGCCAAGTCAGCCCATATCGACAAGAGTTTAGCTGGTAACATTAGCATTCGACAGCCAGCACACAGAATGCTATAATGAAGCATACAAATACAGGATTATAAAGTGGTTACACTGCTGTCTGTCAAAGAGTAATTATAATCTCACGTAGGGGGCAACAAGCTTACAAAAGAGTGTATACCTGCAGATATTCTGTATAACAGATTGTAGGTTATGGTAAACCAGTCTTGTCTGGCTTATTTTACTGTACACTGAGAGTAACCTAATCCAAGTTATGTCTTTGGTTTGCCTACAAATAAATAAATAAATCCATCTTATGCCAAAACGCTAAAAAAGCTCCTTTTTTGGTCAAACTTCAGGTTAGCTTCACAAGTTTGGAACTTTACAAACCTATCTCAATTCATGATAGCATGTAATAAATTACAAGGATACACGTATACAAGGAAGCTTATTTGAAAATAAAATGTGGTTCTCTCGAGTGATTAATTGATTGTATAAAAAAGATAAAATTATTTAACATGGAGGAGTGCAGATGGTGCATTAAGCAGTCTCACAGCCTGAGGGAAAAAGCTGCTCTATAGTCTGGTGGTACGGCAGCGGATACTTATTTTGTGAACAACTGTTTTATTAAGAACACAATTTCACATGACAAGGTCAAACAGTGCAAGTGTTTTTAACACTTCCGTCCCTCCTCCCCTCCCCTCTTGGTCTACTGTCTTACAATCCTACTGTTTGCCTTTATCCTGAACTGAGCGGGTCCATCATAGCCGAAGCGGCTTTCTTCCATGAGTCCAGTGTAGAACTTTTGGCTTTGTTCACCCGCGCTGCGGACAGTTCTAACATGACCACATCCTGAAAGTATTCCAAACATTTCCTAGTGTACAGTTTGTGGGGAGGTAGCCAGTGTTGTACTATCAGATTTTTGGCAGCTGTCAAACCAGCCAGCCAAACCTTGCGTTGTTTCTCATTCAACCCCTAGTTTGAGTCGTCATTGAGCAAAAGGAGAGCTGGTTCCAGAGGTATATGTTTACCAATCATATTAGAAAGAGTCACTGTTATCTTCCTCCAGAAGACATAAACCTCTTGGCAGTCCCATACCATATGCTTAAACGTTCCTGGTATGTTCAGGGAGCACAAGTCACAGTCGGGTTGGTCGACAGTTTCATATGAAATCTCAGAAGTGGTGTCAGATAAGCCTTTTGACACAAGCTTATAGTGAATCAACTGGTGGTTGGGGTTCTTGGACGCGTGAAATGTGTTCTCCCAGACATTTTTCCAGTTTATGTCCTCCCCTGCAACAGCCAAAGCTCTAGCCCATGCCTTGGCCAGGGGTAGCTCTTTCTGTTGGTGTGTCTGAAGTCGGGAATATGCAACTGATACGAGTCCTCTAGTGTTCTTTGTGGATAACCAAGCTACAACAGGATGTGTCTGCAGCTTAAAATTCATGTGCACACCATAGGCGCGAAGAGCCGACTGTAGTTGGAGGTATAGAAAGTGAGATGTGGTTGGCAGATTAAAGCGAGAACACAATGTCTGGAAACTACGCATATCCCCTGGGTCAAATACATCTCCAAGATTGTACACTCCCCTTGAGGACCATGACGCTGATACAAACGGCTTATTCCCTAAGATAATGTTCTTGTTCCTCCACAATGGAGTATTCAGATGCCATTTCCAATCCCTCTTCTCAATCACCTTGAAATTTCTTATCGAGTTTGTAATAACGAAGTGTAACATGCATTGGTTAATAGTTAGTTCAGAAAACAAGACCCCTTCGAGTTTGTATGGAAGCACTAGTGCATCTTCTATATCTCTCCAGGCTACCTGGGAGGAGCGGTGAAGCCATACCTTAAGTGGGCGTAGCTGAAAGGCCTGGTATTACCTTATAAAATTTGGGAAGGCCAGCCCACCCTCTTGCTTTGCTCGCTGTAAGGTGGAGAATTTAATTTTGGGATGACCGCTATTCCAGATATATTTTCGTAGAAGGGAATCAACTCTCTTCCAATATCCTGCCGGAGGAGGGAGCGGAATCATCATGCTAACAAAGTTGAGGCGAGGCATCACGTTCATTTTTACGCAGGTAATCCTTGTGTGCAGTGAAGCTGGCAATTTAGTCCATATAGCTATGTCGCGTTCCACCTCTTTAACGATGTTCTCATAGTTTGTTTTTACTATATTATGCAGTGAAGGCTCAATCTGGATGCCCAGATACGTGATTTTTGTATTAATGGAGATATCATGAGGTAAAGCAACCGCTTTTGCGGGTTCATTCAGGAGCATCAGAGCTGACTTCATCCAGTTGATCTTATAGCCAGACAACATCCTGAACTCTTCAATAGCGGCTAACAGTCGGGTATTGACTTTTCAATATCCGATAAGTAGATAAGTACATCATCAGCAAAGGCTGATATGGTTTTAATCCGAATAGGAGCGATAACCTGGTTTTGTCTGAGATGTTGGGCTAACGGTTCTAACGAGAGAATAAATACACTCGGCGAGAGGCCGCATCCCTGTCGAGTCCCACGAAAGATGGGAAAGGGGCTCGAGTGTAAGCCGTTCGTGGACACCATGGCAGTGGGGTTAGCATATAAAACGTAAATCATGTCAACAAACCCACTCCCTTGGCCAAATCTTTCCAGGACCGCCCACAGATATTGCCATTCGAGCCTGTCAAATGCCTTTTCGGCATCAAGTGACAGTATTGCACATGGAGTCTTTAACTGATGAGTTTCATGAATTATGTGTATTAAAAGTCGAATATTGTCCGCTGCCAGACGCCCTTTCATGAAGCCAGTCTGGTCCTTATGAATTAGTTTGTCCATGTATTTCTCCAAATGTAATGCCAGCACCTTAGAGTACAGCTCCTTGTCTGAGTCTATTAACGAAATTAGTCTATAATTGGAGCAATTAGTTTTGTCTTTCCCTTTTTTAGGTATAAGCGAAATCAAGGCAGCATTAGTGTGAGCAGTCTAAGCGCAGTCTCCAGCTCCTTTAAGGATATGGGACACCCCAGATCTGCTGCTTCCTGCTCCTCTAACATGGGCAAATCCAGACTGATCAGAAATTGCTTACATTTTCTGGGTCAAAATTTAATGTTGATTTGTACAGCTCTTTGTAAAAGGAGTGGAACTCGATATTTATCTCTTTTGGGTCAGATGTAAATTTATTATTAGCCATTTTTATGGTATTGATCAATGTTCTGGATTCACTTTGCTGAAACTTCAGCGCCAATAACTTGCTTGGTTTGCTTCCATTAAGGTAATAGTTCTGCCGGACTCTGTGCATGATGAATTCCGCTCACCTCCTCAACAGATCATTGAGCTCCCTGACTCCCCTCAGTTCTTTTTCCACCGATTTTGCGTATTTATCCTTTAACCACTTCTCAAGTAAATGACACTTCCTTTCTAACTTGCAAAGTCTGCGGTTCCTCTCTTTTTTGAGATAAGATGCATAAGAAGATGTAAAGTCCCTGATACAACCTTTGGTGGCCATCCATATATACGAGGCATCATCTACTGTACCTATATTATTGGCTATGAATTCTGTGATCCTTTTCCTAAATTGTGCTACAAATACCTCATCCTGCAGAAGCGTCATATTAAAGCACCATCTAGGTGTTTTATAGAATCTGTGACTAAGATCTATCGTCATCAATAGTGGGTTGTGGTCAGATAGTGTCGCCGGCAGCACCTGTATCAATTCTATGCCCGTTTTTAGACTCAAAGAAAGCAGAAAGTAGTCGATTCTGAATTGTGATTTATGATATGCGGAAAAGCATGTATAGTCTCTAATTCCCTGGTTCTGAATGCGCCACATATCCACTAGATTAATATTCTCTATCATGGCATTAAGAGCAGCTGATGCTGCCTGCTGGGTGTCGGAAACCGACAAGGTGGATCTGTCTAAGTTGAGGTCGCATACTGTGTTCATATCCCCTCCCATAATCAGCTCAAAATCTGATAAGGACAGCAGTTCCTTGTTAAGTTCAGGAAAAAAGAGAGGGTCAAAAACTGCTGGTGCGTATACGGATACAAAAGCTACTTTCTTTCCATGTATGGATGTACATAGATAAGCTATGAGACCTGTTGTCCCTTCATTAATCTTCTCCACCTCTAGGGCCAAGCTCCTTTTAGTCAAGATGACTGTCCCTCTAGAGTTAAAACTCACACAATCTGAACTACAACTCTATATTGCTTTTTTTGAAGGCATGACACATCCTCCGCCCTCAGTTGTGTTTCTTGGATAAAAGCTACATCCACATTCTTACGACGAAGTAAGTCTAAGCATTTTACTCTTTTAACTTTTGCATTCAGACCCTGGACATTATAGCTCAATATAGATAGCTTAACCATTATCGAAAAAGGTACCCATTGCTTCAGGTGTGACAATAAAAGGCAAAACCCTGTTGTAGGAGTCATAACCGAGATGCCCACCCTCCCCCCTCCCTCCGCCGCCCCCCCCCAGAACCCCTCACCCCCCCAAGCCCCCCCAT